>QXTE01000425.1:58560-178291 GCA_003942145.1 Platysternon megacephalum
GAGAAGCCATCATGAAAAATCCCCTAGCTATCACCTGAGCTGGAACAAGAGCTGTACCAGGGGAAAGAATTGTGCCCAGGCCTGGAAGGTGTCCAGTCTGAGAAGAAACTTACTGAAGCATCTCTGAGGGTGAGATTATCTGTATTCAGTGTTTGATTAGACATAGATTTGCGTATTTTATTTTATTTTGCTTGGTAACTTACTTTGTTCTGTCTGTTATTACTTGAAATCACTTAAATCCTACGATCTGTATTTAATAAAATCACTTTCTACTTATTACTTAACTCAGAGTATGTATTAATACCTGGGGGAGCAAACAGCTGTGCATCTCTCTCTATCAGTGTTATAGAGGGCGAACAATTTATGAGTTTACTCTGTATAAAGCTTATACAGAGTAAAACGGATTTATTTGGGTTTAGACCCCATTGGGAATTGGGCATCTGAGTGCTAAGGGCAAGCAGGCTTCTGTGAGCTGTTCTCAGGTAAACCCTGCAGTTTTGGGATAAGTGGTTCAGACTCTGGTCTGTGTCTGGAGCAGATAGGTGTGTCTGGCTGTCAGCAAGACCATTGTGCTGGAACCACCAGTAGCTGGCAGGGGAGAATAGAACCAGAGGTAGCCTTTGCACATCAGCTGGCAGCTCCCAAGGGGGTTTCTGTGAACCAACCCGTCACACCTACCTCATTTTCACTGTCATTCACTACATTAGACGTCCAGTCACCACCAACCTTCTTGGTGAAAACTGAAACAAAGAAGTCTTTAAGCACCTTTGCCACTTCCACATTTTCTGTTATTATTTTTCCCCCTCATTGAGTACTCTGTCCTTGGTCTTCCCCCTGCTTCTAATGTATTTGTAGAATGTTTTCTTGTTACCCTTTATGTCTCTAGCAAGTTTGATCTCGTTTTGTACCTTGGCCTTTCTAATTTTGTCCGTACATACTTGTGTTCTTTGTTTATATTCATCTTTTTTATTTTTAGATCATTGAAGATCTGGTTACGCCAGGGTGATCTCTTACCATACTTCCTATCTTTCCTACGCAGTGGGATAGTTTACTATTGTGTCCTTAACAATATCTCTTTGAAAAACTGCTAACTGTCTTTGATTGTTGTTCCCCTTAGACTTGCTTCCCATAGGATCTTCCCTACCAACTCGCTGAGTTTGCTAAAGTCTGCCTTCTTGAAATCCATTGTCTTCATTTTGCGGTTCCCCCTCCTACCACTCCTTAGAATGATGAACTCTACCATTTCATCGTCACTTTCACCCAAGCTGCCTTCCACTTTGAATGTCTCCACCAGTTCCTCCCTATTTGTCAAAATCAAATCTAGAACAGCCTCTCCCCTAGTAGCTTTCTCCACCTTCTGAAATTAAAAATTGTCTCCAATACATTCCAAGAACTTGTTGGATAATCTGTACCCTGCAGTGTTATTTTCACAATAGATGTCTGAGTAGTTGAAGTCCTCCATTACCATCAAGTCCTGTGCTTTGGATGATTTTGTTAGTTGTTTAAAAAAAGCCTCATCCACCTCTTCTTTCTGGTTAGGTGGTCTATAGTAGACCCCTACCATGACATCACCCTTGTTTTTTACCCCTTTTATTCTTACGCAGAGACTTTCAACAAGTCTGTCTCCTATTTCCATCTCAACCTCAGTCTAAGTGTATAGATTTTTAATATGAGGCAACACCTTCTCCCTTTTTCCCCTGCCTGTCCTTCCTGAGCAAGCTGTACCCTTTTATACCAATATTCCAGTGTAGCGGGGTGAGCACCTGCTCCAGCCCTGAAGGGGTTGGAAAAGCCCTGCAGAGTGCTGGGGCTGGGGAAGGGAGCAAAACCCCGGCTGACTGGGGGAAGTGGCTGCAGCTGGGGCTATGCCCCAAACAGAGTGACCGGGCCTTATAAGAAGGCCAAGGCAGCCAGAGGCAGCAGTCTTTCTCTAGCGGTAGAGAAAGAAGGGCCTGGCTGCCTGGAAGCTGAGAGGGTACCTAAAGTAGAGCAGGGCTCGGGGAAGGCTAGAGGAGCTGGGGAGCTCCGGCCTGGAAACCCCCGAGGCTGCAGGCCTTGTAAGGCCTATTAGGTATGGGGTTACAGGGGGCAGCCCATGGGTAGGCAGAGGCAGCAGGTCCGAACCCCTTTGCCTGTGATGAGTGGCTGATACTGCAGTCTGCCCCAGTGAACGGGGCTAGATGGAGACTGGGCAGTAGCCAAGACTGAGGCAAAGTGGGGGTAGTGGGTGGGGGTTCCCCTGGGAGGGGGATACCCAGAACTGTGGGGATACTGTCAGGGGGCAGCACCCAGAGAAAGGGGCACTGGGGTCCTGGGAGGGACATGGGGCCAGTGGCAAGGCGGATCACCAGCCTGCAGGGGGCGCTCCAGGATGCTGGAAGAGCTAATTCCCATGGATGACCAGCAGGAGGCGCCGCAGGGGTGAGTCTGCACTGTCACATCCAGTCATGTGTATTATCCCACCAAGTGATGCCAACTATGTCATAGCTGTGTTTATTTACTAGCACTGAGTTTTTCTGTTTATTCCCCATACTTCTCCCATTAGTATATAGACATCTAAGATACTGATTTGATTCCCCCACCCCAGTTCTGTCTTGTCTCTTCCTTATCCCTGCTATAACAGCCCATGCTCCCCCCAAAATGCCGACCCTTCTCCCCGGTCTTCATGTTTTTGACTTATCTGTGGGCTTTGGTCACCTGCCCCCTTCTAACCTAGTTGAAAGCCCTGCTCACTAGTTAGCCAGTCTGTATCCAAATATGCTCTTTCCCTTCCTTGATAGGTGGACCCCATCTCTGCCTAGCAGTCCTTCTTCCTGGAACAGCATCCTGTGGTCAAGGAAGCCGAAGCCCTCCTGGCAACACCATTCTCACAGCCAGGCATTCACCTCCAGGATGCATCTGTCTCTGCCCAGTCCCCTACCCTTGACCAGAAGGATCGGAGAGAACACCACCTTTGCTCCAAACTCCTTCACCCGTACTCCCAGAGCCCTGTAGTCACTTCTGATATGCTGAGGGTCAGACCTTGCAGTATCATTAGTGCCACACGGATGAGTAGCATGGGATAGTAGTCAGAGGGCCGGATGATCCTCAACAATCCCTCCGTAACGTCTCGGATATGGGCCCCCGCAGGCAGCATACCTCCCGGGATGCCATGTCAGGGTGACAGATGGGTGCCTCCGTCCCCCTCAGAAGAGAGTCACTGACCACCACTACCCTATGTTTCCTCCTGGAGTGGTAGCTGCAATCCTCCCAGGCTTAGGGGTACATGGCTCCTCCTTCTCCACCTTTGGAGATGATTCCTCATCGGTCATTGCCAGGGCAGCATAATGGTTTTCCATCACCATGGTGGGTGGATTGGGAGTAGAGGTGGAGCACTGCCTCCTGCCAGAAGTAGCCAGCAGCCAGTGTCCTCCCTGTGACAGAGCCATATCCTCCTCCCCCGGTGGTGTGACAGTGGGTCACCATAGCTGGATAGCTTCCTCAGCCTTGGATGTCTCCATATGAATATTCTCAAGGAATTCCTCATGGGCACAGATGCTCCTCAGCCTAGTCACCTCCTCCTGTAGCTCTCCCACCTTCTTCCTGAGAGATTCCATCAACAGGCACCTTTCACACTGGATGGTCCCCCCAGCTTGGCTTTCTGTTAGTGGGAAATGCAGGCCACAGTCTCTGCAAATCCACACCAGGATCTGGGTAGAGGTATCCATGGTTAGCTTGTCTGTCTGGATACAGGTGCACGTGGAGGAGACAGGAGCAGCATTGGCACTGGCAATGCGGCCCTTCCTAACCATAGTGATGATATTATGTCTCCCTCCCACAAACCCTCTCAAACTCCCCTGTTCGCTAGCTCCCCTTAGTCGCTTAGCCTCTGGCTTTTAAGGCCTTCTCTCCTAGGTCAGCCCTACCCCCTTGTTAATCACACAGGGGAAGGGGGATCACGAGGCTGATTGAGGCTGATCAAAGATGATCCAGGGAATAAAGGCTCAAACGGTCCCCAGACACACAATCCCAATTGACGCTGTAACTGAAATAGCCCGAAAGAGAGAGAAAAACATAAACAGCCAAACAAACTCATTCACCCAAAGATTAGTACTCTCACCTTGTTCGTTCAACGGGGGATCTCCTTCTCCCCCTCTCAGACTCACCTGTTTGCTGTCCCCTGTTTGCTGCCATCAGTATATTTCCACAGCTGTAACAATTTGAGACTAAGTACACAGTTCTTTTGATGATGCACAAGATGTACTGGAATCTGTTGTTCACTTAGGCCCCAGATCTAAAAATGCTTTCTCACATGCTTAAGGTTAGTCTTGTGAATTAATGTTTGCAGAACCTAACTACATCTACAGTACAAGTTTTGGGTTTGAGTCCATGTAGACATACTCATGCTTGCTCTCATCTGAGCTAGCACACTAACAATAATAGAGTAGCCAAGGTAGCATGGGGTAGTTGCCCCAAGTACATACCGTGGGGTTCAGGTGGGCTTATACTCAGGGAGTTTAGCCTGCACCACTGAGGCTACATTACTATTTTTAGTGTGTTAATGAGAGCTAATGTGAGCTACCCTGCTGGGAATCACATACTTAGCTTCTAGCATAGGCCTAGCCTCCAACCCTTCATCTTAAGTGTGTTGGCTCTACATGGCTAACAGAAATAAAAGGCAGTCAAAAGTTCATTGTCAATGAAGCAAGCAGGGACTCAATATATAAAAGGCACAGATTTTTTGTTCTGAACTTTAAACTTAACCTTAACCAATGAGTTGTCTTCTAGATGCAGGGTATTTTTTTCCTCCAGAAATTGCTTTTATTTATTTTATTTAATTAATTAATTTATTTTTAAATTTCTGAGTAGTTTAAAAAATGTATCGGATGCAATGTCAGATTCTTCCATCAGAGTATAAATGTAGTTCAAAACATATTTTAAAAACAAAAAAACCCTGTCAAAGTCTAGAAAATCTGATATAATGCTGCTATAGCACAGCCCTAGGGTGCTTAGGCTTGAAGGGTGGGATTTTACAAGGGATTTAGGAATTCAGTGGGAGTTGGGTACCTAATTTTCTTAGTCTCCTTTGAAAATCCCAGCCTGAAGCACAGGATTCCATGATATTGGGTGATGGTAGATATTATTTGAATAGAATATTAATGTAAATGTCTCAGGGACTAATTAATATTAATAAAGATAGTTATTTGCTTTAATCATCCTATGTGTCTTTGAGGGGAAGGTAATATTAGTAAAATATATGCCTGTATTTATTGTTTGAACTTTTGCATGATTTTTGTTAATTGTCTGCCCTATTAGAATTTATGAACTAAGGGAATGAGTTGTATTCCCCTCTATTTGGCACTGGTGAGGCCACACCTGGAGTATTGCATCCAGTTTTGGTCCCCCCCCACTACAGAAGGGATGTGGACAAATTGGAGAGAGTCCAGCAGAGGACAACAAAAATTATTAGGGGGCTGGGGCACATGACTTACGAGGAGAGGCTGAGGGAACTGGGCTTATTTAGTCTGCAGAAGAGAAGAGTGAGGGGGGATTTGATAGCAGCCTTCAACTACCTGAAGGGGGGTTCCAAAGATGATGGAGCTAGGCTGTTCTCAGTGGTGGCAGATGACAGAACAAGAAGCAATGGCCTCAAGTTGCAGTGGGGGAGGTCTAGGTTGGATATTAGGAAACACTATTTCACTAGGAGGGTGGTGAAGGAGTGGAATGGGTTACCTAGGGAGGTGGTGGAATCTCCTTCCTTAGAGGTTTTTAAGGCCCAGCTTGACAAAGCCCTGACTGGGATGATTTAGTTGGTGTTGGTGCTGCTTTGAGCAGGGGCTTGGATTAGATGACCTTCTGAGGTCTCTTCCAACCCTAATATTATATGATACTATGATTATGTAATACATTAAATAAATATAGAAATATTTGTGCCACCAAATGCAAGTGCAAGAATATGAATATTGTATAAACTAGTTTTGCTACGGTATAATACACTCTTTGTAAATAGGATCCAGGCAAAGTAAGCAGCATCACCAAGTGCTGTGGAATCAGTCTTACAGGAACCATACTTTGTGCAATACCTGGATACAATAGCTTCTGTATCCTTGGTTGATGTCCAGGCTATAACTGCATTGCCTTACAGTGATGAAGTAAGCAAGAATACAGTTTAGTATCCTCATATGGAAATAACAACATGAGTTCAGAAGCTTCTTTAGCCAATCAGGCCTCCAAACTATTTGCAACATCTAAATAAATGGCCAGTGTAACCCTCATCTGCAAGTGTACTTAGCTCCATTAAAGTTAGTGGGAGATAAGGTCATTCATCGAAGGCAGACCATGTCCTTAAGTCTGGGACACACAACTATGAAATAAGTCATCTTTCCTCTCTTCCTGTCTGAGACATTACTGCTCCCCCTGGCTAAGGGTGAGCCTGCTCACTGTTCCTCCTTACTGATATGATCACTAAAATTGGATTGTTTTAATTAAAAACTTTGGACCCTAATTAAAATAAAATATGTTAAAGAATTTTCTCCCAAATTAGGAAATAGAATCAGAGAACTGCAATTTCAGAACAACAGTTTAAAACCTGAAGTGGTGTGATTATCTCTTTGAATTTCAAATTTGAGGTACTGAAAAATAATGCTAGCACTTACAATATTCATTTTTTAGGTGTGCCAAAGCATCCTGAAATTGGTTCAAAATTAATTAGGGGCCTGATTTTGCCACACTTACACATGTTGAATATTACCTGAGTCCCCAAGTTGTCCCTTTACAACCAATGGGACCAATTATGAAGTAAGGAACATACTTACTGGTTGTATGATTTTGGACTTCACACTATATCATCAACTCTTTCCTCTCCAAATCCTTATATACTTTAGAATTCCACTAATAATATACCTTTCACTGGTCTGCTTAACACTACAGCCTTAAAGAGAATTTTAACAGTCTTTTACAACTCAATGGGACAAATACAGAGTTATGAATGAATTATGGAGGCAGAAGGATATTTTGTAATATAAGGAAGAAAAGCTTCATATCTTTTCAGACCTGACGCAGGCAATGGGAACGATTTCTAAATCCTATAGTGGAATTAGCTTTATTATAAATCAGTTGCTCAGTACATTTTCTAGCCAAATTCCTTATCACTGATAATGTAAAATAAATATTTGAGTAAAGGTCAGCTGTGCTCATTCATGTGAACCCTGGAGATACAGAACGCCTTCCGTTAGGACAGTGGTCTCCATTCTTTTTAAGCACAAGATCACTTTTTTGAATTTAAGTGCAATCCAGGATCTACCTCAAAGAAAATGTAGAAATAAGAGTAATCACACAAATCCCAGAGTCACGGTCCTCCACAGCAGGATGCGATTTATTGCCCTGCACACTTGGAGTAATACAGCCCCAACAGTAGACTTCCCCACTCTAAATTGATTTGCAACGGTAGCAGCTTCCACACAGCATTCACTCAGGCCAGGGCTTTATAAAGCCACGCACAAGCGACCAGGGAGCTTTGCGAACAGGGGCTGCTAACAGGGAGTTTCGCAAGGGAGTTTAGAAGGGGAGTGGGAAGGGAGTGGGAGCCCCTCGCCGGCCGTAACCCCTTCCCCGTGGCCCCCCCTTAGAACCTATAAACTGAACCACATTCCAAAACCCCTTCCTGTAAACCACCCTTCCACTAACTAGGAGACAATGCAGGCAGAAGCCCAGCAGCAGAGTGGGGGCTATCCAGTTTATTGCACTGAGTGTTGCATGTATGATTACCTGCCCCGTGGGCGGGTGGCGTATGTGTGCATTCGGTGCAAGGAGCTCCTGGCCCTCAGAGACCATGTACGGGCTTTGGAGGCCAGGGTGGCGGAACTGGAGGAGCTGAGAGAGGCAGAGAGGTATGTTGATGAGGCTTTCCGGGACATTGTAGAATTGTCCCACCTCCGCTCAGACAGCTCCTGTGCTGTTGAGGAGGAAGAACGGCCCAGGGAAGTAGAGCAGTCAATGGGAGCAGAGGGAAACCTTCCCATAGTTGGGACCCTCCTTCCAGATGGTGCTGGGGTTGCCTCTCGCACTGAGGTTGCCTCTCCGGGGGAGGGAACTCCAGTTTCTAGGAAAAGGCAGGTGTTAGTAATGGGAGATTCGATTATTAGAAATGTAGATAGCTGGGTCTGTGATGACCGGGAGAACCGTATGGTGACTTGCCTGCCTGGTGCGAAGGTTGCGGATCTCTCGAGGCATCTAGATAGACTTATGTGTAGTGCTGGGGAGGAGCCGGTGGTCGTGGTACATGTAGGTACCAATGACATAGGGAAGGGTAGGAGAGATGTCCTGGAAGCCAAATTTAGGCTGCTAGGGAAGAGACTGAAATCCAGGACCTCTATGGTGGCATTTTCAGAAATGCTCCCAGTTCCACGCGCAGGGCCAGGGAGGCAGGCAGAGCTTCAGAGTCTCAATGCGTGGATGAGACGATGGTGTAGAGAGGAGGGGTTCACGTTCATTAGGAACTGGGGAAACTTCTGGGATGGGGGGAGCCTATACAGGAGAGATGGGCTCCACCTAAACCAAAGTGGAACCAGACTGCTGGCACTAAACATTAAAAAGGTTGTAGAGCAGTTTTTAAACTAGGAGATGGGGGAAAGCCGACTGCTGCAGAGGAGCGTGTGGATCGGACACAGACTTCTCTTAGGGGAGAGTCTGATGATAGAGAATCTCCAGGTTATAGTCAGGAGCAGAGGACTGAAAAGTATAATGTAAGGGCCGGATCAGATGATAAACAGTCACATAAAAAAGAATCTGGCACATCAGAAGAAGGCAGGCTAGTAAACAGGGACAAGTTTTTAAAGTGCTTGTACACAAATGCCAGAAGTCTAAATAATAAGATGGGTGAACTAGAGTGCCTTGTGATAAAGGAGGATATAGATATAATAGGCATCACAGAAACCTGGTGGACTGAGAGCAATCAATGGGACACAATCATTCCGGGGTACAAAATATATCGGAAGGACAGAACAGGCCGTGCAGGGGGAGGAGTGGCACTATATGTGAAAGAAAGTGTAGATTCAAATGAAGTAAAAATCTTAAGCGAATCCACATGTTCCATAGAGTCTCTATGGATAGAAATTTCATGCTCTAGTAAAAATATAACATTAGGGATCTATTATCGACCACCTGACCAGGACAGTAATAGTGATGATGAAATGCTAAGGGAAATTAGAGAGGCTATCAAAATTAAGAACCCAATAATAGTGGGGGATTTCAATTATCCCCATATTGACTGGGAACATTTCACTTCAGGACGAAATGCAGAGATAAAATTTCTCGATACTTTAAATGACTGCTTCATGGAGCAGCTGGTACGGGAACCCACAAGGGGAGAGGCAACTCTAGATTTAATCCTGAGTGGAGCGCAGGAGCTGGTCCAAGAGGTAACTATAGCAGGACCGCTTGGAAATAGTGACCATAATACAATAGCATTCAACATCCCTGTGGTGGGAAGAACACCTCAACTGCCCAACACTGTGGCATTTAATTTCAAAAGGGGGAACTATACAAAAATGAGGGGGTTAGTTAGACAAAAGTTAAAAGGTACAGTGACTAAAGTGAAATCCCTGCAAGTTGCATGGGCCCTTTTTAAAGACACCATAATAGAGGCCCAACTTCAATGTATACCCCAAATTAAGAAAAACAGTAAAAGAACTAAAAAAGAGCCACCGTGGCTTAACAACCATGTAAAAGAAGCAGTGAGAGATAAAAAGACTTCCTTTAAAAAGTGGAAGTCAAATCCTAGTGAGGCAAATAGAAAGGAGCACAAACACTGCCAACTTAAGTGCAAGAGTGTAATAAGAAAAGCCAAAGAGGAGTTTGAAGAACGGCTAGCCAAAAACTCCAAAGGTAATAACAAAATGTTTTTTAAGTACATCAGAAGCAGGAAGCCTGCTAAACAACCAGTGGGGCCCCTTGATGATCAAAATACAAAAGGAGCGCTTAAAGATGATAAAGTCATTGCGGAGAAACTAAATGGATTCTTTGCTTCAGTCTTCACGGCTGAGGATGTTAGGGAGATTCCCCAACCTGAGCTGGCTTTTGTAGGTGACAAATCTGAGGAACTGTCACAGATTGAAGTGTCACTAGAGGAGGTTTTGGAATTAATTGATAAACTCAACATTAACAAGTCACCGGGACCAGATGGCATTCACCCAAGAGTTCTGAAAGAACTCAAATGTGAAGTTGCGGAACTATTAACTAAGGTTTGTAACCTGTCCTTTAAATCGGCTTCGGTACCCAATGACTGGAAGTTAGCTAATGTAACGCCAATATTTAAAAAGGGCTCTAGGGGTGATCCCGGCAATTACAGACCGGTAAGTCTAACGTCGGTACCGGGCAAATTAGTTGAAACAATAGTAAAGAATAAAATTGTCAGACACATAGAAAAACATAAACTCTTGAGCAAGAGTCAACATGGTTTCTGTAAAGGGAAATCGTGTCTTACTAATCTATTAGAGTTCTTTGAAGGGGTCAACAAACATGTGGACAAGGGGGATCCGGTGGACATAGTGTACTTAGATTTCCAGAAAGCCTTTGACAAGGTCCCTCACCAAAGGCTCCTACGTAAATTAAGCTGTCATGGGATAAAAGGGAAGGTCCTTTCATGGATTGAGAACTGGTTAAAGGACAGGGAACAAAGGGTAGGAATTAATGGTAAATTCTCAGAATGGAGAGAGGTAACTAGTGGTGTTCCCCAAGGGTCAGTCCTAGGACCAATCCTATTCAATTTATTCATAAATGATCTGGAGAAAGGGGTAAACAGTGAGGTGGCAAAGTTTGCAGATGATACTAAACTACTCAAGATAGTTAAGACCAAAGCAGATTGTGAAGAACTTCAAAAAGATCTCACAAAACTAAGTGATTGGGCAACAAAATGGCAAATGAAATTTAATGTGGATAAATGTAAAGTAATGCACATTGGAAAAAATAACCCCAACTATACATACAACATGATGGGGGCTAATTTAGCTACAACGAGTCAGGAAAAAGATCTTGGCGTCATTGTGGATAGTTCTCTAAAGATGTCCACGCAGTGTGCAGAGGCGGTCAAAAAAGCAAACAGGATGTTAGGAATCATTAAAAAGGGGATAGAGAATAAGACAGAGAATATATTATTGCCCTTATATAAATCCATGGTACGCCCACATCTCGAATACTGTGTACAGATGTGGTCTCCTCACCTCAAAAAGGATATTCTAGCACTAGAAAAGGTTCAGAAAAGGGCAACTAAAATGATTAGGGGTTTAGAGAGGGTCCCATACGAGGAGAGATTAGAGAGGCTGGGACTCTTCGGCTTGGAAAAGAGAAGACTAAGGGGGGACATGATAGAGGTATATAAAATCATGAGTGATGTTGAGAAAGTGGATAAGGAAAAGTTATTTACTTATTCCCATAATACAAGAACTAGGGGTCACCAAATGAAATTAATAGGCAGCAGGTTTAAAACAAATAAAAGGAAGTTCTTCTTCACGCAGCGCACAGTCAACTTGTGGAACTCCTTACCTGAGGAGGTTGTGAAGGCTAGGACTATAACAATGTTTAAAAGGGGACTGGATAAATTCATGGTGGCTAAGTCCATAAATGGCTATTAGCCAGGATGGGTAAGAATGGTGTCCCTAGCCTCTGTTCGTCAGAGGATGGAGATGGATGGCAGGAGAGAGATCACTTGATCATTGCCTGTTAGGTTCACTCCCTCTGGGGCACCTGGCATTGGCCACTGTCGGTAGACAGATACTGGGCTAGATGGACCTTTGGTCTGACCCGGTACGGCTTTTCTTATGTTCTTATGTTCTTATGATTGCAAAATGCTTCTCTACAGAAAGGGCAGCTCTCATTCTGGTGTCCTTGCACTGCAGGTCGGGGGCCAGCTCAGCACATAGCTCCATGAAGGTTGCTTTACACATCCTAAAGTTCTGTACCCACTGGTTGTCACCCCACACCTGCATGACAATGTGATCCCACCAATCAGTGCTTGTTTCCCTAGCCCAATAGCGACGGGGGATAGAGGGGAATGATGACATCCCTCGATCTGCTGGCAATGCTCTTACTTATACAGCCCAAAATACAATTAGCCTTCTTGGCAACAAGGGCACACTGTTGACCAGCTTCTCGCCCACTGTAACCCCTAGGTCCTTTTCTGCAGAATTGCTGCCTAGCCACTCGGTCCCTAGTCTGTAGCAGTGAATGGGATTCTTCCGTCCTAAGTGCACTTATCCTTGTCTGCACTTGTCCTTGTTGAACCTCATCAGATTTCTTTTAGCCCAATCCTCTAATTTGTCTAGGTCACTCTGGACCCTATCCCTACCCTTCAGCGTATCTACCTCCCATGGTCAAAGAATCCAAAGCCTTCTCTCCGACACCACCTGCGTAGCCATTCGTTGACTTCCACGATTTGATGGTCTCTACCTGGGCCTTTTCCTTCTACAGGGAGGATGGAGGAGAACACCACTTGCACCTCAAACTCCTTTATCCTTCTTCCCAGAGCCACGTAGTCTGCAGTGATCTGCTCAAGGTCATTCTTGGCAGTATCATTGGTGCCCATGTGGAGAAGCAGGAAGGGGTAACGATCCGAGGGCTTGATGAGTCTCGGCAGTCTCTCCGTCACATCGTGAATCCTAGCTCCTGGCAAGCAGCACACTTCTTGATTTTCCCGGTCGGGACGGCAGATAGATGACTCAGTCCCCTTTAGGAGGGAGTCCCCAACCACCACCACCCGCCTCCTTCTCTTGGGAGTGGTGGTTGTGGAACCCCCATCCCTAGTACAGTGCATCTCATGCCTTCCAATCGGTGGTCTCCTGCTCCCTTCCCTCAGATATATCATCTAGTCCACTCTCCGCATTAGTACTTGTGGAGAGAACATGAAAATGGTTGCTCACCTGTATCTGCATTGCTGGTACATGGATGCTCCTCTTTTTTCTTCTGGAGGTCACATGCTGCCAATTTTCTTCACCATCCTTCTGTCCCCGCTGCGCAGCCTGCTCTGATTCTTCAGAATGTTGTGCCCGTAGAAGCATATCCTGACGTCTGTCCAGGAAATCCTCATTTTCTCTTATGCAATGCAGGGTTGATACTTGTTTCTCCAGACCTCGAACCTTCTCTTCCAATATGGAGACCAGCTTTCACTTTGTACAGACAAAGTCACTTCTGTCCTGTGGAAGAAAGACAAACATGGCACATTCTGTGCTGGTCACAACAGCTGATCGCTCACCATTCATATTACCTTCCTTCTAAGAACTTCCTCAGCTGTTGCAGTAACTACTCAGAGAAGCCTGCAAGATGAAAGCCTCAGTGGGCTCTCCCCAGGCGAACTCCCAGTCAAATTCCCTCTGTTCGCCACTCAGCTGGTTCGCAACTGGCTGCCTTTTTATAACAGTCAGGCCCACTCAAGGCCCACCAGGAACAAAGCACTCCCAATTCACACTCTCCGCAGCGAACAGCGGAGAGGCTAACAGAGGAAGTTGGACTGGGATCTGTCTGAGAGGAGGTACGCTAAGTGCTGCATTAGGGGGGCTGTGTTGATGAGTATCTGAGTGTCTGTTGCGGGGACAGTTTGTCAGTTTGACCGTGTGCTTGATTGAAGAGGCATTGTTACATTCCAGCCAAGGACTGAAACATTTCAGTAACAAGGTGTCAGAGTCTACCCTCACTTGAAACTGGGGGGTTCCAAAGTGAGGACCCGCATGTACTCCTCACCCTAAAATCCTAGGGTGGGTCTCCCTTTTTGCTGCCACCACCCGGTCAATTACGTGGGCCGGGACACCCCGGTTTCCCCCCCCTGCCTCTTTCCAAAGGCGTTCCCTGGGGAAACACAGATCCACTCACAGGAGGGAAACCTCCCCCCTCCCTCTCTCCTAGTCACTGGAAAGAGATACCTGATTCAAACTGCTTGAATCAAACCCAGGGAGAATGATTTCTTCCCCCTCCTTTCTCTGCCCGGAGATAACCCGTCTCACTACAGAGAAGAATGTTTTCTTAGCTCCCTCCCCCTGTATCCACAGTAGAAAGGATTTAATCAAATCTTTATAGAAAGAATTTATTAAAAGAAAAACAAGAAAATACACAATCTCTATGAGCCTAAGCTGGGCATTCATAGGGTATAACCTTACTAAGTTCTGGAGAGAATCCTCTCTCTTTCTCAGTATAACAAAACAGGCAGAATTAAGAATAATCAATAACAAACACACAGAATTGCAAACATAGGATTATTAGGTGAAGACACAAGTACCTTTCTAATACTCACTATTTTGACTAGAAGGATTTAGTTCATAAAGGTGGAAATTTGTAGAGACTTGATTAAACATCCAGACCCTTGTAATTCCAGATGGCTAAGAAAAAAACACACACCCACAGAGGGAAAAAATTCCCTCCTAGGAATTTTAAACTCTCTTCCCTGATTGGTCCTCAGGTCAGGTGCCCACCAGGTACTATGTTTTAACCCTTTACTAACTATTCATGACACAAGGGCTATTTGCTAAGTAGTAATCACTTTCTCACTGACTCTAGGCAGGTACACAGCTCCATGATCACCCCAATCATGGTGAGTGTCGGAAGTGGGGGGAAGGCGGTTGTGCAAACGGACAAAACAGTCACAGATTGCAGGGCAGCTTTGCAGGGAACTTCTAAAATTATCACGCACTTTTTCACAGGGGGCCAACCTAATTGCTGACACCTCATTTCTGTGGGTGAGCAGGAAACCAGGGCACAACTACTGCATGCTTGCGGCTTTCAACCCGGTCTATATGCAGCTCAGCTATGTGCCGCTTTGGTCCCAGCTCCAGTGATTGCTAAATGGCATGGTGCAGTTTCCTACAATGTGAGAACTAACAAGGCTGCAATCCCTTGGAATCTGCAGCAGAGGATTAACAAGTACCTCTTGGAAACTTTCCAGAGCCTCTCTCTGGAGGATTCACTGCAGGTCTCAATGTCCATTGACACCCTGCTTGGCCATGCAGATTAGATACATAGGGCAATGTCCAGCTCACATAAAGCACTACCTGCCTCCCACTTTTCGATTCCCTACACAAGTCACAGCAACTTACCCGGCATCTCATCTGCTTCCTGCTCCCGTAGAGCACTTCTGGAGTGGAGAAAAGTTCCTGGCTGTCTGCCCCACCGGGCGAACCCACTGGGAGCTCCACATCCTCTCCTAGCTCCACTTCTTCATCCATAATTTCAGCCTCCGTGTTACCCCCTCTTTCAGCTGCCTCCAAAGTATCCATGGGGCTATTGGCGATGGAGGTGGGATCACCACCGAGGATAGCATTCAGCTCCTTATAGAAGTGGCAGGTCTTAGGTGCACCACCAGAGCGATGGTTTGCCTCCCGCGCCTTATGGTATACCTGCCTCAGCTCCTTTATCTTTCCTCTGCACTGATGCGTGTCTCGATCATAGCCCTTTTCGCACAAGCCTCGAGAAATTTGCCCATGTGTGTCCCGATCCAGTCGCAGTTGCGACTGAACAGACTCCTCTCCCCATATACTGATCAGATCCAACAGCTCAGCGATGGTCCAAGTGGGAGCATGTTTGGTGCAATAGCCAGCCATGCTCACCTGGGAAGCCATCTGGGAGCTCACATGGGAAGCCAGCAAGCAGGAAATGAGATTTAAAATTCCCGGGGCTTGCAAGGGGGAGGGGCAGGTTGGCTGCAGGGCAGCAGAGTTCAAACTGCTGACCAGAGTGGCAGCATGGGAATTGTGGGACACTTTCTGGAGGCCAGTAAAATTGGGGGGAAAAAAGCCTGCTGTCTACACTGGCTGTTTGTCGACAATAGAGGGAGGAGAAAAGACAAAAGTCTCTCATAAGGGTGGAAGTTTTTTGTTGCCCAAACTGGGCATTTTTCACAACAAAAGTCCCATTTTAGTGTGTACGCTATCGCTGTTTTGTTGCCAAAAGGCAGTTTTTGTTGACAAAACTTGCCAGTGTAGACAAGCCCTCTGTTTCTATAAACCAAGTGATTGATTCTGAATCACTTTTTATGGAAGAGTTACCTTGGAAACAAACCCATGCACCAGGCGTATCACAAACATCTTTCTGCAATTAGATGATCCAGTCCCCTGGCAGAAAACAATGCCACTTTATTTAACAAAGGTCAGCACTTTTAGGTCAAAACAATACAGATTTGTACTTTATGCTGCTCTATGAAGCCATTCCACAAAAAGCTAGAGAAGAAAATTAGGGGAAATTTAAAGGAAACTTTTACTTTTGGGGTGTCATATTTAGATGATTAAAACAAAACAAAAAATATGTAGAGCCTTTTTATTATTATGGTAACCAAGTGGAACCAGGAGGTGACTCTCTTCTGAGGGGGACAGAGGCACTCATCTGTCGCCCTGACAAGGCATCCTGGGAAGTATGCTGCCTGCCAGAGGCCCGTTACCGAGATGTTATGGAGGGATTGTCGAGCATCATCCAGTCCTTTGACTACTACCCCACGCTACTCATCCATATGGGCAATAATGATAGTGCAAGGTATGACCTTCAGCAGATCAGAAGTGACTACAGGGCTCTGGGAGTATGGGTGAAGGAGTTGGGAATGCAGGTGGTGTTCTCTTTGATCCTTCCGGTCCAGGGTAGGGGACTGGGCAGAGACAGATGCATTCTGGAGGTGAATGCCTGGCTGTGAGGATGGTGTCTCCAGGAGGGCTTAGGATTCCTTGACCATGGGATGCTACTCCAGGAAGAAGGACTACTAAGCAGATATTGGGTCCACCTATCAAGCTTGTTAAGGGTGCCGGGCTGGGGCCGAGGGGTTGGATAAGGGGCAGAGGGTCTCGGGGGCGGTCAGGGGCTCCCCCCCCCCCCAGGGGCTAGGGGGCAGGAGCTGGGAGGGCAATTTTGGGGGCCCCGCAGTCCCAGAGTGGCCCGGGGGATTAGCGGGGGGCCAGGAGCAGCCCGCTCCGCTTCCCTCGTCCCGTCCCCAGCCGTGTCGCTTGGGGGAAGGGATCCCCCCTGCACTCACTGGCAGCGGCGGAAGCGGAGCAGCCCGGCCCCAGCCCGCTCCACTCCGCCAGCTCCCAGCCGCAGCGCTCCGCTTCCCACCGCCGGTGAGTGCGGGGGGCGTCCTTTACCCAACCTCCCCGCACTCACCGGTGGCGGGAAGTGGAGCAGCCTGGCCCCAGCCCGCTCTACTCCACCAGCTCCCAGCCATGGCGCTCCGTTTCCCGCCGCAGGTGAGTGCAGGACCTTTCCCCAACCCCCCGCCCCAGTGACACGGCTGGGGCCGGGGCAAGGAAAGCGGAGCGGGCTGGGGCCATGTCGCTCCGCTTCCCGCCACAGGTGAGTACAGGGTCATCCTTTCCCCAACCTCCCCGCACTCACCGGCGGTGGGAAGCGGAGCGCCGCGGCTGGGAGGTGGCAGAGTGGAGTGGGCTGGGGCCGCGTTGCTCGACTTCCCGCCACTGCCGGTGAGTGCCTGTCAGGGGTCGGAGCAGTCAGGGGACAGGGAGCAGGGGGGCTGGGTAGGGGTGAGATCCTGGGGGTGATTAGGGATGGGGTCTCTGGAGAGGGTGGTCAGGGAACAAGGAACGGGGGGGGGCAAAGCAAGTTCGATATAACATGGTCTCACCTATAACGCGGTGAGATTTTTTGTCTCCCGAGGACCACGTTATATCGGGGTAGAGGTGTATTTATTTTTCTTGAAGAAGATGTTCTTTCCACAACAATCCTTTCAAGTGTGTCCTCCCCTTAAAATAGCAAATGTATAAATTCATCCACCACCACTCCCAAAAACAAAAATATTAACTCTGCAAAACAATACTTCCTGAATTTATTCTAAGATAATATACTTCTTATGGTACAAGGGTGCTCACCTGCTTGTTAAGCAGGTGTCATTCAAAGTACACACAGAAATGACACCTCATATAAAAAGTGCTATTCTCAATGGTATCAATTTAAAGCTACCGGAGGGGTAGCCGTGTTAGTCTGGATCTGTAAAAAGCAACAGAGTCTCCTGTGGCACCTTTAAGACTAACAAATGTATTGGAGCATAAGCTTTCGTGGGTGAATGCCCACTTCGTCAGATGCAAGGCACTGCATTTAGCCGTATGGAATGGAAATCTATCAACCTCATGAAGAAACTTGCACAAGTACAGACAGATATCATCTTCCTTTCCAAATGCAAACGGATGGACTGAAGGTGAAAAATCCATTACTATCTACATACTGCACAGACCACAGTGAGAGATTATGCCATACACTATCAAAGAAACTGAGGAACCACCTGATCAGCATCCTATACAGCAAACAGGAAAACATCAAAAAAGTCTCCAACCTGGAGACTTTCATAAATAACCAACCCTCCACACAAATGGACTTCACTAAAATAAGACAGGAGATCTACATTACACACTTCACCTCTCTACAAAGGAAAAAGGACCGTAAGCTGTCTACAATCCTACCTGCCACATGGGGCCACAACAGTGGTACCCCTAACTCACCCAGCAATATCGTCAATTTATCCAACTACACACTCAACCCAGCAGAAGAGTCTGTCCTATCTCGGGGACTCTCTTTTTGCCCCAGCACCCTCACAAATATGATACAGTTCTGCGGTGATCTGGAAGAATACTTTCGCCGCCTCCGACTCAAAGAATACTTTCAAGATAACACTGAACAGTGCACTGATACACAGATACCCTCCCACCAACAACACAGGAAGAAGAACTCCACATGGATTCCCCCTGAGGGTCGAAATGACAGTCTGGACCTATACATAGAATGCTTCCGCCGACGTGCACAGGCAGAAATTGTGGAAAAACAACATCGCTTGCCTCATAACCTAAGTTGTGCAGAACGCAATGCCATCCACAGCCTCAGAAACAACCCTGATGTTATAATCAAAGAGGCTGATAAAGGAGGTGCTGTTGTCATCATGAACAGGTCTGACTACCAGAAGGAGGCTGCCAGACAACTCTCCAATACCAAATTCTACAGGCCACTTTCCTCAGATCCCACTGAGGAATATACTAAGAAACTGCACCATCTACTCAGGACACTCCCTACACTAACTCAGGAACAAATCAACATACCCTTAGAGCCCCGACCGGGGTTATTCTATCTACTACCCAAGATCCACAAACCTGGAAATCCCGGACGCCCCATCATCTCTGGAATTGGCACACTCACTGAAGGACTATCCGGATATGTGGACTCTCTGCTCAGACCCTATGCCACCAGCACTCCCAGCTATCTGCGTGACACCACTGATTTCCTGAGAAAACTACAATGCATTGGTAATCTCCCAGAAAACACCATCCTAGCTACCATGGATGTGGAGGCTCTCTACACTAACATCCCACACACAGATGGAATACAAGCTATCAGGAACAGTATCCCTGATGATGACACAGCACAACTTGTTGCTGAGCTCTGTGACTTTATCCTCACGCACAATTATTTCAAATTTGGTGACAATATATACCTCCAGACCAGTGGCACCGCCATGGGCACCCGCATGGCCCCACAATATGCCAACATTTTTATGGCTGACCTGGAACAACGCTTCCTCAGCTCTCGTCCACTCACGCCCCTTCTCTACCTACGCTACATTGATGACATCTTCATCATCTGGACCCATGGGAAGGAGGCTCTGGAAGAATTCCACCACGATTTCAACAGCTTCCACCCCACCATCAACCTCAGCCTGGACCAATCTACACGGGAGGTCCACTTCCTAGACACCACAGTACAAATAAGTGATGGTCGCGTTAACACCACCCTATACCGAAAACCCACCAACCGCTATGCCTACCTTCATGCCTCCAGCTTCCACCCCGGACATACCACACGATCCATCATCTACAGTCAAGCACTGAGGTACAACCGCATCTGCTCCAACCCCTCAGACAGAGACCAACACCTACAAGATCTTCACCAAGCATTCTCAAAACTACAATATCCACACAAGGAAATAAGGAAACAAATCAACAGAGCCAGACGTGTACCCAGAAGCCTCCTGCTACAAGACAAGCCCAAGAAAGAAACCAACAGAACTCCACTGGCCATCACCTACAGTCCTCAGCTTAAACCTCTCCAATGCATCATCAGTGATCTACAACCCATCCTGGACAATGATCCCTCGCTTTCACAGACCTTGGGAGGCAGGCCAGTCCTCGCCCACAGACAACCCGCCAACCTTAAGCATATTCTCACCAGCAACCACACACCGCACCATAACAACTCTAACTCAGGAACCAATCCATGCAACAAACCTCGATGCCAACTCTGCCCCCATATCTACACCAGCAACACCATCACAGGACCTAACCAGATCAGCTACANTGGATGTGGAGGCTCTCTACACTAACATCCCACACACAGATGGAATACAAGCTATCAGGAACAGTATCCCTGATGATGACACAGCACAACTTGTTGCTGAGCTCTGTGACTTTATCCTCACGCACAATTATTTCAAATTTGGTGACAATATATACCTCCAGACCAGTGGCACCGCCATGGGCACCCGCATGGCCCCACAATATGCCAACATTTTTATGGCTGACCTGGAACAACGCTTCCTCAGCTCTCGTCCACTCACGCCCCTTCTCTACCTACGCTACATTGATGACATCTTCATCATCTGGACCCATGGGAAGGAGGCTCTGGAAGAATTCCACCACGATTTCAACAGCTTCCACCCCACCATCAACCTCAGCCTGGACCAATCTACACGGGAGGTCCACTTCCTAGACACCACAGTACAAATAAGTGATGGTCGCGTTAACACCACCCTATACCGAAAACCCACCGACCGCTATGCCTACCTTCATGCCTCCAGCTTCCACCCCGGACACACCACACGATCCATCGTCTACAGTCAAGCGCTGAGGTACAACCGCATCTGCTCCAACCCCTCAGACAGAGACCAACACCTACAAGATCTTCACCAAGCATTCTCAAAACTACGATATCCACACAAGGAAATAAGGAAACAAATCAACAGAGCCAGACGTGTACCCAGAAGCCTCCTGCTACAAGACAAGCCCAAGAAAGAAACCAACAGAACTCCACTGGCCATCACCTACAGTCCTCAGCTTAAACCTCTCCAATGCATCATCAGTGATCTACAACCCATCCTGGACAATGATCCCTCGCTTTCACAGACCTTGGGAGGCAGGCCAGTCCTCGCCCACAGACAACCTGCCAACCTTAAGCATATTCTCACCAGCAACCACACACCGCACCATAACAACTCTAACTCAGGAACCAATCCATGCAACAAACCTCGATGCCAACTCTGCCCCCATATCTACACCAGCAACACCATCACAGGACCTAACCAGATCAGCTACATCATCACCGGTTCATTCACCTGCACGTCCACAAATGTTATATATGCCACATGCGTCTGACGAAGTGGGCATTCACCCACGAAAGCTTATGCTCCAATACATCTGTTAGTCTTAAAGGTGCCACAGGACTCTCTGTTAATTTAAAGCTAAATGAGCAGTTTTTGATATAATCCATAATAATAACAGAATCATAGAATCATATAAGATTAGGGTTGGAAGAGACCTCAGGAGGACATCTAGTCCAACACCCTGCTCAAAGCAGGACCAACACCCAACTAAATCATCCCAGCCAGGGCTTTGTCAAGCAGGGCCTTAAAAACCTCTGAGGGTTTAGATAATAAGTCGATTTTTTAGAAATCGATTTGATACAGTCGATTGTGTGTGTCCCCACTAAGCGCATTAAGTCGGCGTTGTGCGTCCACAGTACCGAAGCTAGCATCGACTTTCGGAGCATTGCACTGTGGTAGCTATCCCACAGTTCCCACAGTCTCCGCTGCCCATTGGAATTCTGGGTTGAGCTCCCAATGCCTGATGGGGCAAAAACATTGTTGCGGGTGGTTCTGGGTACATATCGTCAGGCCTCCCTCCCTCCATGAAAGCAACGGCAAAAAATAGTTTTTCGCCTTTTTTCCTGGGTTACCTATGCAGACGACATACCACAGCAACCATGGAGCCCGCTCAGCTCACTGTCACTTTATGTCTCCTAGGTGCTGCTGGCAGACACGGTATTGCAGTGCTACAGAGCAGCATCCCCTTGCCATGCCTTGCAGATGGCAGACGGTGCATTACGACTGCTAACCGTCATCGTCGTCCCGTGGGTGCTCCTGGATGACCTCGGTTAGGTTGGTCGGGGGCACCTGGGCAGACATGAGAATGACTCCAGGTCATTCTCTTCCTTAAGTTTCATCTAATGGAGATTCAGTCCAGCCTGGAATATCATGCCAGCTGGAGGCTTCTGCCTCAGGCTGCTCTCCCAGTCGGCAGCACCGTGCAGTCGCACCTACCCCAGCCTACCCCTTGCTCCCATGGCTCATGAAGCCTGGACAGTAGTAAGGAGCAGTTCAACTATAGGCTGAGCAAGTGCAGAATGGTGGTGGAATGTGCCTTTGGACATTTAAAAGCTCGCTGGTGCAGTTTACTGACTCGGTTAGACCTCAGCGAAACCAATATTCCCATCGTTATTACTGTTTGCTGTTTACTGTTTGCTGTGTGCTCCACAATATCTGTGAGAGTAAGGGAGAGACATTTATGGCGGGGTGGGAGGTTGAGGCAAATCGCCTGGCCGCTGATTATGCGCAGCCAGACACCAGGGCAGTTGATGAAAACCTGCCCCCCTTGGTTCACTCTATTTCCCTGTAAGCCAACCGCCCTCCCCTCCCCCCCTTTGATCTCTGCTTGCGGAGGCAATAAAGTCATTATTGTTTCAAATTCATGCATTCTTTATTAATTTGTCACACAATTGGGGGGATAACTGCCAAGGTAGCCCGGGAGCGGTGGGGGAGGAGGGAAGCACAGGGGTGGGGTAGTTGTAGGGGCACCCCCTAGAATGGCATGCAGCTCATCATAGAAGCGGCATGTCTGGGGCTCTGACCCGGAGTGGCCGTTTGCCTCTCTGGTTCTTTGGTAGGCTTGCCTGAGCTCCTTAAGTTTCATGCAGCACTGCTGCGGGTCCCTGTTATAACCTCTGTCCTTCAGGCCCTTGGAGATTTTTTCAAATATTCCGGCATTTCGTCTTTTGGAACGGAGTTCAGATAGGATGGATTCGTCTCCCCATACAGCGATCAGATGCAGTACTTCCTGTTCAGTCCATGCTGGAGCTCTTTTGCGATTCTGGGACTCTATGGGCACCTGTGCTGATGAGCTCTGCATTGTCACCTGTGCTGATCAGCTCGCCACGCTGGCCAAACAGGAAATGAAATTCAAAAGTTCACGGGGCTTTTCCTGTCTACCTGGCCAGTGCATCTGAGTTGAGAGTGCTGTCCAAAGCGGTCACAATGGAGCATTCTGGGATAGCTCCCGGAGGCCAATACCGTCGAATTGCATCCACACTACCCCAAATTCGACCCGGCAAGGCCGATTTCAGCGCTAATCCCCTCGTCGGGGAGGAGTACAGAAATCGATTAAGAGCCCTTTAAGTAGACAAAACAGGCTTGGTCATGTGGACGGGTGCAGGGTTAAATTGATCTAACGCTGCTAAATTCGACCTAAACTCGTAGTGTAGACCAGGGCTAAGGATAGAAATTCCGCTACTTCCCTAGGTAACCCATTCCAGTGCTTCACCACCTTCCTATTGAAATCGTTTTTCCTAATATCCAACCTACACCTCCCCCACTGCAACTTGAGACCATTGCTCCTTCTTCTGTCATCTGCAACCACTGACAAGAGCCTAGCTCCAGCCTCTTTGAAACCCCTATTCAGGTAGTTGAAGGCTGCTATCAAATCCCCCATCACTCTTCTCTTCTGAGACTAAATAAGACCAGTTCCACTTGTCCTTGTTGAACCTCATCAGATTTCTTTTAGCCCAATCCTCCTATTTGTCTAGGTCACTCTGGACCCTATCCCTACCTTCCAGAATATCTACCTCTCCCCCCACTTTAGTTTATCCACAAACTTGCTGAGGATGCAATCCATCCCATCATCCAGATCATTAATGAAGATGTTGAACAAAACCAGCCTCAGGACCGACCCCTGGGACACTCTACTTGATATGGCTGCCAACGAGACATCGAGCCGTTGATCACTACCCATTGAGCTCGATGATCTAGCCAGCTTTCTATCCAACTTATAGTCCATTCATCCAATCCACACTTCTTTAACTTGCTGACAAGAATACTATGGGAGACATATCAAAAGCTTTCCTAAAGTCAAAGTATATCATGTCCACTGCTTGTCCCATATCCACAGAGCCAGTTATCTCATCATAGAAGGCAATCAGATTGGTCAGGCATGACTTGCCCTTGGTGAATCCATGTTGACTGTTCTTCTCCTCCAAGTGCTTTAAAATGGATTCCTTGAGAACCTGCCCATGATTTTTCCAGGGACTAAGGTGAGGCTGACCTGTAGTTCTGTCTGAAGTTCCCTGGATTTTCCTTCTTCCCTTTTTTAAAGATGGGCACTATATTTGCCTTTTTCCAATTATCCGAGTCCTCCCCTGATCACCATGAGTTTTCAAAGATAATGGCCAATGGCTCTGCAATCACATCAGCCAACTCCCCCATCACCCTCGGCTGCATTAGATCTGGGCCCATGGACTTGTGCATGTCCAGCTTTTCTAAATAGTCCTTAACTTGTTCTTTCACCACTGAGGGCTGCTCACCTCCTCTCCATACTCTGCTCCCCAGTGCAGAAGTCTGGGAG
This sequence comes from Platysternon megacephalum, assembly GCA_003942145.1. Lineage (NCBI taxonomy): Eukaryota > Metazoa > Chordata > Testudines > Platysternidae > Platysternon > Platysternon megacephalum. Next base: position 83,226 of record QXTE01000425.1, read on the forward strand.
CTGACCTTGTCTGCGAAGACAGAGGCAAAAAAAAGCATTGAGTACTTCAGCTTTTTCCACATCATCTGTCACTAGGTTGCCTTCTCCATTCAGTAAGGGTTCCACACTTTCCCTGACCACCTTGTTGCTACCATATCTGTAGAAACCCTTCTTATTACCCTTCACATCCCTTGCTAGCTCCAATTGTGCTTTGGTCTTCCTGATTACACCCCTGCAAGCTCAAGCAATATTTGTATACTCCTCCCTAGTCATCTGTCCAAGTTTCCACTTCTTGTAAGCTTCCTTTTTGTGTTTAAGCTTACCGAAGATTTCTCTGTTAAGCCAAGCTGGTCACCTGCCATATTTGCTATTCTTTCTGCACATCGGGATGGTTTGTTCCTGTGCCCTCAATAAGCCTTCTTTAAAATACAGCCAGCTCTCCTGGACTCCTTTCCCCCTCATATTAGCCTCCCAGGGGATCCCGCCCTTTCCAGGATGAATTAGTGAATTGGAGTCTTCTTTCTCCACACATTAGTTTGTATATTTTAGCAAACATTCATGACTTGCATAGTATGGGTAACTTAGACCACAGATGTTCCCTTGTTTCAAATAGAATGTAGTTATCCCCTTGGAAGTTCTGGTTGGCTGAGCAACAACTGTACTGAACTCCCTTGATCTTTAATTGGAGATGAATATGTTCAGCATCTTGCAGGATCAGGCCATACAGTATAATTCTTATCCTTTTCTGATTGTCTCAGTTTTGTTCCATTAGCAGATGGAAGACATCACATTATCTATAAGTCTGGTGTATCTTACACAGTGCTAATTGCATTCTATAGTTTATCTTGACTCAATGTTGTCCTCCGGGAATAAAACATCTTTTGTTTTATGTGCATCCTTCCTTATGAAATTATGGTATGCTAAATTGTGAGCGTTTAAGACATCTGTGATTTTCTCTTTTAAAAAACTTTAAATATGAACTTAAAGTTAATTTGTTGACTTGAAATAATTTGTAATCGTTTGGAATTCCTAATTTCCCCATGTTCCATGCAGCTTTCACAACATGATTGCTTTATTCGGCACATCTTTGTGCTCATTTACAAGGTGATTCTTTTATACAATCCCAGTGATAAAAAGTCAATAAAAAGTAATAGCAACATTGCAGTAAAAGATGTGTGGTGGTTCACTCTTTAACATATTGACGGACTATTTCAAGGGCAAATTATCATAATATTACACCTAATGTGCTCTGCTTATCACCTAAATTTAACTAACTCAGTTCTTGAGTGTTATGACAGAAAGTTATGTGTAGCTCCTAGCTCCTTGGCGTTTCAAACTATGGAAATTCAGACACACAGTAGAATGTTTCCATTTGATGAGGGAATATATACTGCTCAACGTTCACATATCTGTGTAATCTAATTCAGCCAGTAAAACTATTGGCTATGTTATTAATATCCTACATAACTATAAAATTAACAAAAAAAGCAAAGCTAAATGAAAAATAATGACATTAATACTGATACCTAAAGGATCCCATTGCTGAATTATCCAGATCAGCTGTATTCTACCGATTATAACCATTAATCACAATCTGGCACTTTTTGATTTTTGTTTCTTCCTCATGAACTTTTATTTTGAAAATTTCTCTTCAGTTTTAGTTTCCTCATCCAGAGCTATACAGTCTTAAGTGGGGTAGGATCTGGATAGCATAATGTGGAGTTTTCTGCCCTTGGGATTGAGGGAGTTTATTCAGCCTTGGCACAAGACATTTGCACTTGAATTCCCAGGTTTTTCTGAAATCCTAGTCATCCACCAATGTTAACAGTGTCTTCTTCCAATTGTGTCTGGCTAGATATTTACAGTATTATTTTTCTTTTTGATCTGAACCTTTTCACAGCAAGCCTTTGGATTTATGCACTGGATCACATCTTCCTCCCATGAGCCACCACACCACTTGCTGTAGCTGAGGCACTTGAGCTAACAGTTCCAAATGTTTGTGGAATAGCATGGCAGGATATTGTCAGTGGGAAATTATTACTCTGCAATTTGCTATTCTGACAGAGCCTGAGGCTATGCCTTCATGCCAGAAAAGGTGGGGTTTTTTAAACATCAATGCACATTAACTGTCCTGCTATAAAATCCTAGTGAAGACAATGCACTGAAGTTTTACTGCAAGGTAAGTAAGGAAGGGTATTTGGGGTGGGGGGTAGGGTGGTTGGGGGGGAATATAGTGTTGATCTTGCTTAAATCTACAGTGCCTTGTCTCCACTAGCATTTTACAGGAGAATAGCTAACACACATTAGTTATTTCAGTGTAAAAAACACCTTTTATGGCACTGAAGACAAAGCCTGAGTGTGTTCATCTTTTCTTCTCTGGGAAATTACATCATGTTAGAACATGTACCCTGATGTAAACAGTGTAGACACGGACATGTCCAGATGACATGATGGTCAACACAACCTGTTCTTAGCTACATAAAGTGCTAATGTGTTTAACATCACATTAATTAACATGTTCTAACAAAAGAAGATTTCTTAATGTAAATTTTCTGTGCCCTTAGGGCATAGAGCAGCGTTTCCCAAACTTTTTTGGCCACGGAACACTTTTTAGCCTATTACGGAACACTTATAATATTATTTTGTAGTCATTTGGTTTTCAAATAAAAAATTGCGCTATTTATGCTCAAATTAAAAAAAGCAAAAATACAAATTTAAAATAACTTGAACTAACAATTTCTAACTGGAAAGCACGTATAAAGTAGTACAAAAATCAAGTGTAAGAGTCAAAATTAAAAACAGTGTTCTACTTAAAAAAACCCTGTTTTTATATATACACAAACACCAAACAAATTAGATTTTTACTAGGAAAATCTATTTTTATAAACAGAAATACAAATTTGGATTTAATGGGATTGGTGTTTCTGTGTTTTTCTATCACAAATTCGCTTAATATTAGGAATAATGCTGGAAAGTTGAATCCTCATGTCAGGCGCAGCATCAAGTCTATTCCTATATTTGGTTTTTGTTGCAGTATAATATGAAAATCCCGTCTCACACAAATAAGTTGTAGCAAAAGGAAGGAGCACTTGAACTGCACGTTTAGCCACATTAGGGTACTCTTCTATTAGGCTGCTCCAAAAATTGTTCAGCGGAAGATCCTTAAACTTGTTTCAAATCAGAATCAGAAATTAAGTCAATTAGGCTTTCATAATCATGTGCAGTAAAGCCGACTGGTTTGGATGTAATTACAAATGGATTTCGAACCCAAGCATTATCATCAGTAGTTGTAGGAAAATATTCTAATAAAGAGGCCTGCAAGTCACGTAAGTGCTGTAAAATGGTGCTGGAAACTTCTTAATGGACTGTAGAATTTATTTCAGTCAGAAATTCATGTACTGTAGGGAAGCAGTCGAAGTTATTTTTAACGACGACATTTTATCCATTGTAGTAAAAATGGTCACATTCTTTCCTTGCAGCGACAGATTAATTTCATTTAATTTTGCAAAAATATCTGCAAGATACGCAAGTCTCATTAGCCATGAGGAATTTGTCAGACAGTCATTAAATTTTCGTCCTGAATTATCTGTAGTGAAGAATACCAGTAGTTCACTACGAAGCTCAAAAAGCCTCACAAGCACTTTTCCTCTGGATAGCCACCTCACTTCCGTATGTAAAAGAAGCGCTTTGTGCTGACTACTCATTTCCTCACACAAAATTTTAAATAACGTGGATTGAAGTTTTCGAGTGGAATAAAGTGGTCGAGATTTGACAAAACTGATAATTTGTACTGCTTCATCGACCACAATTCAGATATGCTGGTATTTTTTTAACTGCAGGTGCTTGTCTGTGTAGAACACAATGGCTCTTAGTGCTTTCTGGTGCCACGGTTATGATTCGCGTTACAGCTCCCTTCATCTTCCCGATCATTGCCCGAGCACCGTCAGTACATACATCAATACATTTTCCCCAACTAATTTCATGCTTTCTGATAAAATTGTTGATGCAGTTGAATATTTCTTCTCCAGTTGTGTTGCTTTGCAGAGAGCAGGTCCTCTTCAATAATATTATTAAATCTATATCGGACAAATACTAGTAGCTCAGCAAGCCCTGAAACGTCAGTGGACTCATCTAGCTGCAATGAATACTCATGGCAAATTTTCAGTCAGCAAACTAGCTCTTTTTCTATGTCATTGGCAAAATCTTTAATACAGCGTGCAACAGTATTATTTGACAACTGTACAGCATCAATTTTTTTACCAGACTGCTCGCTCAACATGCACGTTACAATGTATTTCACGCAAGGCTTGATAAGCGTTTCTCCAATAGTGTGAGCTTCTCCGGCAAGCGCTATATGGTAACTTACTCGATAAGATGCCTCTGTTGCACTTTTGTCTGTTTTTAGCAATGTTAATCATCAAAAGTTTACAATTTCCAAGTGAGTCACGTTTCCTCTTGAAAAAACTTATATCTTTGTCTTTGTATTCAGCATGCTTGGTTTCCAAATGCCTACGAAGTTTAGCAGGAGCCAGTGCACTGTTTGTTAGTATTTTGTTGCACATGGACGCACTGCGCATCAGGAACATCTTTATTTCCAGCACACGTAAAACTGAAAGACAAATAACTTTCATCATACTTTCGTTTTTGTCTTTTAACACCTGCTGCTGCTTGTTTTTTGATATACTTCGGTGGAAATTCTTTCACCTTGGATAACTCACTAGTACTAACAGATTTTTCGGCAACAAAAGACTGTGATTGTTCATCCTCACTTTGAAGTGTCACAATATTTTGCTCGTTTATTTTGGCCATAGTTGGAGTACCAGAAGAACTTGCTTTTCGTTTCAAAGTTCCTTCTTTTAGCCACAAATCCATGGTGATTAGGTTTAGTAACAATACTTAGAAATACTGATTTTTGTCAAATTTTGTTTGTCACAAATATTTATATTGTTTTGAGCGAAGCTAGTTTAGTTGTGCTTATCACACACGCGGTAAAGACCCACAGGTTTGAATGTGTTGAGTGAATATGTTATATTCACCATGGCGTAAAGAGAATGGTGTGTGCATACCACTGCAGTTCGCGCAGCCTCGAGCGGAAGGGGTACGACATCACTAACTGAAACGTGCCCGAAAGGGGTAGACGTCAACATGGTTGCGTGCCACGTTCTCTTTACACCATGATATTCAATACGAGATCTATCAATAACCAGAAAAAGAGTTTTATGTTAAATTATAGTCATTCAAAAAGAGTTGTAAACTACGCTTCAAATATGCCAAATTTAAAATTAAAAAAAATTTAAAGACCCTTTTTAAAAATTATGATTCTTTCATGGAACACCTATTCACATCGTGTGGAACACCAGTGTTCCACAGAACACAGTTTGGGAAATACTGGCATAGAGTATGTCTTTTCTAAAGTGCTTTCATAAGGGGTAATGGGTAGTGGAATGAGTAGAAGAGGAATTGTTTGTATAGAGGAATTGTCCTTTCCCTCTCTGATTTTCAAGAGGCAAACTTGTGTACCGTTTTAATGTAGTTGGTACATGCACCTGGACATGAAGTGGACAGAGCACATTTTATAAATTGAAACATAAATAAACTAAATCAATATACTGGCACAGATTGTTTTGCACATTTAAACAAAAAACAAAAAAACTTGCCACGCTACCAAAAATCTAAGACTTTCAATATGGATATAATTGGAACATGCTGTCAAAGACAGCTTTGAAATCAAACTCACAGCAGCTGGTGCTGGACGCTTTTTGACAGGCTATCAAAGACAGACATTTACCTCTACATGTTACCATAGTTCTTTCATCTCTGTCATATGTTTTGACCAGTCAAGTATTTTTAAGACCGTCTTAAACATTTCAAATTATAATAAGGCAAAAAGTGCCCATCTGAACAGCACTGGGTTCCTTTACCTGTGTAACCCCTCACACTACCCCACAAATAGCCCTCAGTAGTCTTAAAGACAATTAGCTTTTTAGTAGTATAGGTTTATTTTTCTGGATGAAAGCCCTTCTCTGTAAGTAGTGTGCAATACTTAACAAAAAATTACAATAATTTACTCTGAACCTCAAGTGCTGAAGTAACTTCACTTTCTCTTTGGACTCTGTGCATGATATTCTGGCCCTAATGAGTAGGTCTACACAGTGATAAAAATCCCACGGCACTGAGCCTCAGAGATTGGGTCAGCTGACTTGGGCTCAAGGGGCTTGGGTTGTGGGGCTATAAAATTCCAGTGTAGATATTTGAGCTTGGGGTGGAGCCCAAGCTCTGAGACCCCATGAGAGGAGAGGGTTTCAGAGGCCAGGCTCCAGCCTGAGCCCAAACATCTACACTGCAATTTTATAACCTCACAACCTGAGCCCTATTCAGCTGACCCAGGCTAACTGCATCCAGGCCATTCGTCTTTTATCATGTTGTAGATATGTTCACTGATGTCAATGGCAGTGTTACTATTGACTTCAGTGAGACCAGGATTTCACCCTGTGTCTTTATTTCTTAAAAAACAAAAGAAAAACAGTCTTTTGGAACGTGGGAGCTTGGTACCACTAACTACAGTCAGTCAAAGTATGAGTACTCTGCAAGCTACCACACACAAAGCTTCCCTGCTTTCTAACCATGGCTATCTTTTTAGCAGAAACTGAAGATCATGTCAAATTGTGCCAAACCGCGGGCTGCTCTTTTTAATCAGGATTTGTGCTTACACCTTGCAGAAGTGAAAGGCCTCCTTTCATTCTCTGTACCATCTGCCTTCTGATGCTTCTTTTCTTATTTGTTATTTCCCAGACACAAGCATTTCCCTTGCCTTATGAAGAACAATAAGTAATCAGCCACTCAACCAATTGCTAGTTCTTTTCTCATTTCCTTTAGTTTCTTAGGCTGCTTCCATCTGGTCCTGGGGCTTATCCCCTTTGAGATTCAGTAACTTTATTACACATTCCTTATTATATTTCCTTCCTTGTGCTACACAGCATGCATACATCATGATTGGTGGCTTAAAAGTAAAGGGAACTGAAGTTTGTGATGACAATTCAGAACTTTATCAATCACTTTGAAGCTGCAGAGCTGTTCAAATTTTCTCAACAGCTCAGTATACTAAGCTGTCACTATTTTATTGTAATAACAATATGCAGTCAGGACCCTCAGGCATCCGAATGTGCATTCAGCCTCTACCCACTCACACTGGTCAGGGATCCTTTGTCTCACCAAGCTGCCTCAAAATGTTATCTCCTTCCAAGCAGGGGTTAATAAGGTTTTTAACCAATCCTTTATTAGTTACACTTTATCTCCCTATGTGACTCCCTCCATTTTAGCAACTACAAATTCACTGTGAATTTACACTAGGACGATGATCAATTCCTTCTGAGACTGCCTACTGGTCCATAGTGTGCTGCTAGGAGAAGCAAAAGAATACCATAATGACCCCAGAGGCTGGGATTCTTCAGTTTCAAACTTTTCCCAACATTCCTAATTATATCAAATCTCGCAGTTGCCTGAACTAGCCACTGAATCACTAATCTTTATTTTGAACAGCAGCTGGACCATTGAGAGTAAGGCAATGTCTACCCTACAGGGATTATGCCAGCATAGCCCCCTCGTGTAGATGCAGCACACACCAACAGCAGGAGTCTTTCTGCCAGTGTAGGAACACCATCTCTCTGAATGATGTTAGCATAGCTGGGTCTACACTGGGGATTTTTTCAGCATAGCTATATCAGCCAGGGTGTGTTTTTTCACATCCCTGGCCAACATAGCTATGCCAGTATATGTTTTAAGTGTAGAGCAAGTCTAAGAAAACATCACTGGGCCATCAGTTGCCACTGGAAAGGTAGAGGTGAGGAGAAAGGGAACACTAACAGTCATGCGTAAAATTTTCAAAAGCACCAAAGAGACTTACAAGAGCTTCGAAGTGTTCAGGAGAATAATCAGCTCTCAATGATTTCAGTAGCTAGTGGGGGAATCTTACTGCTAGTGCAGGCTGGGCAGTCTCTTGCACAGAAATGCTGTCTGGCAGTGGGTCTATGGCTTCACCGCTTAGACCTGATTATCAGTGATTTCAGCTCTGGTGATCACTTAACAAAACAAAAGACTCTTAATTGAGCCTAATCAGCTCTATCTTTAAACAGTGGAGAGGAGAGATCAAAAGGTGTCTATGACTCTAAGGCCAAGCCCACAGCACCAGAAAGAACAGCTATCCCACTCTCTTTCCCCTCTATTGGGATGGGGCATCCAAACCCCCTGCAGAGTGAGTTCAGTGCAGTTGAGGGTGACCCCCTCATTCAGAACATGCTAAGTACAGTCCTGCTGCCCGTTACTCATACAATAAGGGTAACAACATTTCATTACCCTGAATTCAGTAGTAAAGTGATTTGTAACCCAAAATTNCTGCTCCTGTGCCGCTGCTCGCAGCTATGCCGCTGCCTGGCTGGGCGGCCGCTTTTATAGGCCCCCTCCTCAGCCAAGCTCCGCCCCCTAATTAGGGCTCTGCTGCCCTCTCGGTCGGCAGTCAGGCAGTCAGCAGTCTGCCCCTACTGGCCTCTATAGAACACACACTACAAAGACAGACGCAAATACAGACGCAAATACAAATACCTTCTCCTCCAATGGGAACTCCCACTCAAACTCCCCTGTTAGCAGCCCTGTTCGCCTGCTCCTGTGCCGCTGCTCGCAGCTATGCCGCTGCCTGGCTGGGCGGCCGCTTTTATAGGCCCCCTCCTCAGCCAAGCTCCGCCCCCTAATTAGGGCTCTGCTGCCCTCTCGGTCGGCAGTCAGGCAGTCAGCAGTCTGCCCCTACTGGCCTCTATAGAACACACACTACAAAGACAGACGCAAATACAGACGCAAATACAAATACCTTCTCCTCCAATGGGAACTCCCACTCAAACTCCCCTGTTAGCAGCCCTGTTCGCCTGCTCCTGTGCCGCTGCTCGCAGCTATGCCGCTGCCTGGCTGGGCGGCCGCTTTTATAGGCCCCCTCCTCAGCCAAGCTCCGCCCCCTAATTAGGGCTCTGCTGCCCTCTCGGTCGGCAGTCAGGCAGTCAGCAGTCTGCCCCTACTGGCCTCTATAGAACACACACTACAAAGACAGACGCAAATACAGACGCAAATACAAATACCTTCTCCTCCAATGGGAACTCCCACTCAAACTCCCCTGTTAGCAGCCCTGTTCGCCTGCTCCTGTGCCGCTGCTCGCAGCTATGCCGCTGCCTGGCTGGGCGGCCGCTTTTATAGGCCCCCTCCTCAGCCAAGCTCCGCCCCCTAATTAGGGCTCTGCTGCCCTCTCGGTCGGCAGTCAGGCAGTCAGCAGTCTGCCCCTACTGGCCTCTATAGAACACACACTACAAAGACAGACGCAAATACAGACGCAAATACAAATACCTTCTCCTCCAATGGGAACTCCCACTCAAACTCCCCTGTTAGCAGCCCTGTTCGCCTGCTCCTGTGCCGCTGCTCGCAGCTATGCCGCTGCCTGGCTGGGCGGCCGCTTTTATAGGCCCCCTCCTCAGCCAAGCTCCGCCCCCTAATTAGGGCTCTGCTGCCCTCTCGGTCGGCAGTCAGGCAGTCAGCAGTCTGCCCCTACTGGCCTCTATAGAACACACACTACAAAGACAGACGCAAATACAGACGCAAATACAAATACCTTCTCCTCCAATGGGAACTCCCACTCAAACTCCCCTGTTAGCAGCCCTGTTCGCCTGCTCCTGTGCCGCTGCTCGCAGCTATGCCGCTGCCTGGCTGGGCGGCCGCTTTTATAGGCCCCCTCCTCAGCCAAGCTCCGCCCCCTAATTAGGGCTCTGCTGCCCTCTCGGTCGGCAGTCAGGCAGTCAGCAGTCTGCCCCTACTGGCCTCTATAGAACACACACTACAAAGACAGACGCAAATACAGACGCAAATACAAATACCTTCTCCTCCAATGGGAACTCCCACTCAAACTCCCCTGTTAGCAGCCCTGTTCGCCTGCTCCTGTGCCGCTGCTCGCAGCTATGCCGCTGCCTGGCTGGGCGGCCGCTTTTATAGGCCCCCTCCTCAGCCAAGCTCCGCCCCCTAATTAGGGCTCTGCTGCCCTCTCGGTCGGCAGTCAGGCAGTCAGCAGTCTGCCCCTACTGGCCTCTATAGAACACACACTACAAAGACAGACGCAAATACAGACGCAAATACAAATACCTTCTCCTCCAATGGGAACTCCCACTCAAACTCCCCTGTTAGCAGCCCTGTTCGCCTGCTCCTGTGCCGCTGCTCGCAGCTATGCCGCTGCCTGGCTGGGCGGCCGCTTTTATAGGCCCCCTCCTCAGCCAAGCTCCGCCCCCTAATTAGGGCTCTGCTGCCCTCTCGGTCGGCAGTCAGGCAGTCAGCAGTCTGCCCCTACTGGCCTCTATAGAACACACACTACAAAGACAGACGCAAATACAGACGCAAATACAAATACCTTCTCCTCCAATGGGAACTCCCACTCAAACTCCCCTGTTAGCAGCCCTGTTCGCCTGCTCCTGTGCCGCTGCTCGCAGCTATGCCGCTGCCTGGCTGGGCGGCCGCTTTTATAGGCCCCCTCCTCAGCCAAGCTCCGCCCCCTAATTAGGGCTCTGCTGCCCTCTCGGTCGGCAGTCAGGCAGTCAGCAGTCTGCCCCTACTGGCCTCTATAGAACACACACTACAAAGACAGACGCAAATACAGACGCAAATACAAATACCTTCTCCTCCAATGGGAACTCCCACTCAAACTCCCCTGTTAGCAGCCCTGTTCGCCTGCTCCTGTGCCGCTGCTCGCAGCTATGCCGCTGCCTGGCTGGGCGGCCGCTTTTATAGGCCCCCTCCTCAGCCAAGCTCCGCCCCCTAATTAGGGCTCTGCTGCCCTCTCGGTCGGCAGTCAGGCAGTCAGCAGTCTGCCCCTACTGGCCTCTATAGAACACACACTACAAAGACAGACGCAAATACAGACGCAAATACAAATACCTTCTCCTCCAATGGGAACTCCCACTCAAACTCCCCTGTTAGCAGCCCTGTTCGCCTGCTCCTGTGCCGCTGCTCGCAGCTATGCCGCTGCCTGGCTGGGCGGCCGCTTTTATAGGCCCCCTCCTCAGCCAAGCTCCGCCCCCTAATTAGGGCTCTGCTGCCCTCTCGGTCGGCAGTCAGGCAGTCAGCAGTCTGCCCCTACTGGCCTCTATAGAACACACACTACAAAGACAGACGCAAATACAGACGCAAATACAAATACCTTCTCCTCCAATGGGAACTCCCACTCAAACTCCCCTGTTAGCAGCCCTGTTCGCCTGCTCCTGTGCCGCTGCTCGCAGCTATGCCGCTGCCTGGCTGGGCGGCCGCTTTTATAGGCCCCCTCCTCAGCCAAGCTCCGCCCCCTAATTAGGGCTCTGCTGCCCTCTCGGTCGGCAGTCAGGCAGTCAGCAGTCTGCCCCTACTGGCCTCTATAGAACACACACTACAAAGACAGACGCAAATACAGACGCAAATACAAATACCTTCTCCTCCAATGGGAACTCCCACTCAAACTCCCCTGTTAGCAGCCCTGTTCGCCTGCTCCTGTGCCGCTGCTCGCAGCTATGCCGCTGCCTGGCTGGGCGGCCGCTTTTATAGGCCCCCTCCTCAGCCAAGCTCCGCCCCCTAATTAGGGCTCTGCTGCCCTCTCGGTCGGCAGTCAGGCAGTCAGCAGTCTGCCCCTACTGGCCTCTATAGAACACACACTACAAAGACAGACGCAAATACAGACGCAAATACAAATACCTTCTCCTCCAATGGGAACTCCCACTCAAACTCCCCTGTTAGCAGCCCTGTTCGCCTGCTCCTGTGCCGCTGCTCGCAGCTATGCCGCTGCCTGGCTGGGCGGCCGCTTTTATAGGCCCCCTCCTCAGCCAAGCTCCGCCCCCTAATTAGGGCTCTGCTGCCCTCTCGGTCGGCAGTCAGGCAGTCAGCAGTCTGCCCCTACTGGCCTCTATAGAACACACACTACAAAGACAGACGCAAATACAGACGCAAATACAAATACCTTCTCCTCCAATGGGAACTCCCACTCAAACTCCCCTGTTAGCAGCCCTGTTCGCCTGCTCCTGTGCCGCTGCTCGCAGCTATGCCGCTGCCTGGCTGGGCGGCCGCTTTTATAGGCCCCCTCCTCAGCCAAGCTCCGCCCCCTAATTAGGGCTCTGCTGCCCTCTCGGTCGGCAGTCAGGCAGTCAGCAGTCTGCCCCTACTGGCCTCTATAGAACACACACTACAAAGACAGACGCAAATACAGACGCAAATACAAATACCTTCTCCTCCAATGGGAACTCCCACTCAAACTCCCCTGTTAGCAGCCCTGTTCGCCTGCTCCTGTGCCGCTGCTCGCAGCTATGCCGCTGCCTGGCTGGGCGGCCGCTTTTATAGGCCCCCTCCTCAGCCAAGCTCCGCCCCCTAATTAGGGCTCTGCTGCCCTCTCGGTCGGCAGTCAGGCAGTCAGCAGTCTGCCCCTACTGGCCTCTATAGAACACACACTACAAAGACAGACGCAAATACAGACGCAAATACAAATACCTTCTCCTCCAATGGGAACTCCCACTCAAACTCCCCTGTTAGCAGCCCTGTTCGCCTGCTCCTGTGCCGCTGCTCGCAGCTATGCCGCTGCCTGGCTGGGCGGCCGCTTTTATAGGCCCCCTCCTCAGCCAAGCTCCGCCCCCTAATTAGGGCTCTGCTGCCCTCTCGGTCGGCAGTCAGGCAGTCAGCAGTCTGCCCCTACTGGCCTCTATAGAACACACACTACAAAGACAGACGCAAATACAGACGCAAATACAAATACCTTCTCCTCCAATGGGAACTCCCACTCAAACTCCCCTGTTAGCAGCCCTGTTCGCCTGCTCCTGTGCCGCTGCTCGCAGCTATGCCGCTGCCTGGCTGGGCGGCCGCTTTTATAGGCCCCCTCCTCAGCCAAGCTCCGCCCCCTAATTAGGGCTCGGCTGCCCTCTCGGTCGGCAGTCAGGCAGTCAGCAGTCTGCCCCTACTGGCCTCTATAGAAACACACACTACAAAGACAGACGCAAATACAGACGCAAATACAAATACCTTCTCCTCCAATGGGAACTCCCACTCAAACTCCCCTGTTAGCAGCCCTGTTCGCCTGCTCCTGTGCCGCTGCTCGCAGCTATTTCAGCTCTGGTGATCACTTAACAAAACAAAAGACTCTTAATTGAGCCTAATCAGCTCTATCTTTAAACAGTGGAGAGGAGAGATCAAAAGGTGTCTATGACTCTAAGGCCAAGCCCACAGCACCAGAAAGAACAGCTATCCCACTCTCTTTCCCCTCTATTGGGATGGGGCATCCAAACCCCCTGCAGAGTGAGTTCAGTGCAGTTGAGGGTGACCCCCTCATTCAGAACATGCTAAGTACAGTCCTGCTGCCCGTTACTCATACAATAAGGGTAACAACATTTCATTACCCTGAATTCAGTAGTAAAGTGATTTGTAACCCAAAATTGATCACTTGGGCAACCCAGCTCTGTCTGCTGGATACACCTAGGCAGAGTAGGTGTGTTCATGTAAATACAGTTTGGCCCTGAAGTCTTTCCTCCCCAGTTCATCACTAGATGTCAGGGAAGAGTTCATTCAGACCTTGCTGACACACAGAAATGGCTTTTTCCAGGTTTTTTTGTTTTGTTTTTACTTTCACCAAAATTAATAGGATTTCTCCCTTTGATACCTAGAGCATTCCCTGAAATGTTGGAATTGGCCTGATATAGTGTTCAGAACTTATCGCATTACAAACAAATTACATTGAGTTGAGTGTCACTTCACTCAGGCAACTAGGAAAGCATGAGAGGCATGATATGCAGGGAGAGCAAACAATTATTTTTACAGAGTTCCTGATGAAGTCATATTCAGAGCCTTTACCCAGGCCAGAATTCGAGGAGGGTGGCAGGATTTTTTGTCAGACTTGGATCTCCCACTTGTCATTTTCCCTCCACTCCTTAGTAAAGTATGGCACAGCAGACATGGAAGGGAATTCTGGAAGGTTGGCCTCACCAAATCCCAGGTACAGACTTGTCAGTGTACTTCCTCCCCGGAGAAGCAGGGAGGCCAGGAAGGAGGTTTGACTCCCCAAGTTATAATCACCCTCCCACAGGGGCAACACAACAACACACTGCCTCTTATTATCACAGGCCCTGGTTCTCGTGGGGGACTTCAATCACCCTGACATCTACTGGGACAGCAATACAGCAGGGCACAGACAATTCAGGAAGTTTTTGGAGAGTGTTGGAGACAACTTCTTGGTGCAAGTGCTGGAGGAACCAAGTAGGGGCTGTGTTCCTCTTCACCTGCTGCTCACAAACAGGAAAGAATTGGTAGGGTAAGTATAAGTGGGTGGCAACCTGGGCAGCAGTGACCATGAGATGGTCGAATTCAGGATCCTGACAAAAGGAAGAAAGAAGAGCAGCAGAATATGGACCCTGGACTTCAGAAAAGCAGACTGACTCCCTCAGGGAACTGATGGGCAGGATCCCCTGGGAGGCGAATATGAAGGGGAAAGGAGTCCGGGAGAGCTGGCTGTATTTTAAAGAAGCCTTATTGAGGGCACAGGAACAAACCATCCCGATGTGCAGAAATAATAGAAAATATAGCAGGCAACCAGCTTGGCTTAACAGAGAAATCTTCAGTGAGCTTAAACACAAAAAGGAACCTTAGAAGAAGTGGAAACTTGGACAGATGACTAGGGAGGAGTATAAAAATATTGCTCGAGCTTGCAGGGGTATAATCAAGAAGGCCAAAGCACAACAGGAGTTGCAGCTAGCAAGGGATGTGAAGAGAAACAAGAAGGGTTTCTACAGATATGGTAGCAACAAGAAGAATTTCCAAGGTCAGGGAAAGTGTGCGACCCTTACTGAATGGGGGAGGCAACCTAGTGACAGATGATGTGGAAAAAGCTGAAGTACTCAATGCTTTTTTTGCCTCTGTCTTCGCAGACAAGGTCAGCTCCCAGACTGCTGCACTGGGCAGCACAGTATGGGGAAAGAGGTGAGCAGCCCTCAGTGGTGAAAGAACAGGTTAAGGACTATTTAGAAAAGCTGGACATGCACAAGTCCATGGGCCCAGATCTAATGCATCCAAGGGTGATGAGGGAGTTGGCTGATATCATGGCAGAGCCATTGGCCACTATAATTGAAAACTTGTGGAGATCAGGGAAGGTCTCGGATGATTAGAAAAAGGCAAATATAGTGCCCATCTTTAAGAAAGGGAAGGAGGAAAATCCAGGGAACTACAGACAGGTCAGCCTCACCTCAGTCCCTGGAAAAATCATGGGCAGGTTCTCAAGGAATCCATTTTAAAGCATTCAGAGGAGAACAGTAGTCAACATGGATTCACCAAGGGCAAGTCATGCCTGACCAACCTGATTGCCTTCTATGATGAGATAACTGGCTCGGTGGATATAGGGAAAGCAGTGGACATGATATATCTTGACTTTAGCAAAGCTTTTGATACGGTCTCCCACAGTATTCTTGCCAGCAAGTTAAAGAAATATGGAGTGGATGAATGGACTATAAGGTGGACAGAAAGCTGGCTAGATCGTCAGGCTCAGCGGGTAGTGATCAATGGCTCAATGTCTCGTTGGCAGCTGGTATCAAGCGGAGTACCCCAGGGGTGGTTCCTGGGGCCGGTTTTGTTCAACATCTTCATTAATGATCTGGATGATGGGAAGGATTGCACCCTCAGCAAGTCTGTGGATGACACTAAGCTGGGGGAGAGGTAGATACGCTGGAGGGTAGGGATAGGGTCTAGAGTGACCTAGACAAATCAGAGGATTGGGCCAAAAGAACTCTGATGAGGTTCAACAAGGACAAGTGCAGAGTCCTGCACTTAGGACAGAAGAATCCCATGCACCGCTCCGGGCTGGGGACCGAGTGACTAAGCGGCAGTTCTGCAGAAAAGGACCTGGGGATTACAGTGGCTGAGAAGCTGGATATGAGTCAACAGTGTGCCCTTGTTGCCAAGAAGGCTAACGGCATATTGGGCTGCATTAGTAGGAGCATTGCCAGCAGATCGAGGGAAGTGATTATTCCCCTCTATTCGGCACTGGTGAGACCACATCTGGAGTACTGTGTCCAGTTTTGTTCCTGACACTACAGAAATGATGTGGACAAACTGGAGAGAGTCCAGCAGAGGGCAACAAAAATTATTAGGGGGCTGGGACACACGACTTATGTGGAGAGGCTGAGGGAACTGGGCTTATTTAGTCTCAGAAAAGAAGAGTGAGGGGGGATTTGATAGCAGTCTTCAACTACCTGAATAGGGGTTCCAAAGAGGATGGAGCTAGGCTGTTCTCAGTGATGGCAGATGACAGGAAAAGGAGCAATGGTCTCAAGTTGCAGTCGGGAAGGTGTAGGTTGGATATTAGGAAAAGATATTTCACTAGGAGGGTGGTTTAGCACTGTAATCGATTACCTAGGTTTACCTAGGGAGGTGGTGGAATCTCCATCCTTAGAGGTTTTTAAGGCCAGGCTTGGCAAAGCCCTGGCTGGGATGATTTAGTTGGGGTTGGTCATGCATTGAGCAGGGGGTTGGACTAGATGACCTCCTGAGGTCCCTTTCAACCCTGATATTCTATGATTCTATTAACTCGGCTTCTCTGAGGTCCCTCTAGTTTGTCAATATGTCTGGTTATGAGGTTGTCAGAGCTAAATACTAGGCTCCAGGTGCTATTGCACAAAATCCATTTAAAGAGGGTCTGTTATTTTCCAAGTTTGAAATATGGCCCCTCTTCAGACGCAACCTAAAACTATATTTTAGCTTTCATACTGCACTGCATAATTAGCTATCCCCTTAGTCTTGTTCAGCACTCCTGCTCCCCATATTTTTCCTCTCCATTATTATCAGCAACACAAAGATAATTTCACACTCCCTTGTGTTTACTGTATCAGAGTGTAATGCTGTAGGGATATAGTGTGGTCCCAATTCCTGCTTGTCTGGAAGGGTTCCCTCTTCAGGACCCCAAGATACAGTAACCGAGTAACCAGCAGTGTTTGTTTTGATATATGAAGATCCAGAGTTTGCACTTACTGAATTTCTTCAGGAGAGCATATTGGCATTAGCAGCAGAAGATGCAGAGGTGGACATTTTGGGGGATATAAAAAGCGACACACATTTCTTCCTCAGACACTTGATTTTTAATTGAATTTAGGAATACTCTGTGAAATAGGCTGGTAGTTCTTCCCAATGTGGGATATTAGGTTATGCACTTAAGGACAGGTCAAAACAGTGTTTATATTACCATAAATTACAAGCTAGCGAACTGGGGACAGCAAACAGGGTAGTTTGAGAGGGGGAGAAGGAGATCCCCGTGCTGAACAAACAAGGTGCGAGTACTAACTTTGAGGTGAGCGAATTCATTTGGTTGTTTGTGTTTTTCTCTCTCTTTCAGGTTATTTCAGTTACTGGGTCAGTTGGGATTGTGTATCTGGGGCCTGGTTGAGCCTTTGTTCCCTGCATCATCCTTGGTCATCTTTGATCAACCTCAATCAGCCTTGTGATTACCCTCCTCTTGTGTGATTAACAAGGGGGTAGGGCTGACCTAGGAGAGAAGGCCTTAAAAACCAGAGGCTAAGTGACCAAGGGGAGCTAGCAAACAAGGGAGTTTGTGGGAGGAAGACGTAATATCAGCGCTATGGTTAGGAAGGGACGCATTGCCAGTGCCAATGCTGCTCCTGTCTCCTCCACGTGCATCTGTATCCAAACAGACAAGCTAACATGGATGCCTCTACCCAGATCCTGGTGTGGATTTGCAGAGACCGTGGCCTGCATTTCCCACTCACTGAAAGCCAGGCTGGGGGACCATCCAGTGTGAAAGATGCCTGTTGGTGGAATCTCTCAGGAAGAAGGTGGGAGAGCTACAGGAGGAAGTGATTAGGCTGAGGAGCATCTGAGCCCAAGAGGAATTCCTTGAAAGTATTCATATGGAGACATCCAAGGCTGAGGAAGTTATCCAGCTACAGAGGAT
The DNA here is from genome assembly GCA_003942145.1 of Platysternon megacephalum. NCBI lineage: Eukaryota > Metazoa > Chordata > Testudines > Platysternidae > Platysternon > Platysternon megacephalum. The sequence continues at coordinate 101,182 of QXTE01000425.1, forward strand.
TGCTGTCACACCACCGGGGGAGGAGGTTATCGCTCTATCACAGGGAGGACACTGGCTGATGGTTACTTCTGGCAGCAGGCACTGCTCCACCCCTTCGTCCAATCCATCCACCATGGTGATAGAAAACCATTATGCTGTCCTGGCAACGAGCGATGAGGAATCTTCCCCAAAGGTGGAGGGGGAGAAGCCATGTACCCCCAAGGCAGGGAAGATCGCAGCCACCACTCATAGGAAGAAACGTTGGGTAGTGGTGGTCAGTTATTGTTAAAAATTTGCATCTTATTTCCATGAATAGCATCTTCTGAAAATACCTAGAGATACAGTAACTCCTCGCTTAATGTTGTAGTTATGTTCCTGAAAAATGCTACTTTAAGCAAAACGATGTTAAGCTAATTGAATTTCCCCATAAGAATTAATGTAAATGGGGAGGGGGGTGGTTAGGTTCCAGGAAAACATTTTTTTGCCAGATAAAAGACTATATACATATACATACATACATATTATGACAAAGCTCCGACCTTGTCTCAGTGGGTCCCACGCTTCCTGGAAGATTACGCTAGCCTCAGAGGCTCACTGTGACCCACCACGTAGCCCTTCTCTCTCTCTAGAGACAAGGGTCACAGCCTACTGAGCCATTTTCATCATAAGCCAGCAACGGAGGTGAGGAGAAGCAACCCTCCCTTGCACAGTCTCTGTTGTCTCACAGTCTCAGTGAATTAATCGAGGAAGGGGGGGGGGGGACCCAGGACCACCCTCTACTCCGGGCTCCAGCCCAGGGACCCTAATAGTAGCAGCTCTTGGTAACTGAATTTTTATAAACAGGATGAGTACAATTCCCTGGGCCGCTTCCCTACAGCGGCCTCCACTTCCTCAATATCTACTTCACCCTTACCTCAGGGCCTCCTTCCTTGTGCCTGATAGGGTTTGTACTGTTCAATTTCTCCAGCAGCACCGCTTCCTCCTACAGCTCCTGACATGCTCCCCCACCTGACTAACTGGGAGGCTTTTAACTAGTTTCAGCCAGCCCCTGATTGGCTTCAGGTGTCCCAATCAACCTAGCTGTCTTCACTGCTTTCTGGAAGGATCTTAATTGGCCGCAGGTATCTTAATTGACCTGCAGCAACTGCCATTTGCTTACCCTGGTAACAGGGATTTGTTTAGCCTGGGGTTAATATCTCTGTCTCCCACTACTTTTCTATAGCCATCTGGCCTTGCCCCATCACAATATACATACATGCACAGTATAAGTTTTAAACAAACAATTTAATACTGTACACAGCAATGATGATTGTGAAGCTTGGTTGAGGTGGTAGAATCCAAGGATGGGATATTTCCCAGGGAATGCCTTATTGCTAAATGATGAACTAGCACTTGGCTGAGCCCTCAAGGGTTAACACATTGTTGTTAATGTAGCCTCACACTCTACAAGGCAACATGAATGGAGGGAGGAGACACAGCATGGCAGTGGCTGCAAACATTCCCTGTGGAAACCGAACATGACGATGAACCCATGCTATCCCACTGGAGCGCACCACCCCCTCCACTTTCCAAAGTGCTGGGGGTGGGGGGTGCATGTGTGTGTGAGACTGTGTGTGTGCGTGTGCATGTGCGAAAGAGAGAGAGACACACACACACACACACTCTCTCGCTCTCTCTCTAGGTATAGCCTTCTGACCCTGACTTGTGTGATCAGTTATAGTTTTGTAAACCTGACTTTTATAATCAAGTTTAAGTTAGATTTAATATTATAACTCTTTTGGTTGTTTGGCTCCCCTATAATTGTTACCTGGCAATAAATAACTTTCATGATTAAGCTGGTTGCTTCTCTCTCTCTCTCCCCCCCTCCCCATGGGTGCTTTTTGGTTTCCTCATTTGCTCTGCAGCAACGGCTCCTCGTATCTAAGCTAAAAGATCCCTGCAACATCCAAAAATCCTGTGGAGTTTGGTCATCAAGTCGGTTACTACCAGAACAATTGTAATGTGAAAGTGGGGATAGAGACGTGCTGAACCTGGGACATATGAAGGTGGCAGCTTGGAACTGCTGTTGGACCCAGTCTGCTGAGTCCAGGGGTGTATGAGGGTGGCAGCTTGAAAGTGCTGCTCAACCCAGCCTGCTCAGGCATGCTCTATTCCGGTGTGCTGCACGTGGCATATGAGGGTGACAGCTTGGAAGTCCTGCTCGACCCAGCCTACTGAGTCCAGGGACATATAAGGGGTCAGCTTGGGAGTGCTCATTAACCCAGTCCTCTCAGATGTGCTCTGTTAATGTGTGCGTGTGTTCCTCTGATTCTGGGGCTGGAAGAACCCAGCTCTGGGGAACCTAGTTCCTGGAGGATAACTCCACTGGGAGGGAACTTGCAGCAGGGAGAAGTAGAGAACACAAATGACACAAGCAGTACATTGATAGAAGTACAGAATCCCCCTTCCCCCAAAGAGTAACCCTAATAAATGAGCATACCCCAAAGTAATGGGCAAAGCTGGTAACAACTTCTAATAGAAGACTATGGATTCTGGTACTTTCATATGGCATAACTGCAAAGCCAATGCATATGAAATGAAGCCACACAAATTTTATTTTACTTTTTAAATCAGGAGCAAGTATAAAGTAGACCTTTAGAAAACCCATTAAAAGTGGTTCATGAATAATTTTGTGAATAAAAGTAAAAAATAAAGACTTTCTTTGTGGGGTCATTTACGAGCATGTAGACAACCACCACTTATTTGTGAACTATCTGAATTCTCACCGTTTCAAGCATTTTAGCACAAAGAGGGATTCATAATCAAATTAATACCAGAAGTGTATTTTTGTCATTTCCTAGTCTCTAGTTTACTCTTTCACCTGAAATGGGTGCAAAAACTACTACGTGACACATCATGAGTAGTCCACATGAACCATTTGCAAACAGCCCATAGTTTGAACATTTTTAATACAATCTACTTGTCAAATACTTATAATTAATACAGTAGCATAAATTATTTTGGCACATGAATGATTCACAAAGAGACGATAAAACCACAACAAAAATGATTTGCAATGAATAATTTGACCAACTCTGCCAGTAAAGAATCTTGTATAATACTACTGTCTGCTTGTTTACTAAATAAAAATACTATAGACTAGAGCTGATCAAAAACTTGAATTTTTTCTTTCCATTTTTCTACTGAAAAAACTGGGGGTGGGGAAAGAAAAGCAATAAAAGGGGCAAGAAAAGTAAAAGTTAAAAAAAAAAATCACAAAACAAAAAATTATTTTTTTCAGTTTCACTGAAAAACTTTTGTTAGAAAATTTTCAACTAACTCTCCACTCATGGAGTTTGAACTGGCTTCATACTCCTCGAGGTGTCAAAGCAGTGTACAGAAGTTTATACTGCTGCTTCCTGTTCTGTGAATAAACAAAGGATTTCAGTCTCCAAGGCTGTCAAGCTAATACCGTTCACAGCACTGGAGTCACACTAAATCTTTTCAAACTAATTTTAAAATTTTGGTTACTTCACAGTGCTGCTCATTGGGCTTGATTCTTCCCCAAACCCACTTACTCTGACTGCCCTCACTAGCCCTATTTAACCATGGTCATCCTAGAATTCCAAATAGTGTTTTTTTCTTTTACCAAGGCACTTTTACTCCACCAGCTGCACTTTCCCCCTTTACTAACACACTATGTAGCTTCAACCATCAATTAGTTAGAAATGGAGGAGGCCTATTGGCTCATCTAGCCAATCCCTTGTAGCTCAGGATTGTCCTTAACAGAACATTTTCTACTGCTTTATTGAGTCTAGCTGTTTGGCCTGGAAATCACTCACTCTCTTGTGTCTGCAGCACTTTAATATTGCTACTCACTGAGATTATTACAGGCTACCCATGTAACTGATGAGAACTTCCCCCACTCCATGCAAAATGCTGGGAGACTTTTTTTCCTTGGCTCCCAACTAATCACAAGGTTGACAGTTGGCAGGATGAAAGGGAAATTATAGACTTGTATACTAAGACTACAAAGGCTTGTTTGTTAGAATCTGTAGTGAATAGCTTGCTACAGTTCTAATACGCATAATGATACTTACCATTTATATAGCACTTCATATGTCCAAAGCACTCCAGAAACATTAACTAATTCATCCACACAACACCTCTATGAATTACTTAAACTTTCTCTGCCTTACCCACCTCTTAAATGAGAATGATAATATTTTCCTATCTCATAGATTTATTGTGACTAGGATAAAAAGTTTCCAAAGATTCTGGAGCTCTACCAACATTAGGGTGGGTTCAGGCTATATTTGGTTTGTGAACATCAGCCCACGTTCACAATGGGTTCATTAACCTGGACTCATACTGTTTGAACAAACTTACTACTGCTTACTCTCACGGATGTTCCTTCTTTTCCAGGCCCTAGGAACTTCTTCCCTTAACTCTTTTCCTTTTCCTGGTGTTTTGCACCCTCTCCATCTTCTTGGAGCCAGGTGGCCTTCTCTGTCCCCTTCCCTGAGTCTTCAGGGGATGCTGGCATATAACAGAGCCATGCCTGGTACATGCCTTTGTCTCTCCCATATATGAAAAGTCTTTTGAAGAGATGGATATGAAGCACTTGACCCATATATTGCATAGGGAGGTGATCCACTGCTAATGGTACACTAAGCCTGAGAAAAGGCAAATGCCCTATTATCCCCTGATGTTGGGTTACTAGGGAATCATCAGAGGGTCCATATGTACAACAGTAAGGATTATGGAGAGACTCCACTCTTTATCTGATTCAGTGAGCTGCTGGAAGTGGAAGAGAAGTGTTTTCCTGCTCCTGCTGTTGCTACTGAAAGTTCAAGTACTTCCTGTATTTCCAGAAGACCCCTTATGAACTCTGAAGACAGGTAGCCTTAACCACAAAAGACCTGCTTTTTCACAAATACTGAATGCCTAGCACTTTAGTGAAGTCAACTGGAGCTGAAGATGATTGGCATCTCTGATAATGAGCACCTTAGTGCTTCTGAAGACTCAGGGAGAAACGTGAAACATCAGTCGCAACCCCCCTCTAAAAGACAAAAGATAAGGGGAGAGGAATCCCTATGACACTTGGAAGAAGATGTTAATTTCTAGCTTCATATGCTCTTTTCCTGGTGGTAAGATGCCTCATGGTTGTAGGAATGCTGGAGGACCTGTAGATGCAGTTACACACTGTACAGGCACATATTTATTACTACTATTTTTATTGTTGGCTGAGCAACTTGAGGCACTTACACTCAACTTGATGGCTGCTGATGTAGTCTATAGGGACTCAGGCATGATCTTCATTCTGTTGCAATGCCCCTCTGGCTTCCCTTCCCTAGTGGAGATAGATGGAAAGGGGCTGCTTGCCCTGGAGTCAGTTCCTTTCCTATCCTGCCTGGCTCCTTTCCTGCCCAGGAGAGAAGGAACAAGGTAACCCTTCCTGGCCTGAGCTATGAGGGAAACTGCACTCTGCCCACAGGACAAGCTCCCAAGTGAGACACTCAATAAGGGGGGGAACAGAGGACAGTGACCCTTCCATTTGCCTCAGACTTTTCTCAGCTTAGCTTACTCTCTGAAGCCTGCAGTGACATCAGCTGCTGCAAATGTCTCAGAAGGGGGAGCAGAGCTGAGGGAACAATCTCCTCAGAAGGTAAACATAGCCTTGGGACATGGCTGGGACTTAGGCACACTGCTGAGCCAGTTGTTAGTCTAAAGAGTTGAAATAAAGTTTAGGAAAGCCCTGCAGCAGGGAGGTCTGGCTGAGCCACTGGCCACTGTGGGGCATAACAAAAAACTGGAAGGAACTTCTGGGGATGGGGAAATCCCCTGCTGCCAGTAACTGAGAGATATGGTTCTGCCCCCACTGCAAGCACACTGCAAGCACACTGTAACAGATCTGTGAACCTTATTAAAAGAAAGAAAAGCAAAGTGAGGCGGTGTGACAGTGTACCCCATAGAGTTATGGGGGGGAGCTCATAAATGTATGTATAATATAACTGGAATAGGGTTTTGCTACATAGGCCATGTAACATATCTATGTAAAGGTTATGATCTACTGGTTATGTTCATCCTAGTTGTATGCAGGCACCATTTGTGTGTTCAAAGTTATGAACATTGGCTATATAATTGCTTGATTTCTAAGTGGCCTCAGTTAGAACATTTGGTCACTTCTTGGGAAAGGAATGTGCAAATTAAGTGTTCAATCAAAGGGCACTTAACAGACAAAAGAGCTTGGAAGACTCCAATCCACATAAGAAGTCTACCTGAGGACGTTCAAGGTAGCATGTGGGTAATGGCTGCTACCTGCAAGTCCTGAGTCATGCATGGGCATGTGACCTGCCCATGTGATTCCGAATCTCCATTTTGTGACTGGATTCTACAGAGGGTGAGGAGGGGGTCTCCACCCACAAGAGACAGTCTATTTAAACCCGTGGGAGACCCCTCCATTTTGTCTTCAGCTGGCTAAAGAAGAAGCCTCTCCACCCCCCCAGGATACTTGAAGGAAACTGAAACAAAGGACAGTAACTACAGGGGGTGTGAGTGATTGCTGGACCCAGGCTAAAAGAAGATTAGCCTGTAAAAGGGAACATTTTGGAACTGGTGAGGATCTTATCTATATTTAGTGCAATTAGACATAGATTTGCGCATTTTATTTTATTTTGCTGGGTAACTTACTTTGTTCTGTCTGTTACTACTTGGAATCACTTAAATCCTACTTTCTGTATTTAATAAAATCACTTTCTACTTATTAATTAACTCAGAGTATGTATTAATACCTGGGGGAGCAAACAGCTGTGCATATCTCTCTATCAGTGTTATAGAGGGCGAACAATTTATGAGTTTACCCTGTATAAGCTTTATACAGGGTAAAACGGATTTATTTGGGTTTAGACCCCATTGGGAATTGGGCATCTGAGTGCTAAGGGCAAGCACACTTCTGTGAGCTGTTTTCAGGTAAACCTGCAGCTTTGGGACAGGTGATTCAGACCCTGGGTCTGTGTCTGGAGCAGACGGGTGTGTCTGGCTTCAGCAAGACAGGGTGCTGGAGCCACCGAGCTGGCAGGGAGAACAGGAACAGAGGTAGCCTTTGCACATCAGTTGGCAGCTCCCAAGGGGGTTTCTGTGATCCAACCCGTCACAGGCGGCATGCACAAGGACAGAGCTAATGCAATAGTGATTTGCCAAGCCATCAGGATTCCACAGTGGATAATATTTGCAATGATATAATAAATGGTATATACAATAAGCATGGCTCAGAAACACTGTCACATTCCAGCTGCCTGATCAGGACATTTGAGAGTAAGCACATCAACTTCTGCCAATCTAGCTGCCATATGGATGTAGACATCCACAACTGTTGTGTGACTGACCTCACCTGTTGAAGCAGCTGTTAGCATAAGTCAAAAGGTTCCCCAACAATGCTTAGGTTACAGGCTAATGACAAAAACCCACTCCCAGGGGCTGCCAATGCAGCATATTCACATTTGTCTCAGTTTGGGGGTTATCTGAACTCAAAACTGAAGGCTGCAAACCAATATGGATCAAAAGAAAAGAAAATGTGTGTGATTCCTTGCTAGGCAAACCCCCCCAAAATTTCACATCCAGACCAATCATATTTTAGGTTTGGTTTACAGGCTGGGCAAAAAAATCTTATTCTTCCTGATTCAATACAGCCATCCCTTGCCTTCCAACTCTTGTCAACTTGCTTAGCATTTCAATAGAACCGTCCTAACTAGTGCTTCTAACCTTCTGTCAGATATACACACAGAACTTGATGGGCTGTACTTCTTAATATAGCACTATTAAATATTTCATAGAATCATAGAATCTCAGGGTTGGAAGGGACCTCAGGAGGTCATCTAGTCCAACCCCCTGCTCAAAGCAGGACCAAACCCAACTAAATCAGCCCAGCCAGGGCTTTGTCAAGCCTGACCTTAAAAACCTCTAAGGAAGGAGATTCCACTACCTCCCTAGGTAACCCATTCCAGTTCTTCACCACCCTACTAGTGAAAAAGTTTTTCCTAATGTCCAACCTAAACCTCCCCCTCTGCAACTTGAGACCATTACTCCTTGTTCTGTCATCTTCTATCACTGAGAACAGTCTAGATCCATCCTCTTTGGAACCCCCTTTCAGGTAGTTGAAAGCAGCTATCAAATCGCCCCTCATTCTTCTCTTCTGCAGACTAAACAATCCCAGTTCCCTCAGCCTCTCCTCGTAAGTCATGTGCTCCAGCCCCCTAATCATTTTTGTTGCCCTCCGCTGGACTCTCTCCAATTTATCCACATCCTTCTTGTAGTGTGGGGCCCAAAACTGGACACAGTACTCCAAATGAGGCCTCACCAGTGCTGAGTAGAGGGGAATGATCACATCCCTCGATCTGCTGGAAATGCCCCTACTTATACAACCCAAAATGCCATTAGCCTTCTTGGCAACAAGGGCACACTGTTGACTCATATTCAGCTTTTCGTCCACCGTAACCCCTAGGTCCTTTTCTGCAGAACTGCTGCCCAGCCATTCGGTCCCTAGTCTATAGCAGTGCATGGGATTCTTTCGTCCTAAATGCAGGACTCTGCACTTGTCCTTGTTGAACCTCATCATATTTCTTTTGGCCCAATCCAAAGCCCTATTTGTTAATATCTAAACAATCAGATTCTATAAAATGAAGATTTTAGAACATTTGTATTGATTTACAAAGCCATTCCAAAGATATTTAATGTACTCATAAGAAAATCTGCACTAATCATTCCTAATATGTGAGTAGTATAAGGGTCCTACCATCAAGGAAATGTTGGTCCCGCCCCCTGTCAGGCCCCACACACCTGACACCCTAAGACTGCCCCCTGGGGCTATTGCTTCCGGGGTGAAGATGGACACATGACCAGAATCAAGGGGTGGCATGTGACCCCTCTAAGAACTCCTCCCAATGCCCTCTACCAATCAGGGTGGGTTTTGCCCCATAGGACTGCCCTAGGAGCAGATTTGACCAAATAAGGCAGGTTCTGCGGCATGATGACCCACCCAGAAGAGGGTCATGTGACCCATCTAAGAATTCCCCCCACTGCCCACTACCAGAGTGCAGCAACACCAACACCCATAAATCCCAGTGCCATGCGGAAGAAGCCATCTCATTCCAAGATGTGTGTTTTAGAAATCATGGAACACAGAGAGGAAACACGGACTCCTTCACCACCCCCATGAGAACTTCAAAATTTGTTTTAGATCTGAGTGCCTTTGACTGCCTGTGGAGAAAGCACTATATCAGTGACAGTTCCGAGGAGGAGGGAGCGGCCAAAGAGGGCCCATTGGCCCAGCCATTGATGGATATGCCAGAAGAGGGTTCCAGTCACCCTCCCTTTTCAAAAATATCACAGTCCGTGTCGTGGTACAGGCACTGCTCTTGCAGCCTGTCTAGCAAGTTGTATAGTTCTAAGCAAGCATAAGCGGTGGTGAAACAGACTATGAAGATGTTGGTATTGCCAGAGACTGTTTAGAGGTCTATGCGTGCTTCCAAGACATGTACGCTGTTTTATTGTTGATAAACTCGCAGGATGAAACCTACTTAGGCACGCACCCCCCTCTGAAGTGTAAACCCAAAATTATACCATCCTGCACTGCACAGGGTACTGTACAACATAAGCTCATGAAATTTACCTCCTCCCTCAATGTGTAGAGGAAATATACAACAGCTTTCTGCCCCAAGTTATGATTTCCACACACAGTGGTTTTAGACAAAGCAAAAAAAGTGTATTAACTACAAAAGATAGATTTTAAGTTATTATAAGGGATAGCAAACAGAACAAAGCAGATTACCTAGCAAATAAATAAAACACACAAACTAAGCTTAATATACTAAAAATATTGGACATGACTAGCAGATCCTCACCCTAAGTGATGATACCAGCAGGTTGCAGATTCTTAAGGGGCAAGCTGCACTACTTTACAGCTTGGAATCCCCAGGTGTTCCATTCACAGGCTAAAAATCTGAGTGGGGAATCAGTGAAGAACCATGATGTCACTCCCCTTCCTTATATAGCTTTTGAATATGGTGGGAACCCAATGTTTCAAAGCTTGGTTCCCATGCCAGTCAGTGGAAAAACACTGGTTTCCCAAGATGGAGTCAGCACCAGCTGACCTGGTCACATGTCCCTGTAGTGTTACAGCAGCCATGAGTCGGAGGCTGGTTGTAGCATCCTCAGAAAGGCCCCCAGGTGAGAAATAAGCTTCTTTTAAGGCCTGTTGTTCTCTCCTAATGGCTCTAACTTGAATGGGCCCTTCCCAGCCAGCCATCTAGACTGAGAGTCTTTTGCCCAGTGGGTGTTCCCCAGGTGTAAACACATTTGTAATACAGATATATAGTCAATATTCCTAAATTCAGGTACAAAAATGGTACATGTATACAAATAGGATAATCATATTCAGTAAATCATAACTTTTCTAATGACACCTCACATGATTTATCTTGAATAAGATATAATTATAATTGTCATAATCATATCATACTAATATCACTGAAGAATATTCACACCCATTTTTAAAAACACATCACATTTTGCAGAGTAAAAAATGCTGTTAGTCTGAAACACTCAAAACCAAACAAACGGTTTTGAAACAAAATACTGTAAATAACCCACATTTATCGCTAGCAGAGGCCCCTGAATCACCAAACAACAATTTAAACATTAAAACTAATTTTAAAAAGACAAGCAACCCATTTTTAAAAACACATCACATTTTGCAGAATAAAAACCCAGTAGTTTAAAAAACTCACACCTATGTTTCGCACAGGCCCCCCAACTCACAATTTAAACATTAAAAATGCCTTTTTAAAAAAAAAACAAAAAAACCCACAACATGTTAAAACACACCCACGCATTTAAAAGCCAATCGCAGAAATTTACCTTCCACCACAGGGTAAAGGGATGCTGGCACATGGTTATTCTGTTTTCCCCCATGTGTATTTGGGCTTTTGGGTTAAAGATCAAGCAAAAATTTTAGTTAGTATTATTCCCCAAATGCATCAAGCCCCAATACAACTGGTTTTTTACCAGGTGTTTAAAAAAAAAAATTAACAGTATTAAGCACAACTATAGTTAAAAATGGGGTTGTACCTTGCCCTGGTGAAATGCAGCTTGAAGTTGCTGTTTCCATGCTAAACAGATCACACTGCAATAAAGATATGTATCATTATTGGTAAGGACTGCATGGACAAAGAGTAAAATTATATAATATATATTTTCAGAGTTAAAAACAAGCAACATACCTCGTCTTGCAGTCCAGCAGCTATTCTGTTGTAAGAGGACAGTCTCCAAAAACCTGAGGTTTTTTTATACCAGCCTAACTCTTTGTTTCAAACAAACTTCAAAGTGTGTAGTTAGCAGATTGATTTTATCACTACAACTCTTAATTAATAGTTACTTACGGAATTTAGGCACCCTTCCCCAAACGTTCCATTTTGTGATCGGTGTGTGTGTGTGTGTGAGAGAGAGAGAGAAAATTAAGTTGTCTGCACAACTGGGCTGCTTTTTGCTAATTTGTATAGTTAAAATACATTTTCCTGTTTCAATGAAAAAACAGAGCACTCTTGGGCCTTCATACAAGAGCTGGGTTCTCACAAACTATTTTTATGTCTTAGGGTTGGTTTTTATTTCATTTTTATTTTAAACATGTTTCTTTCATGCTTAAAGTTTTGGTTTGTTTTTAAATAAAATGAATGTAGCACAACCATAGTAAACACCCTACAACTACCAATGGCTTTTAAATGTTTGATTGTTCTTACAGCAAATGCTTATTTTATAAAAGTATGGTGGAGATTTGTGAACCCTTGAAACATTTCAGCTTTGGATTAGACCCTTATTTATTTTTGTAACTATATTATTTTAAACTTTTAATGACTTTGAATTGCTAGAAAGACTGACCCATAGCATTCTACAAACTCCTGAGGTTTTATTTAATTTAATATTAAACAGAGCTCACCATCTTCACCCACCCAGCTCCCTTACTGTGGGGGTATACCCATCAAACTTAATTACTGATCACTAATACATTTAGCTCTGATGGAAACCAAGTGTGGATAATCACATCTAGACCAGACCTACAGACTCATTGAAAGCAATAGAGTCAGTGGGGCTGTGGTTAAACTATCAGTTCAACAGGGTGAGTCAGCTCTATTGTAATCAAACAGGTCTCAAACATCCCTGCTTTATACACAATATAGGAGCTTTTTTGCTTTATTTTAAACACATTTTTATTTTTCCTCAGAATTCTACTACACACATTTGAGGTTCTTGCTGTAATTAGGTCTCTTTACACAAAGACACAAGAGCTGGGTTCTCAAACTATTTTTTTTATTTAAAAGACATACAGCCCCTTGAAAACAAACCAAGATGCTCCGTCAAAACTTATTTTATTTCAGGGCCACACAGACTTTCTAACAGAAATACAAATAGTCACAGTCTTTTTCAACAGATATTTTTATTTACAGCTACCAAGTTTTATATCACATAATTGTCCCCTCACCATTCTCTAACTTAATCCTTTTACATTTCTTACAAATAGTCTTTCTTAAGCAGGGTTCTGTAACTTTTTGTGCAGACCAGATGGTCAACATAACACTAAGTAGGTATCCTACAGTTTGGTCATTTTCTTTAAAACACTGTCAGGGTCTTGAGTGCTTTGTACAACATTTACCAAGGTCACCCCTTGTGCTTAATTTTCTTGGGTTAGGCACAGACATTGCAAAGCATAACCTATGTCAATAACAGCATTTAATAAACTTTCCAAACACAGGTCAATGCACAGATCCCGGAGCTTACAGTTTATATCCTCCGAAGTCCAAGTCACAGTGCCATTGGCCTGGTGTGCCTATGACACAGCCCTCACAATTTTCGAAAATAGTCCGCATGACTTTTTTACGCTCATGACGTGGCACTGACTCTGTTAGTTCTATGCCCAGACTCCCTCCTTAAATCTACATAGCTGTCATCCTCGGCGTCCTCGTCAATGATTTGTACTGGCATTGAGCAAAAACAAGATGGGCCTGATTCATCTTCACTATCTGATGCAATGCCGTCCTCTAGAAAGGCATAGTTGAGCTGTTGAGAGATTTTCAGAAAACAAACAACTGTAAGCCCATGCCTGCATTTTTAGACTTACGCAACCCTGGCTCCGTTCCTATCCCATTACACCCCATCTTCAACCTTTGAGGGGGAAGGATAGCTCAGTGGTTTGAGCATTGGCCTGCTAAACCCACAGTTGTGAGTTCAATCCTTAAAGGGGCCACTTAGGGATCTGCGGCAAAATTGGTCCTGCTAGTGACGGCAGGGGGCTGGACTCAATGACCCTTCAGGGTCCCTTCCAGCTCTATGAGATAGGTATATCTCATATATAACCATCACTTCTTAATCATTCATTTACCTGAGCAACATCTTTTCTGTTCACCTTGTCTGCCACTGATTTCCACGAGCTACGGTCTCCTTCCTCCTCCAAGGGGGTGGACGACAAGAGGCCTCCATGCTCATTGGTCTTCCTCACAAGCGGTTGGGTTTTGGGGTCAGGTTCCAGCATATCTATCAATGACTGGGCCAAAGGGCTCCCCTCGGCCACTCCCTTTTCCTCCTCAGAACTGTAGCTGATGTAATGCTTTCTCCGCAGGTGGTCGAAGCCCCGCGGAGCTAAAACAAATTCAGAAGGGGGTGGTAAAGGAGTCCATGTTTCCTCTCAGCATCTCAACGATTTCTAAAACACGTGTACTTGGAATGAGATGGCCTCTTCCGTGCAGTGCTAGGACTTATGGGGAGTGCTGCACTCTGATTGGTAGAGGGCAGTGGGGGAGTTCTTACAGGAGTCACATGACCCTCTTCTGGGCAGGTCATCCTGCTCCAGAACCTGCCTTATTTGGTCAAATCTACTCTTGGGGAGGTCCCTGCAGCTGAAACCAATCTAGATTGGTAGAGGGCAATGGGTGGAGTTCTTAGAGGGGTCACATGACCTACTTCCAGACAGATCAGCCTGCCCCAGAACTTCTTCCAATTGGTCAAATCTCCTCTTGGGGCAGTCCTATAGGGGTGAAACCCACCCCGATTAGTAGAGGGTGATGGGAGGAGTTCTTAGAGGGGTCACATGCCACCCCTTGTTTCCAGTCATGTGTCTGTCTTGACCCCAGAAGTAATACCCCAGGAGGCAGGTCTTAGTGTGACAGGTGGGAAGGGCCTGACAGGTATGGGGGCAGAAACCAACGTTTGACTGATGGTAGACCCCTTATACTACTTATGTGCAATTTTGCTAGATTCATGTTCTAGATAATATCTTGGGCCCTACCAAATTCACGACCATGAAAAACACATCATGGGCCCTGAAATCTGGTCTCCCCCTGTGAAATCTGGTCTTTTATGTGATTTTACCCTATATTATACAGATTTCACAGGGGGAGACCAATGTTTCTGAAATTGGGGATCCTGACCCAAAATAGAATTGAAGGGGGATCGAAAGGTTAATTTAGGGGGGTTGTGGTATTGCCACCCTTACTTCTGTGCTGCCTTCAGAGCTGAGTGGCTGCAGACCAGTGGCTGCTGGCCAGGCGCCCAGCTCTGAAGCCAGCACCCCATCACCAGCAGCACAGAAGTAAGGGTGGCAATACCATACCATGCCATCCTTACTTCTGTGCTGCTGCTGGCGGCGGCTCTGCCTTCAGAGCTGGGCTCCTGGCCAGCAGCCACTGTTCTTCAGCTGCCCAGTTCTGAAGGCAGCACCGCCGTCAGCAGCAGTACAGAAGTATGGGTAGCAGTACCACAACTGCCCCTAATAATAACCTTGCGACACCGCCCCCCTGCCCCCACACAACTCCTTTTTGGGTCAGGAACACTGTGAAATTTCAGATTTAAATAGCTGAAAACATGAAATTTATTATTTTTTAAATCCTATGACCATGAAATTGATGAAAATGGACCATGAATTTGGTAGGGCCCTAATATTAACACCAGTCTGAGCTTCCCCTTACAGATGCTTGTCTACCAAAGCATTTTGAGCATATTGCAAACACCTTTGAAACTGTCACACAGACACTTCCTGCAGCAGGATACAGGCATTCTTACCACCTGTTGACTGGTTCTTTCCCCGCCATTCAGAACACATACAGGTTCACAGACTCTTGAGCTGAAGAAGTATGTCATTTATTTGCTGCTTCAGTGAGTGATCAGTCCACCAAAACAGGGCACAATGTAGGGTTAAATGCAAGCAGACCTCCATATTCAGGTGCTTGCCTTAAATACATTGTTACAAAGTTATTCATTATATATTGTATAAACATTTTTTCTGCCTAGCACTAAGATTAGTTTGCTAACTCAGTTGTTCACCTGTTTGAACTGCTGACCCAGTTGTTTACCTGATCAGTTGCTGGCTCAGCTTTTTACCTGCTGTTCTCTTTTCTTGCCAGACAAGCAAGCATCTTTTCACATATCCCTACACCTAAAATATGCATTCAACATATTACATCCTACACCACCATTGCCACTGCATTAGTTCTAAGAAATTCTCACCCACATAGTATCCTGAACTGAGTCACTCTGCACCATTTCAGTAGTAGTACAGAGAAGAAATGCAAGTGTTGCCACGGCAGTTGTGCAATTGATCCTCCCAGTGCAAACCCATAATGCTCCTGCCCACCATTCAGCGATGGCTCGGGAAGCTCAGAGCACTGGAACTTTCATCTATCATGCCATTTGCCTCAGAGCAAATGCCCAAGAGGAGATAAAGTTTTCTTTTGAACAATAATGGACAACAAGATCATTTGATATACAACTTTTCAAAAATGAAATATGAAAAAAAAAATAAAGAATTGTTCCATTAGTGCTCACCTGAAAATCACAAGGGACAAAACTAATTCATTACTCATCAACCAACATGCACGGATACATAAACAGCCCAAGGTATGTACTTTATTGTGGGATGCCCCAGGAGACCTGTCCTCTGTTGTCAGTGCCTTGTCATGATGGGACAGCTTGCATGCTCCAACGATCCCCAGAGTCTGTGTCGGCAGGGGCTTTTTGCTCCTGGTAGGTTCAACAATGCCGGATTGGTCTGTGGGGGAGGGGCCAGACAAAACATACACCCTGGTCCTCCAGGTTGGGGGTTAGGCACGGGGCTAACAACCCTGTCCCATAAAAAACAAAATATGTTACGGAAACAGCGACGGAGAAATCGACCATTATTGTGTGTGATGGCCTTCAGGAGTCAATGACCCGCATGACTGCCAGTAGTGAAAGCCAAAAGGAAGCCACTGGCATGAAGACTGAAGTGCTCAACACCAAGACAAAAAACAAACTTGGTTTTTGGAAGGTACGGACAACGTACGAAGCAGGGAAGCTAGCTCAGGTCACAGCAGAGATGAGACGCTACAGCTTACACATCCTGGGTGTCAGCGAGAGCAGATGGACGGGATCAGGAAGATTAACAGCCGCCTTGGGAGAAACTTTGCTGTTTTCTGGACTGGATGATGGATAACAGATGGACACCTGAAGGCAAGTGAACACGAGGCCCCCTGAAAACAACATGGTGAAGAGCTGTGGAAGCCGAGTTGAAAAACCTGGGGCACAGCTGGGGAACCACTGAAAGACTTGCCAGAAACAGACAGGAGTGGAGGAGCTTCGTCACTAACCTAAACACCAGAGGCGTAACAGGATGAGGGGGGCAGGCCACAGGAGACTATTTGTAGCCTTAGAAGCATCTCCAACACTTCAGAGTTAGGACTCAGAGATTCTAAGACCAAAAGGGACCACTATGTTCATCTACTCTAACCTCCTATATAACACAGGTCATAGAACTTCACCAAAATAATTCCTAGAGCATTTGTTTTATAAACATCCAATCTTGTCAGTGATGGAGAATCCACCACATCCCTTGGTAAATTGGTTAATTATTCTCACTGTTAAAATTTTACAATTTATTTCCCATCTGAATTTGTCTAGCTTCAGCTTTCAGACATTGGATCATGTTATATCTTTTTCTGCTAGCTTGAAGGGCCCATTATTAAATATTTGTTCCTCTTGTAGGTAATTATAGACTGTAATGAGTAACATAAAACAGAAAAGAGTCATTAATTAAAAGATACATAGTATGGCTTCCACTGCTCTTCATTATCCCAAGGTAAATCAATATTCCAGCAGCTATTTGTCACCTTGCCAGAGCAGTACATCCCGGCCACCTCCCAGAGTTCAACTGCAATAGGCAGAAAAAGGGAGATGGGGAAACTCACCGGGCCACATGGAGGGGTCTGGGGAATACTATCCCTCTAAGCCACACAACTCAACATAACATTTACTGGATAATTAATGAAAATAATTAAATCAAGGTAACTCCATGAGGACTGCAATCAAAGTTGACTGTTCACTTCTGTGACGGTACCTCCCATAAGGCTTTGTGGGAATATGACATAACTGGAATATGTTTTGTGCTGCCTGTGCCAGGTACATATCTATGTAAAGGTTATGATCTACTAGTTATGTTCACCCTAGTTGTATGCAGGCACCATTTGTGTGTTCAAGGTTATGAACATTGGCTGTGTAATTGCTTGATTCCTAAGGGGCCTCAGTTAGAACATTTGATGACTTCTTGGGAAAGGAATGTGCAAATTAGGTGTTCAGTCAGGGGGCACTTAACAGACAAAAGAGCTTGGAAGATTCCAATCCACATTAGAAGTCTACCTGAGGACGTTCAAGGCAGCATGTGGGTAATGGCTGCTACCTGCAGTCCTGAGTCATGCATGGGCATGTGACCTGCCCATGTGATTTTCGAATCTCCATTCTGTGACAGGATTCTACAGAGGGAGAGGAGGGGGTCTCCACCCACAAGAGACAGTCTATTTAAACCTGTGGGAGACCCCTCCATTTTGTCTTCAGCTGGCTAAAGAAGGAGCCTCTCCACCCCCACAGGACACTTGAAGGAAACTGAAAACTACAGGGGGTGTGAGTGATTGCTGGACCCAGGCTAAAAGAAGATTAGCCTGTAAAAGGGAACATTTTGGAACTGGTGAGGATCTTATCTGTATTTAGTGCAATTAGACATAGATTTGCGTATTTTATTTTATTTTGCTTGGTAACTTCTTTTGTTCTGTCTGTTACTACTTGAAATCACTTAAATCCTACTATCTGTATTTAATAAAATCACTTTCTACTTATTAATTAACTCAGAGTATGTATTAATACCTGGGGGAGCAAACAGCTGTGCATATCTCTCTATCAGTGTTATAGAGGGCGAACAATTTATGAGTTTACTCTGTATAAAGCTTATACAGGGTAAAACGGATTTATCTGGGTTTAGACCCCATTGGGAATTGGGCATCTGAGTGTTAAAGGCAAGCAGACTTCTGTGAGCTGTTCTCAGGTAACCCTGCAGCTTTGGGATAGGTGGTTCAGACTCTGGTCTGTGTCTGGAGCAGATAGGTGTGTCTGGCTATCAGCAAGGCCATAGTGCTGGAACTACCTGTAGCTGGCAGGGGAGAATAGAAACAGAGGTAGCCTTTGCACATCAGCTGGCAGCTCCCAAGGGGGTTTCTGTGAACCAACCCGTCACAGTGGCGTAGTCGAACAGGATCTGTGCACAGCTGATTGCTTTGAGATACTGGTAGTGATTTTAAGTGAGTTTTAAGTGTGGTGGCTGGAGAACAGACAAAGTGGTTACTGGTTTGTTATTTTCTGTTTGCTTATTTCGGGAAAGGGAAGTAGGGACAGAAAAGGAAGCAAAATAAGTAAGAAGGAAGATCAGAAGACTGTGAGAGTCTCTGTTAACTAAGAATCCCCTGAGCTGAGTCTATCCCAGTTTCAGTGAACTGCAGAGGGGTGTGGCCCAGCAGAAGAAAGCAGGAAAATGCCTACTAGTGAGACAGCCACCAAGCTCGAATTGGCTAGGTTGGAAGCAACAGAGAGAGAGAATGAACATAAGAGACGGGTAGAGCTAAGACAATTAGAAATTGATGCTGTGGAGGCAGAAAAAGTGAGGGAAGAGGCTGCCCACAAGAGAGCTATGGAGATGGAGGCAGCAAGGGAAGAGGCTGCCCACAAGAGAGCTATGGAGATGGAAGAAGCTGCCCACAAGAGGGTTATGGAGGCCCAGAAACATGAACTGGCTGTTCTGGAGTTGAAGAGACAAAATCCTTCACCTGCTGGCTCCACTTCCCCAAAAATCCACAAATGGGAGCGACTGTGCCCACAGTATGATGAGTCCAGCGATATTGCCGAGTATTTCATCACCTTTGAGAGACTGTGCACCCTCCATGCCATCCCTGAAGATCAGAAACTGACCACATTAATAGCAAAATTGACTGGCAGAGCTCTGGACATATTCAATAAGATGCCTATTGATGATGCTTCAGACTATGGTAAATTTAAGGAACTGGTTTTGAAACAGTTTCAGGTTACACCTGAAACCTATAGGGTTAAATTCAGGAGTCTTAAGAGGGGATCTGGATTAAGTAATCTGGCTTATGCCAATGAAATGAGAGATTTGGTAGATAAGTGGGTGCGGGGGAAAGGTGTTACAAGCTTCGAAGGGATGTGTGATCTGGTTACTCAGGAACAATTCCTGAATATGTGCAGTGATGATGTGAAACAGTATGTGTGGGACAAAAAGGTAAATGCACTGGGTGAATTAGCTGGGTATGCAGACTCTTATGAGCAAGCACAAGCTGCAATCAAACATAAACCACAGGCAGAGGGGTATAAGGGTGGGGGAAAGCAGAATCACCGTTTTATCCCTGGGTCTGGGAAAAAAGAGGCTGGGCGGTCACCTCCCCATTCCCCTGGTACTCGTCCCAAATTTCCTGTGCAAGCAGAGGAGCCCAGGAGGTGCTATCATTGTAAGTCCACTGAGCACCTGAGGAATAAGTGTCCCTTGCTGAGTGAAAACAGGCAGCAAGTTACACAGGAAGCTGCAGCTTCTCAGAGCCAGGCTGTGGCCTCTTTCCACACAGGATTTGTAAAGCTTGCTTCCACACAACCAAGCAATAAGCATATGCATGCTGTCGAAATTAATGGAGAGGTGGTTATGGGATTAAGGGACACGGGTGCAGAGATTTCTGTGATCAGGAGGGACCTGATCCAGGAGAAGGATTTGTTGCCAGGTAAAATGGCAGAATTAGAGCTGGTTGGGGGTTACAAAGTCCTTGCACCTTTAGCTAAAGTTCACATGCAAACTCGGGATTTGCAGGCTGAACTGACAGTTGCAACGGTGGCACACAATTTTGCACCGTTTCTACTGGGAAATGATTTCTTTAATGTGGCAGAATCTGTCCCAGGGTTGGTTAGCAGGGAGAAGGAATCTTGTGCTAAAAGCCCCGGAGGGGAGGGTGAAGTCACATGGACTGCTGGGGGAATAGGAGAGTGTCTCTTAGATTCCTCTGCAGCAGTACAGGGAGCAGCTGCGGGGGCAGGGATGGTTGTAGCCAGTTCCTGTGGCCCCAGGGCTCAAGGGAAGTTCCAGAGGGAGGGGCTGGACGAAGCCAGCTCCTGTCCCGTAATCATCTCCCTGGGGGAGGGGGATGTACCACCTGGTAACAGGGGGGTCACCCCAGCTGCTGACTGCCAGGAAGTTGCAGGTCAACAGGGGGCAGGGCCCGCCCTGGGGTGCACAGAGACGTGTGTCCCGAAGGTGGAAGTTGGGGTCTTGGTAACTGCTGCGGTGGGAACAGACCCCAAAGACTCTGTAGCTGGGTGCCAGCCCAACCCGAGTGAAAGGGGGGGGATTTTGCTGGCCAGTGAAAGGTCTGTCATGGCTGGTAGCTGTGAGCCCACAGCTGGAGCAGGGTCACCTTCCCTTTTGGGGGACACAGGAGTGTCTGACCCAGAGGGGAGCCCAGAGAGGGAAGCCCAGATGGAAGGTGAGGGGGGGCCAGAGAGTCTGCCCACCTTTTGTAGGGAGGGACTTTCCCAAGAGGAGGGTGAAAAGCCTGCATTTAAAATGCCAGCTCCCTCTCTTGTAGATCAGGTTTTAAGGGAAACCTGGGGGTCAAGTCTCCCGGAGGGGGGGGCCCATCCAGCTGACCTGTTGGAAACAGAAAGTGAGGTGCCCAAAGGGGTACAGAGCACCCCATTGAAAAAGGCTGTTCTTACCCCACTTGTAAGAGATGAAACTCTCTCTCCTAGACAGGGGGGGGGAAATCTCTGCATGAGTGAAACTCTACCAGGGGGCGGGGACCAGCCCAGAGAAATTCCGGAGGGAGGGGCCGAGGGCAGGCAGGGTTGTAGTACACCCTTTCCTGGCCAAAGACCCAAACACATGCCTGAATTAGCAGCTTTCCCCACAGAGGCTGAAGATTCTGAATCAGAGTGTCTTCCAGAAGGCACAGAGAACTGGGAAAATGCAATAGATGCTAAACAGGTCAAATTGAGTGAACAAAACCTGTCCACCGTAGATTTGCTGTTAACCTTGTGTCTTTTGCTGATTCACCTCTGGGATAAAACAAAAGAATTCATACTAGTGGTAAACCCTCTAAAAACATGGAACATACCTGATTTATGGAGAAAACTGTTGTACATGCTAGGGATGGTAACAAGACAGCCCCACAAGCATGTTGCTTTGCAGCCTATACCTGTAAATAGACTGGAAGCTTGGCACAGCAGCAAAAGCATAACAGGCCCATGCTGCTGTGTAGAAGGGGAAACTGAGGCACACCGCCTCATGGCCTTGGTGGTTAAAGGTCAAGACACCTCCACTTTAACAGGTATTGCTGTCTGCATTCTGTTAATGCTACACCCCAACCTGTTTTCAGGCATCTGGGGATCAGGAACCTCAAAATGGGCTAAAACCCCTAGAACTGACATATGGTTTCAAGGTACTGAAAAGAAGTGTGATCAAAGACAAACAGGAATTTTACGGGTACTGCCTCCGCCATGGACAGTGTCCAAGTCTCTGGCAGTAAGTTCAGGGGGAGGGTGTGACGGTACCTCCCATAAGGCTTTGTGGGAATATGACATAACTGGAATATGTTTTGTGCTGCCTGTGCCAGGTACATATCTATGTAAAGGTTATGATCTACTAGTTATGTTCACCCTAGTTGTATGCAGGCACCATTTGTGTGTTCAAAGTTATGAACATGGGCTGTGTAATTGCTTGATTCCTAAGGGGCCTCAGTTAGAACATTTGGTGACTTCTGGGGAAAGGAATGTGCAAATTAGGTGTTCAGTCAGGGGGCACTTAACAGACAAAAGAGCTTGGAAGATTCCAATCCACATCAGAAGTCTACCTGAGGACGTTCAAGGCAGCATGTGGGTAATGGCTGCTACCTGCAGTCCTGAGTCATGCATGGGCATGTGACCTGCCCATGTGATTTTCGAATCTCCATTCTGTGACAGGATTCTACAGAGGGAGAGGAGGGGGTCTCCACCCACAAGAGACAGTCTATTTAAACCTGTGGGAGACCCCTCCATTTTGTCTTCAGCTGGCTAAAGAAGGAGCCTCTCCACCCCCACAGGACACTTGAAGGAAACTGAAAACTACAGGGGGTGTGAGTGATTGCTGGACCCAGGCTAAAAGAAGATTAGCCTGTAAAAGGGAACATTTTGGAACTGGTGAGGATCTTATCTGTATTTAGTGCAATTAGACATAGATTTGCGTATTTTATTTTATTTTGCTTGGTAACTTCTTTTGTTCTGTCTGTTACTACTTGAAATCACTTAAATCCTACTATCTGTATTTAATAAAATCACTTTCTACTTATTAATTAACTCAGAGTATGTATTAATACCTGGGGGAGCAAACAGCTGTGCATATCTCTCTATCAGTGTTATAGAGGGCGAACAATTTATGAGTTTACTCTGTATAAAGCTTATACAGGGTAAAACGGATTTATTTGGGTTTAGACCCCATTGGGAATTGGGCATCTGAGTGTTAAAGGCAAGCAGACTTCTGTGAGCTGTTCTCAGGTTAACCCTGCAGCTTTGGGACAGGTGGTTCAGACTCTGGTCTGTGTCTGGAGCAGATAGGTGTGTCTGGCTGTCAGCAAGACTTTGAGTGCTGGAACCACCAGTAGCTGGCAGGGGAGAATAGAACCAGAGGTAGCCTTTGCACATCAGCTGGCAGCTCCCAAGGGGGTTTCTGTGAACCAACCCGTCACAACTTCAATAAACCTTATGGGTCTTCAGTCTGGCAGAAGCTCAAGGGAGGCCTGATAGCCATGGTCCCTCACAATCCATGCATGGCTCCTTGTCTCCTTGTGCAGAACAGAAGGATTCAAAGCATTCATTGGAACAAATCTAAAATCTGTCTACCCTAGACATTATGCTCTAGGTAGCTTTATTAGGAGCTATGGGATGGGTATAGGGAATGGGTTTTTTTTCCTGAATACAGTGTGCTATGTGCAACCAGAATGAAAAGCCCACTGTGGACACAATTAATCACAACAGTTCAGTTACACCCAGGCAAGTTGCCAATGTGCAATCCTCTAGTGTGTACAAGGTGGAAGTGTGCCTCATGACCAGGGCCATCCCTGGGAGGGGGTACGGGGCCCGGGACATAGGTGCCAAGTTTCTAATCTGCCGGGGGGTGCTCCCCCAGCTCTGCCCAGGCTCTGCCCCCACTCCACCCCTTCCCCCAAGGTCCCACCCTGCTTCTTCCCACCCCTGCTCCAACTCTTCCTGCCCCCACCCCACCTCTTCCCTGCCCAGTTCCACCACCTCCCCCGAGTGCGCTGCACCCTCGATTCTCCCCCTCCCCCCAACTGCCTCCTGATGCTGCAAAATATCTGATCCGCAGCAGGCAGTAGGCGCAGAGAGGGAGGTGGAGGCACTGATCGGTGGGGCCTGCTGGCGGGCAGGAGGCACTGGGGGAAAGGGGAGGTTCTGGATGGGGTGGCTCCTCCTCATCCCCCCCGCCCACCCTCCTGTTCACCCACCCGCCTCCTCACAATAAAGCGTGGTGGCCCCGATTCACCGTACCCAAGGGACGGCTCTGCTCATGACACATTAATACAGAAATTAAGGTCATGTTTTTTTCTCATCTTGTCTCCTAAAAACACTTAAAACAGAGTAAGGGTTGTCCTGCTTTAGACTGATATTTTTGTGCCAACCCTCATCCCCCTCTGTGCTAAGATAGTGAGCCTGAACTATTCTCTATTCCCTTTGCTTACATGAGTCCAGAAACTCCTGACACAAAGCCCACTTACACACAGTGGGGCTTTTGTTAGGCAAGGGGATGGGACAAACCAATGGGCCAGAATGGGGCTGGTAAACTTAAAGGATTCAACAACAGTGGAACAGTGAAACAACAGCACAATCCCTTCCCCCACCTCCAAATTGCTTGTATCAATCACTCCACTCCTGGTGCTTTCCACTATAAGGTGCCATATGGAATATGGGCTGTGGTACCTTTCTTGGAGGTGACATATCTGATTCTCCCACCAGTGGTACCTCTCCTCCCCATCACTCATTTTCTTCCCTTCAAACATCTAACAACTAAAAAAAAATTGATACAATTAAAGCAATTTATCTTTTGCCCTATGGCCTGGACCACAGATTTTCACTTGTCTCCCTTGCAGAATAACCCGCGGAATCCCACTATTACCACCAATTTGTGCCAAACCCTCCCTCCCCCGGCCAGGGCTGGACACAGGAGCTGGTAGAAGTGCTAAAGTAGCATGCCTGCAGCTATTCCTCTCCAGGACAGGCATTTGCCTCCTTTTCTTATGTGGGTCTGGAAACTCTTTACACAAAACTGAATTAAACATACGGGTGTTTTGTAGCCATTTATATTGATAACTAATAGGCAAGGGGATGGGGGAGAGACCAATAGACAAGAATGGGACTAGGAAACTTAAGGCAATTCAACTACAACAGTGAAACATAGAAGCAATAGCACAATCCCTTCCCCTCCTCCAGAGGTGCTCAACACCTTTAGCTTCCCTACTCAAGGCCTCTAATCTCACTAGTGGCGTATACAGAGCTGAGATGCGTCATGAGGTAGATGCTTCTCTGCTGACTGGATCTTCTCTGGATCTTCAGCATGGAACATTGCTCCTTGGTCTTCACCTGCCCTTGCAGCACATGAGAGTCTGAGTCCAAAGTGTTCACAATGAGTCCCAGTCTAGTAGTGTCCGGTCCTTTTCTCAGGCTCACAGACACCTGTACCCATGGCAACACAGTCCTTCTTCCTTCCACCAAGATCCATCATGCACAAACTCTTGGAGCCCACCTTCCAACTCCTCCCAAATGTCCTGGAATCCTCCAGCTTCTTGCCGCTCTAGGCCATTGATTCTCCAGGTCTTCACTGCTCGCACTTAGGTGCCACCTGCTGGTTTAATTACACTATTGAAGTCTTTAGCTAACATCATTCAATTATTAAAAATATAAAAGTAAGATTTTAACAGAAAATTTTCAACCAACGGTTTTAGACAAAAAAATTACACAAAAAGAGTCTCCTTTCGGTTAAAAAAATTTGACTTTTCATCTAAAAACCAAAAGCTTTTTGACTGAAAAGCAATTTAACAAAAACAAAACAAAACATAAAACTGAAAAATTTCTTTAAACAAAAGAGAGAAAATTTCCCTAGGAAAAAAATTTTTTTTGGACCAGCTATATATAAAATTATCTGTGTGAGCAGGCTACATGCAAAATCCTTTCAGGTGGCCAAAAAAAACCCAACCAAACAACAACTTGAAGTAGAATTTGCAAAAGCTCCTAGGCTACCCTCATGGGTAAATGTCACCTCAAAGCAGGCTTTGATTTTCATTAATCTGCATGCAAGATTCAAATCTTTAAGCTACAGAACAATAACTGGGAGAAGTCTCTAGGTAATGTAGTAATAGTTTTTATTTTTTCATTTTTACAATCATGAAGCATGTTTTTAGTTTTATAGTAGAAAGCCCCAAAAAGAGTTTGAGAAGACAGCTTCATACACCAAATATAAAATACTTCATTCCTATGTACACAGTTTCTTTTATTGTCTCTGATGGGTAGTTCTGCATTATTACCTTCTCCCAGCTGTATTTGATTTACATGTCAGTTGCTGCTGGCGGTCTAAATTGCCTATTAATTTAAGGGAAGGAAGGATGCAGCAAGAGACCATTTCAAAATAATAAAAGATACCATCAGGACATGGAACAAGATATTAAAAGAGTCAGGACATCTGGTCACTTTATCACTTGTGTCAAGTCAATCTTAGTTCAAGTGCATTGGTTACAAATTATGAAAGAGCATATAAAAGAAAAGTGTGCAATAAATTGTGGCTGAGTTTGGTGTTGAACTTGATGTTAAACATTTTCGTGTGTTTTCAGATTTTAAAGTAAATTTTGTGACATGTAACATTCAAGATTTGTTGCACTAACTTCAATATAGAAATAATGCACAAAGACAATTTAACACACAACTTTGCCAATGCATTTAAATCTGAACTGGTAAAATATTATAACAAAACCAAGGTTCTAACCTTATTTGTTGTGTTGGGGAGAGTGGTACTACAACCTCTCCTAGAAAGATATTGTACTAGAGTTCTTATTTGCCCATTGGCAGGTATTTGCTCACTTATCACATGCAGACCAGTAAAGACACATAGCAAATCCAACCTGTATGTAACTCCATGGACCTCAGCTCATTGACTTCATCATTCATAGCCTATTGTTTTAGTGAACATTAGTCTCTAAGAGGACAGAAGTCAGAGAATTCTGTCCTCTTAGAGACTGTTACTTAGTGCTCACTTTTGACAGTTTATCAAATGTGATACTTGAACTGACAGTCCCTGGATTTTAATATCAAGCAACTGGGGGAAAAGCATTCTCAGTGAAGGCTTTTGATTCTGGAAACTGAGTCTGACAGATCATAAGTCTCTTGACCTTCCAGGTACCTTGCAAGGCCCTTAGGCTTTCTCCAAGGACCTTGGAGAGTCTAGCTTTTTGCTGTGTCTGGATGGGTGAGTTTTTATTAATGTTATTGTAATATTGATACCCCAGGGTGGGTTGTTGGAAGTAGGGATCAAATATGGGACTTCTGAATCGTAAGATATGAACCTCAAATGGCTCAGCCAAACAAGCCAACTCACTTAGGCCTGGTCTACACTGGGGGGGGGGGGGGGGGGGGGGAAAANGTGAGTCATCTGCTGCCGCTCCCCCGTCGACTCTGCCTGCACCTCTCGTGGTGGTGGAGTACAGGAGTTGACTGGAGAGCACTTGGGGGTCGATTTATTGCATCTAGACTAGACGCAATAAATCGACCCCCACTGGATCAATCGCTGCCCGCCAATCCGGCGGGTAGTATTAGAGATTGATGAGCCTGCTATAGAAGTAGCTAAGTAGCCTAACCACCACAAGAGGAGGACAGAACACCACATGGAGTGGGCATGGCTTACATTATTTTTTTTTCTGACAGCATGTTAATTGGACTGATTATTTGTGTGTATTTAAATGTTTGTACTGCGTACAGAGCACTGGTCACTATGCTAGGCACATCATACGTAAATAAATAGAAACATGTTGTGAGATTATTTGTACAGCATTTTGAGATCCTGAGATGAGAGCAGCTATACAATTATAAAGGCTTATTAACATTGCCAAATTCTGATCACACCTTCTTTCTAATTCAATATCAGAATCATCTGCTATTATATTAATTGCTATATTAATAGTTTTACTTTTCCACAGCAATCTTAATTTTTTCTCCTCTAGATTATGTTTTACTGCTGATATTACTTTTTAGAGAGCTGTGATATATTCAATGTAGTGCTAGTGCTCGGAAAGGGGAGTACTAGGCTGAAATTGCCACACGTCTCCAAAGACAGCCAGAACTCTCAGATAAATATAGTTGTTCTCACAACCTTCTGTGTCCATTTTGAACTTTTGTTTTCCTCTCATATTTGTCCCTCACCAAATCTTATCACTTCTGCCTATTTAATGAAACCTAAATCCACTTTTTTCCCTATATGCACTGCCAAAATCCTTGTCCATCTCTCAAAGCACAGAAGCCTTTTCCTTGAGTGTCTTCATTGGCTAAAAATCTAATTTCATGTTCTCCACTCTCTATTCCCACCCAGTCTTCTCACCTTCTTACTCCTTTTATCTTTCTCCCATGCTCAGCTTTGTGCCTTCTGTCATGTTGCATCTTATGCTTCAAACAGCCTCTGGTTTTCTCTGCCTGGAATCCTTCATACCTTCTCTTTGCAAAAATATCCCGATACTCTCCCTTTTCTGAACTATTGTTTCATTGTTTTTGTCTTCTCTAGCTGAGATTTAAAACTCCTATGGGCAGGAAAGAAGTCTTCCAATGTCCTTTGTAAATGTGATGCCATGTAAGCAATTATAAACAATAAAAATAAGTGTTAGGGAGGTGTTTGGAGGCTGTATTCCAGATACCAGTCTCTGGAGCACAATGAAGAATGTCCACTACTGCCTTTTTTTTTTGGCTTTCTCCTTGAACAATAAGGTACCATTCTCCAGGGCTCAAATCTGATAAAGTTTGTTATCACTTTAATCTCAGATGGGAGGGGAAAATTTTTCCTTTTTAATGATCACAAAATGGAAGTCAGATAAAACAGTGGAAAGTTTGTTCTTTCAGACTGTAAAGTGAAGATGAACAGGAAGGGATAGCAAAGGCATTTGTGCCCCCATATACACTAAATACAGAGAAGGGGGCAAAGGATAAAAAGAGAAGGAAAGAAAAGAGTAATTACTCTCTTAGGTGTCTACTTACAAAGGCAATAAAAAGAAGATGAATATGAGGTAATGCTATATGAAGAAAACTGCAACTTGATGGGTACAATAGAAATGTAGAAAGAGGATTCACACAACTGCAGTTTCAATGGTGAAATGAATGCTGTGATTAGAAGGGACAGGAGAAGGAAGGGAGGAGTGGAGAGTGGGAGGAGGAGTGTGTGTGTTAACAACAGAGGAACACATAGCAAAGTACAAAACAGGAAAAAAATTATCCTGGCTCAGACAAAGCAAGAAGAGGAGCTCAAAAAGGGATCTCCTTTCAATTTAAAGGGATCTCATTTAAATCTGTGCCCCGCACTTCTAGGGGCACCTGGGCCATTGGGCAGTAATCCTGTCCCCATGGATACAATCCAGTGTCATCCGTGCACCAGGAATTATCCAGTGCGGTTTTATCAGCCCCCTCTGGATGATCAAGCAGTCTGAAGCCATATAAACCAGGCCCCTCTGGGGTTTCCTCTCCACCCTCCCTGGGATGGTGGACAGACTCTGCCCCCCTTCCCACCCGCCAGCATTAGTCCAGCCGTAAAATTCGGCCCAACCGCGTTCCATATCCAGACTGTCCCCCTTTCTATGTCCTGGCCACTCGCACTGCCAGCAAACGATCACACTAGCTCTACTGGGAGCCCCTCAGAGTTCCTCCATCTTCCTCTTCAGCTTCTTCCCCAACTCTAGTTCTTTATAAGGTCAGCCCTCTCTTTGGGGGACATCTGCCTCCATGTATACCTCAGTCAGCTTGACCGCTGCATCGACCGTACTTAGCTGATGTCGCCTGACCCAGACTCGGATTTTCTCGGGGAGGCCCTGTAGCAGTTGTTCTAGGACTATGGCATCCATTATTTCCCCCACCATTTGTGTCTCAAGCCTCAGCCAGTGGGTGGCCCACTCAGGGGCGGCTCTATGTTTTTTGCCGCCCCAAGCACGGCAGTCAGGCGGCATGCCTGTGGGCGGTCCGCGGTCACGCGGATTCGGCAGCATTTCTGCGGGTGATCTGCCAGTCCCGCGGCTTCGGCGTACCCGCCGCCGAATTACTGCCAAAACTGCGGACCTCCCGCAGCCACGCCACCGAAGGCCGCCTGACTGCCACTCTTACAGTGACCGTCAGGCCACCCCCCGCGGCTTGCCACTCCAGGCACGCGCTTGCTGCGCTGGTACCTGGAGCCGCCCCTGGGCCCACTCCATCTGTCTGTGGGCAAATGCCCAGGGCCGCACGGCCCCCGTCCACCTGGCTACCCAGAAGTTTTGGTGGTATTTCTCCACCAATAGGCCCACCTGATCTAGGACAGCCATCCTCACGGTCTCATAGTTCCAGGCTTGTTCATTGCTAAATGCCATGTGGGCCACTTAAGCTTCACCCACTAGGTAGGGAGACAGTCATAGGGCCTATGTTGCCCTAGCCCATGGCTACCCACTCAAGCTTGCCAAGGAATATATCCAAGTCATCTGCCGGGCTCATTTTACAGAGTCCCAAGCTCGGGTGCCATCCCCCATCACAGGACTCACCATTCATTGCAGGAGTTGCTGCTGCACACTGGCCTGTTCTCTTATAAAGTCCTATAGGCTTTTTTGCTGTTCTGCCTGCCAGGTTAGCAAAGCCTGTCTCTTGGCCTGGTGGGACTGCTGGAAACCTTGCAGGGCCTTCTGCATCTGCTCCTGCTGCTTTATGAGCCATCTCAGGGTCTCCTCCATCTCCAGGCCACCAACCACGTGTTGGCTCTAGATCCCAGACAAGCCCCCACATGTAACAAGGTGTCACTGGGCCCTCCTCACTACTGCCCCTGCTGCACCCACAAACCAGCTCTGCGTTGGTACAATCATCCACGCTTTTTATTTACCATATACCGTCCCACCGCCTTGTAACTACAAACAGCTTCAGTATTACAACCTCAGGGACTGTTTACTCCTGTAGAAACACACTTCCCACACCCTCTGAGACTCTGACTCAACCCTTTCATTCTCCCCTTTGGGGGT
Organism: Platysternon megacephalum; assembly: GCA_003942145.1. Taxonomy (NCBI): domain Eukaryota; kingdom Metazoa; phylum Chordata; order Testudines; family Platysternidae; genus Platysternon; species Platysternon megacephalum. The sequence continues at coordinate 131,808 of QXTE01000425.1, forward strand.
TTTTCCTGCCATCCTTTATGTAGCCCCTGGCTAACAAGGCCAGCAGCTGTTCCCCATTTGCCAATCAGGCCTGGGCTTACTCAGCCAGCTCCAATCCCCCTTTCTTGATTAGAGCTGATGTGACAGAGGCCTGGCTCAGATTTCCTTAGCCAGCACCCTGTCACAGGGACGCACAAGCACCAAGATACTTAAGGCACACAATATCTATGTAAGGTTGACCTTTTAAAATTTGATATGTTCAGTCAAATTTGTTTGAAATTTTATGTACCTCAGGAAGATGCACTGAAGAGTTAGGGGCCCAAATTTGAAGTCATTTAAGCCAGAGGCTAACCCCTGAAAAAATAGGTATTTTTTAAAAAGTCTATGGAAGTAGGGGTTTACAGAGCTAGAGATCAAACTCTTGATGTGGCACAGGTCAAAATGGTCTCAATCTGTTTAGTTGTACCCAAGGTTGTGCATGTTAAACACTAAATCTTTGGGGGACCCAAATTGGGAACAGTATTTAAGAAAATGTACATTTTTTTACACTGAGCATGCACCAATACAGAAAAATAGCTAGAGAGGGTCCATTTCTGCCAATTTATAGGCTTTAAAACTCAACTCCTTTAAGTGCTCTAAAATCTGAACAGTTACTCTGATTGCTTTGAAATTTTGAGTGCTTTGTGGGGCACAGGTTCACCCTAGTGATCAAAATTTGGGGTCATTTTACCAACAGGTTCATGAGTTACAGGCCCCCTAAAAGAACAGTTTCCGTCTGCTGCTTTGTACTATTAAACTGATGACTGAATGAATCACAGACTTTTTGAGTAAGTAAAATCACCCTTCTATTAACATAGTCAATTAACATAAATTAATCACAAGCCTGCACCTAAGACAAGGTGAGAACCTGAGGCAACTGCCCAATGTACTCTGGGGTGGTGCTTTGCTCATGGTCATATGCTTGCAAATCACCCTTGTGGCATTTTCCCAAATTAATGTTGGGTTCCTTTCCCTTTTTTATTAAAAGTTTTCCTTGCTATACACTGACTCAGTGCTTGAGAGAAGGGAAGTACTGCCTTTTAGAGAAGCCAAGGGGCGGGGTTTAATTTTCCCAGTTGTTGGGTGGGGACTCAAGCCAGTTCTGTGTTGTATTGTTAGGAAGAATCCCTAGATATTGAACCCAACCTTTGTTGCTACCGACTCTACCTGTTAGAAAGATTGCACCATGAAGAATATTTAATAGCAAGATTAGTATATAATTTATATTGATGTAAATTCAGAGTAATTTAGCTGATATTCATATTGTCATTCCCTATTTACACAGGTGTAAGTGAGATTAGAGTCTGCCCTGTGTATCTGAAGATGCAAGATGCTACTTAAATTCCTATATAAGTATTGCAGTAAACTAGTTTCAGGATCTGGATATTGTGCCTATTCTAATAAAGCTAATGATGGATGTATGGTCTGTACAGAATACCTAATGAGCATCCGTGGGACAGGGAAAAGGAAAGTTATAGTCAAACATAGTTTAAAGATCATTTGTGATAGAAAGAGCTTTCCACAGAAATTTCCATTAATTACATAGCTCAAAGACACCAGTGTTCAGGGGTACAGGGCAGAGGGCTGGGGGGGAGTTCAGGGGTACAGCCCAGAGGGCTGGGGGTGTGGGGGAGTTCAGGGGTACAGGGCAGAGGGCTGGGGGTTCAGGGGTGAGGGCTGGGGTGCTCGGGTTGTGGGGGTGCTCCCAGCCCCCTGCCCTGAGCGGCTCAGGGCAGGGGGCTGGAAGGGATATGCCTGTTCCACCCGCTTCCCCAAGGCCCGGTCCCTACCTCTTCTGTCTCCGGAGCAGCGAGCACGCTGCGGCTCGGCTCCGCCCCCCTTCCCCCGGCCATCAGCTGGTTGTCGGGAGGGAGGAGGAGGGGCAGGAAAGCTCCAAGCTGGGGGAAGAAGCGGGGGAGGCGGGAGCTTGGCTGCCGCGGGTCCAAGCTTCTGCCTCCTGCCCCCGCAGGGGAGAGCGGTGGGCGGGGGGGGGCGAGTGGGGCTGGGACTGGCAGGCAGCGGCGTGCCGCCGAAAATCGGCTCGCGTGCCATGTTTGGCACGCGTGCCATAGGTTGCCGACCCCTGGATTAGAGGTTAAGAATGAATGAATCCATTCTGATAAATTACTTCTCCCCATCTCCAGTCAAAATCCATTTTAAGAACTAAACTCGAAGCTGTCTGGCTTAAAGTTAGAAATTGTTCAGGTAGAGTGGGAAGAGATTTGAATTGTAGTTTGTTTGTTTTTCATTTTTGCACACCATTTAAATGTCCAAGTTTCAGTAATAATTAGAAGGTCACACATATTACAAGAAATACATTCTCAATGTATTTCTGGCCGGAAGCTGAAGGGTACAAAATCTTATCAGAAACCCCTTTTTGAGAGATTTTAAACCCAGTTTTGTAGATTATAAATGTTTGAATAGTTCAGATAAATAACCACATTTTTGGATGCTTATATGCACTGAATGCAGATTGAGACTATTGTTTTTCTCCCATTTCTGGTACTGGCCAGACAAAATAGGAGTCTGCAAACATTAGGGTGTTCAGAGGAGGGCTGAGTGAATATTTTGCAGTTTAGATTTCAAATAGTTTAAAGATGAAACATCAGTCTGAAGCAAGTAAGGAAATGATATTTATGGTATCATTTTCAATAAATATTGAGATTCCTTTTTCATTGACTTTTGTATGATGCATCTTAGCAATTTTGAGAATTTTTTCAGGTTTAGAATCTAAAGGGTCTGATTATACTTAATGGGTCTTCTGCTGTTTCTCTTTAGACAAATGTCACCCTATTGCAAGAACATCTGCAGGTTTTTTTTTTTTTTTTTAGAAAGTGATTAATTACAGTGGGGTATATGCTCTCTGCTGCTAGCTTTGCTATATATACATCTGTATTGCTATATATATATATATCCATATGGAGCTTTTCATCCCAAGTTATCCCAATGTGCAATACAAACTTTTCAATATGGAGCTATAGAGATGTGTATATCTATATAGAGAGCTCTATAGAGATATAGATTAGGACTGTTATAGAAGTCATTGACGGGTATAGTGTAGAACATTAACACGGAGTTTTTCAGAACATTCAGTGCTGACTTAACCCAGCTCTGATTGATTGATGTCAATGGTAGCACTCTAGTTGAGTTCAAGAAGGGCAGATTTAAGGCAATGCTGAATAGCTTTCAAAAATCCCACCCTTAATGTGTCTCCCCATTCAGCCTCTTTGCTTTTCTTGTCCAATAAACCTGTGGTTTCACCTGGACTTCTTTCAGTTTAATTTCTAAAAACAGAAATGCATCTTTGGGTACGGAAGTAAATTTTGGGAATTTTGGGAGGGAACTCCATCTCCCTTTTCAACTTCCTTTTGTTTGTTTCAAGAGCCCATAAGTACGTCATCAGCTCTGACTCTCCCTTGTCTTTCCATATCTCCCATGTTTGTAAATCTGATCATTACCATATCTGTTACATTTCCTTGTGCATGAAGGTGCTTCAACTCTGCCTCTGCTGAAATCCCTGTTCATTCCTTTATACTATATCTTCTTTCCTTAACTGTAGAAATTCTCTCTTCATGACCTCCATTACCTGCACTCCACATTTGTAAAATACTTCCTCTTACCTCCTCACACTGGTATCTGCCTGCTCAAAAGCAGCCATCAGCCAAACCACTTCAAAGCTCACCCCTGTGGAAACTTACTTTCCCCCCTTAGCTTCACAAATGTTATGCAGAGCACAGCAGGCTGCTATCGCCATGGGAATATTTTCCTCATTGAGATCTAACCTGCCAAAAAGGCAGCACCAGTGACCCTTTAATCTGCCAAAGGCACATTCAATAGTCATTCTGCACCTGATGAGCCTGTTGTTGAAGTGTTTCTTGCTGTAGTCAAGGTTTCCAGTGTAAGGTTTCATGAGCCATGGGAGCAAGGGTCTCCCAGGATGGCAATTGGCATTTCGACATCCCCAGTTGGAATCTTCTGGTCTGGAAAGAAAGCTTTCTAAAGCGATCAATACAGTGGGGGTCAATTTATCATGTGTAATATAGACGCGATAAATCGACCGCCGATCGCTCTAGCGTCGACTCCAGTACTCCATCTCAATGAGAAGCGCAAAGGGGAATCGACAGGAGAGCTTCTTCCGTCGACACACCGCAATGAAGACACCGCAGTAAGTAGATCTAAGTACAGACACTCCCCGACTTATGCAAGCGTTCTGTTCCGGAACGCCTTGCGTAACTCAAATTTTGCGTAAGTCAGAAACGTATCTCCGACCATTGTGTGGGGGGAGGGAAAACCCTCCTATTTCTAGTTTATGGAACTTTTTCTGTAAGCTTGGATTTGCGTACATCGGGTTTAGGTAACTCGGGGAGCATCTGTACATCGACTTCAGCTACGTTATTCACATAGCTGAAGTTGCATAACTTAGATCGATTCCCCCCCCCCCATAGTGTAGACCAGCCCTTTGTCTACACTACAGCTTAAATTGGCATAATTTATGTTGCTCAGGGATGTGAATAAACCACCCCCCCGAGAGACATAAGTTACACCATCATAAGCATTGGTATCAACATTGTTTTGTCGGCGGGAGAGCTGGAGTAGTTAATCTAATAGGAGAGCTCTCTCCTGTTGGCTGAGAGTGGCTACATACATCGGTGCAGCTGTGCCACTGTAAACTCTCTAGTGTAACCGTGCCCTTACTGCAAATGAGAGTGCAGCCACCTTGCTCTTATTCGCAAGCCCCTTCCCTGGCTCTTTGTTCATTTGATAATCCAGTTCAAATTATCCTCTTGGTTTTAAAACACCGCAAGGATTCACTCTAACCAACATGACAGTTCTTGGGCCTGAATATCTATTCCAGTGTTACACTTGTTTTATGCCAGTGTAACTTTATTGAAGTCAGATCTCTGTTACTTAGCTTCTTCTTCTCATTTACCACTCGCCTCTTTCTGCAGCCTCTGCACAATCTCACCACTTTTGTTACAGTAGCCTCTTCAGCTCTTTTAATCTGAAATTACTTCCCTGGATCTCTATGATTTATTGATTCTCAAATGAAAACATGTATATTCTTTTGTTTATGCCAAGCTATCTCTGTCTCCCTCTGCTATTCTTAAAGCAGTACTATAAGTCAACCCTGATATAAGGTTGTAAGATTGTTTCCACTACAATTATCCACATTGCTACACACTGTTATCCTATGTTTTCACCTGTTGGACTGAATTTTTCCATGCTAGCCTTTTGTCTAAAGTGGGGGGAGTTTTTTGTTATGGGGGTTAAATCCATTAATCAGTCATTAAGTTATGAGAGCATGAAAAAAATACTACTTATAAAAATCTACATTTGGGGCTATGTCAAACTGCTACTGTCTCTTTAGGGACAAGAAGTGGTCAGCACCTCGTCTCATACAAAGAAAAGGCAGCAAAAGATTTAATAACACTTCATTGTGTCTGTTAGTGCAGCTGCTCTGAGGAATGCACAATTTCTTGTTGACTCAGAGCAGCCAAAAGTCTGAAAGCTGGTGCTGGTGCCTGCTGTCAATGGCCTTAGCTCTCACTGACCTTTATGGGAGTGCAAAAGAAGAGCAGAGCCCTTTATGTTTTACAATAAAGAGAGTTTTTTACATATTCTAATTTTTGTTAATGGTAAACTTCTCCCCCTTCTTTAAACTTTTTCTTTTTTCATTTTCTTTCCCATTTTGTTCATTCTGAAAGTGTTTTTTAAAATGGAACAAAGGGCCCAATCCTGCACTCTTTTCTCTGACAAAACTCTTGTTGAATTAGCACTAAATTGTGACTGGGACTGTATATCTGCAGAGGAGGAGAAAGGGGGTAAGGATCCCCCTAATGGCCTTGCACATGCTACCCAGACGTTGGGTCTGTGTTCAAAGGAGCAAATAGAAAATTTGTGCCCAATACTCTTCCTGACCCCAGAGAAGGTGGAGACTTGGTTTTGCTCTCCCAATGCAGTGGCCAGCTCATTTAAATCAGCACAAGGGCTATTGTATTTGTTACTGGTGGATGCCATCATCAAATTGTTACCCTAGTTATCTCCCTGTCCCCTGGAGCAATGAAGAAGCAGGGAGGGAACTGTGCATCAGAGGTTGCCTGCCTCCTGGGGTAGTGCAGCGAACGTTGCTCAGGACTGTGCCTAAAGTCACAATCTGGCTCTAAAATGGGAGGTTTTCCATGGGTTAGATTGTACCTTTGTCTTGCTTAACCAAGCAATCTCAGGTCCTGACTCTGGAAGTTTCTTCAGTGCTATCACTGCATGACAGTGGCTCATACCTCTCAATCTGACAAGGCTCAAGTGTGAGCCATATGTGGCAACAAACAAAAATAATGGACACAAAAAACTATTCACACAGAAAATTTTAAATGCTGTGGGACTTGGTTCCTTTACAATGTTCCCTCTAATTTTTTCCACCCATGTGTGGAATGAATTTTGTTATGTGCACCAATATCGAGGTAATGTGCTGATGTGAACCACCAGTAGAAACAAAAAACCTAGATATAATATATATTTTAAAAAAAGTTACCATAGGGATAATTACTCCAGCCAGGACAGGTTAGACATTTTAGAACTCACTACTCAAAGAATTAAATTTAAGCGTAAGAGAGAAATAAAAATTATGAAATACATAGACCAGTCAAAAAAATAAAGTAACACTTTGAAAGAATAAAATTACAGAAAAGTATCAAGGAGTATCAACAACAATAATACAAGTATGTGTTGGGGGGTGAATGTGAAAGACTGCGTGTGAATGTGTGTGAGACACAGAAACAGTGTGTGTGTTAGACAGAGTGTGTGTGTATGAGAGAGAGACAAACATGCATCTCGCCCCTCTGTGGCCCCGAGGCTGGGAGAGAGGTGTCTCTCCCATCACCACCGCAGCCTCTGCTGGAGCTGGGGCTGGGGGAGAAAGGTGTCTCTCCCCCAGCAGCCCTGCATGCCCCAAGCTCCCTCAAACCCCAACCTCATTTGTGGGCACGCCCGCGTGGCTGGTGCACAGCCCTTGATAGCCTCATGTGCAGCTGCACAAGCGCACACCTTAGAGGGAACACAGTTCCGTTAGTGTAGATAACTGAAAAGCAGGCCACATGCCCATATGTGATGCTGGCAGATCAGGTGCCAGCTCATGCCAAAGCCTCTAGCCTCAAATGAACACTGACAAATGCATAGCTGGATACCAGTCTGGCTTACCTGTGTGTTAGTATTATCAAAACAGCTATCAGATTTATAAAAATGTGTTTAGTGTTTAAATTTTACAAAATGCTTGTAAATTGCTGCACAGATTAATCTCATTTATAATATCTATATCCCATATTAGAAGGTTATATTTAAGTGTTTGCTTTTAATCTGTGAACCCCTACAGTCAGGAGAGAAGCATTACCAAAGGCAAAACACTAGTTTGACACAGAAGGTGTTATCTCCTGTCAAGCAAAAGAAAAGTAGACACCAGAGAAACCATTGTGGAATATCAGAGGACAAACCCACCCATGAAGAGGAGACATTCATGAGGACTCATCCCATCTGCTTGAACTCTGGGAGAAGGGAATAAAAATCTCTGATAGGACAAAACTGCATCTCTGTGCTGCTTGGATGTTGGGAGGACAAGATTTCTAACCATAAGCAAGGGATCCTCAGCTGCTTAGCCTGGGTTAGCCCTAGAAGACATATAGAGCTTGCTTGTTATAGAAGCTTCTACCACCTTTTGGAAACTAAGACTGTAACTCATTTCTGTGTGTATGTTTACTTGCTTTAACCTTGTAAATAACTCTCATTTCTTTTTCTTAGTTAATAAATATTTAGATAATTTATTATAGAACTGGCTACAAATGTTGTCTTTGGCACGCATCTGAGGTGTAATTGATATGGGGTAAGTGAACGGTCCTTTGGGACTGGGAGAAACCAGAATATTGCTGTGATTTTTCAGTGTAATGGACTATCAATCACAAAGATAAGTTTACCTGGGTGGCAAGATGGATTAGAGTACCCAAGAGGACTGTCTTGGACTCCATGTTAAGGTTGTTGTATTGCCTAAGGAGTTCAAACTTGAAACTTGGTTGGTGAAATCTAAGTATAGAACTCACAACCAATTTGGGGTATGTGCCCTGCTTCTTAACAGTCTGCTCTGAGGTTGGTACTCACACTGCTGAGCCACTCCAGATAGTTTGACACCTTAGTTTCACGATTCTTGGTTTCTCATATAAATAATTTTCAACAATAAAATTTGTGTGAAGTGTATAGATCTTTGGTACTAAAATGAATGACATCCCTTGAAATGAGGAACAGTTGAGAAGCTTGAAATGGCTATTCCTATACCATAGTAATTTCTAAAATTGGTTCACTGGTTTTTAATAAAGCGAAAGCATCAAAATACATGACCCCAAAACAGCTCTAGATCCTGACCTGAGGAATCAATACCTCATGAAACTAAGAGGAAATTTGGAAACAATACAAAGAAAATCATCCTTCCAGAACACATACATATTAGCACCAAAAACCATAAATTAGATTATTTGTGACAAATCTGGTTTGTAGATTGAAAGGAGATAATGACATATTCTTCCATATTTCCCCTCATATTCATTGCAAAAGTTTGGTTTAAAATATTTTTTAAAATATTTAGGTTGCTAAGTGACAGCAATGCATTTACATATTATCATCATTTACAAAATCCAAGAATTTAAAAACCAGGAAATGAATAGTTAATAACATCATACATGTTACACTGCTCACTTAATTATCATAAATACGATAGGCCGAATCTCCATCTGGGGTAAACTGATGTAGATCCTTTGATTTCAAGCTACATTGACTTATACTTGCTGAGAATCTGGTCTCCATATTGGAAGAGAAGGTTTGAGGTCTGGAGAAACAAGTATCGACCCTGCGTTGCATACGAGAAAATGAAGATTTCCTGGACAGACGTCAGGATATGCTTCTACAGGCACAATGTTCTGAAGAATCGGAGCAGGCTGCGCAGAGGGGACTGAGGGATGGTGACGAAATTTGGCAGCATGTGACCTCCAGAAGAAGAAAGAGGAGCGTCCATGTACCAGCAATGGAGATACAGGTGAGCAACCGTTTTCATGTTCTCTCCACAGGTACTAATGCGGAGAGTGGACTAGATGATACATCTGAGGGAAGGGAGCAGAAGGAGACTCCACCGATTGGATGGCATGAGATGCACTGTCCTAGGGATGGGGGTTCCACGACTGCCGCTCCCAAGAGAAGGAGGAAGGTGGTGGTGGTCGGGGACTCCCTCCTCAGGGGGACTGAGTCATCTATCTGCCGCCCCAACTGAGAAAACCGAGAGGTTTGCTGCTTGCCAGGAGCTAGGATTTACGATGTGACGGAAAGACTGCCGAGACTCATCAAGCCCTCGGATCGCTACCCCTTCCTGCTTCTCCATGTGGGCACCAATGATACTGCCAAGAATTACCTTGAGCGGATCACTGCAGACTACGTGGCTCTGGGAAGAAGGATAAAGGAGTTTGAGGCGCAAGTGGTGTTCTTGTCCATCCTCCCTCTGCAGGGAAAAGGCCTGGGTAGAGACCGTAGAATTGTGGAAGTCAACGAATGGCTACGCAGGTGGTGTCAGAGAGAAGGCTTTGGATTCTTCGACCATGGGATGGTGTTCCAAGAAGGAGGAGTGCTAGGCAGTGACGGGCTCCACCTAATGAAGAGAGGGAAGAACATCTTCGCAAGCAGGCTGGCTAACCTAGTGAGGAGGGCTTTAAACTAGGTTCACCGGGGGAAGGAGACCAAAGCCCTGAGGTAAGTGGGGAAATGGGATACCGGGAGGAAGCACGAGCAGGAGAGTACAAGAGGGGAGGACTCCTGTCTCAGACTGAGAAAGCGGGACAATCAGCGAGTTATCTTAAGTGCCTATACACAAATGCAAGAAGCCTGGGAAACAAGCAGGGAGAACTGGAAGTCCTGGCACAGTCAAGGAACTATGATGTCATTGGAATAACAGAGACTTGGTGGGATAACTCACATGACTGGAGTACTGTCATGGATGGATATAAACTGTTCAGGAAGGACAGGCAGGGCAGAAAAGGTGGGGGAGTTGCATTGTATGTAAGAGAGGAGTATGACTGCTCAGAGCTCCGGTATGAAACTGCAGAAAAACCTGAGAGTCTCTGGATTAAGTTTAGAAGTGTGAACAACAAGGGTGATGTCGTGGTGGGAGTCTGCTATAGACCACCAGACCAGGGGGATGAGGTGGACGAGGCTTTCTTCCGGCAACTAGCACAAGTTACTAGATCGCAGGCCCTGGTTCTCATGGGAGACTTTAATCACCCTGATATCTGCTGGGAGAGCAATACAGCGGTGCACAGACAATCCAGGAAGTTTTTGGAAAGTGTAGGGGACAATTTCCTGGTGCAAGTGCTGGAGGAACCAACTAGGGGCAGAGCTCTTCTAGACCTGCTGCTCACAAACCGGGAAGAATTAGTAGGGGAAGCAAAAGTGGATGGGAACCTGGGAGGCAGTGACCATGAGATGGTCGAGTTCAGGATCCTGACACAAGGAAGAAAGGAAAGCAGCAGAATACGGACCCTGGACTTCAGAAAAGCAGACTTTGACTCCCTCAGGGAACTGATGGGCAGGATCCCCTGGGAGAATAACATGAGGGGGAAAGGAGTCCAGGAGAGCTGGCTGTATTTTAAAGAATCCTTATTGAGGTTGCAGGAAAAAACCATCCCGATGTGTAGAAAGAATAGTAAATATGGCAGGCGACCAGCTTGGCTAAACAGTGAAATCCTTGCTGATCTTAAACGCAAAAAAGAAGCTTACAAGAAGTGGAAGATTGGACAAATGACCAGGGAGGAGTATAAAAATATTGCTCAGGCATGCAGGAGTGAAATCAGGAAGGCCAAATCACACTTGGAGTTGCAGCTAGCAAGAGATGTTAAGAGTAACAAGAAGGGTTTCTTCAGGTATGTTAGCAACAAGAAGAAAGTCAAGGAAAGTGTGGGCCCCTTACTGAATGAGGGAGGCAACCTAGTGACCGAGGATGTGGAAAAAGCTAATGTACTCAATGCTTTTTTTGCCTCTGTCTTCACGAACAAGGTCAGCTCCCAGACTGCTGCACTGGGCAGCACAGTATGGGGAGAAGGTGACCAGCCCTCTGTGGAGAAAGAAGTGGTTCGGGACTATTTAGAAAAACTGGACGAGCACAAGTCCATGGGGCCGGATGCGCTGCATCCGAGGGTGCTAAAGGAGTTGGCGGATGTGATTGCAGAGCCATTGGCCATTATCTTTGAAAACTCATGGCGATCGGGGGAGGTCCCGGATGACTGGAAAAAGGCTAATGTAGTGCCCATCTTTAAAAAAGGGAAGAAGGAGGATCCGGGGAACTACAGGCCAGTCAGCCTCACCTCAGTCCCTGGAAAAATCATGGAGCAGGTCCTCAAGGAATCAATTCTGAAGCACTTAGAGGAGAGGAAAGTGATCAGGAACAGTCAGCATGGATTCACCAAGGGCAAGTCATGCCTGACTAACCTAATTGCCTTCTATGAGGAGATAACTGGGTCTGTGGATGAGGGGAAAGCAGTGGATGTGTTATTCCTTGACTTTAGCAAAGCTTTTGATACAGTCTCCCACAGTATTCTTGCTGGCAAGTTAAAGAAGTATGGGCTGGATGAATGGACTATAAGGTGGATAGAAAGCTGGCTAGATCGTCGGGCTCAACGGGTAGTGATCAACGGCTCCATGTCTCGTTGGCAGCCGGTTTCAAGCGGAGTGCCCCAAGGGTCGGTCCTGGGGCTGGTTTTGTTCAACATCTTCATTAATGATCTGGATGATGGGAAGGATTGCACCCTCAGCAAATTTGCAGATGACACTAAACTGGGAGGAGTGGTAGATACACTGAAGGGTAGGGATAGGATACAGAGGGACCTCGACAAACTAGAGGATTGGGCCAAAAGGAACCTGATGAGGTTCAACAAGGAGAAGTGAAGAGTCCTGCACTTAGGCCGGAAGAATCCCATTCACTGTTACAGACTAGGGACCGAGTGGCTAGGCAGCAGTTCTGCAGAAAAGGACCTAGGGGTTACGGTGGACAAGAAGCTGGATGTGAGTCGACAGTGTGCCCTTGTTGCCAAGAAGGCTCACGGCATTTTGGGCTGTATAAGTAGGGGCATTGCCAGCAGATCGAGGGACGTGATCATCCCCCTCTATTCGACATTGGTGAGGCCGCATCGGGGATACTGTGTCCAGTTTGGGGCCCCACACTACAAGAAGGATGTGGAAAAATTGGAAAGAGGCCAGCGGAGGGCAACAAAAATGATTAGGGGGCTGGAGCAAATGAGTTATGAGGAGAGGCTGAGGAACTGGGATTGTTTAGTCTGCAGAAGAGAAGAATGAGGGGGGCTTTGATAGCTGCTTTCAACTACCTGAAAGGGGGGTCCAAAGAGGATGGATCTAGACTGTTCTCAGTGGTACCTGGTGACAGAACAAGGAGTAATGGTCTCAAGTTGCAGTGATGGAGGTTGAGGTTGGATGTTAGGAAAAACTTTTTCACTAGGAGGGTGGTGGAGCACTGGAATGGGTTACCTAGGGAGGTGGTGGAATCCCCTTCATTCGAGGTTTTTAAGGTCAGTCTTGACAAAGCCCTGGCTGTGATGATTTAGTTGGGAATTGGTCCTGCTTTGAGCAGTGGGTTGGACTAGATGACCTCCTGAGGTCCCTTCCAACCCTGATATTCTATGATTCTATGATTCTAATTACTCTTATCAAGAATCAAGAAATGCATATTTCATCATAAAACAGCATCATTAATTCTAACCCAGGGAATCATGTCTCTCAGAATGATTGCCTTTTGTTTGCTAGATTTTGGCATGTGAAAAGTTTCTTTAAAAGATACTGTTGAATATTATCAGTCAATATGTGACTGAAATAAATCATGTAAAACCAACCTAATAGCTTTCTTTGACAGGGTAACAAGCCTTGGGATAGGGGGAAGTGGTAGATGTGGCATATGTTGACTTTAGTAAAGCTTTTGATACTGTCTCGCATGAACTTCTCATAAACAAATTAGGGAAATATAAACTAGATGGAACTACTATAAGGGGGGTGCATAACTGGTTGGAAAACCGTTCCCAGAGAACAGTTATCAGTGGTTTACAGTCAAGATAGAAGGGCATATCATCAAGTGGGGTCCTGCAGGGATCAGTTCTGGGTCCAGTTTTGTTCAATATCTTCATCAGTGATTTCAATAATGGCATATAGAATACACTTATAAAGTTTGCAGATGATATCATGCTGGGAGGGGTTGCAAGTGCTTTGGAGGATAGGATTATAATTCAAAATGATCTGGACAAACTGGATAAATGGTCTGAAGTAAATAGGATGAAATTCAATAAGGACAAATGCAAAGTACTCCACAAAATGGGAAATGTCTGCCTAGATAGAAGTACTGCGGAAAGGGATCTGGGAGTCATAGTGGATTACAAGTTAAATATGAGTCAATAGTGTAACTCTTTTGCCAAAAAAAGCAAACATCATTCTGGGATGTATTAGCAGGAGTGTTGTAAGCAATACACAAAAAGTAATTCTTCGACTCTACTCCAAGATGATTAGGCCTCAGCTGGAATATTGTGTCCAGTTTTGGGTGCCACATTTCAGGAAAGATGTGGACAAATTGGAGAAAGTCCAGAGAAGAGCAACAAAAATAATTAAATGTCTAGAAAACATGACGTATGAGGGAAGATTGAAAAAAATGGGTTTGTTTGGTCTGGAGAAGAGAAGACTGAGGGGGGGCATGATAACAGTTTTCAAGTACATAAACGATTGTTACAAGGAGGAGGGAGAAAAATTGTTCTCCTTAACCTCTGAGGATAGGACAAGAAGCAATGGATTTAAATTGCATCAAGGGTGGTTTAGGTTGGACATTAGGAAAAACTTCCTAACTGTCAGAGTAGTTAAGCACTGAAATAAATTGCCTAGGGAGGTTGTGGAATCTCCATCATTGGAGATTTTTAGAGCATGTTACATAAACAGCTCATAGACTCATAGACTTTAAGGTCAGAAGGGACCATTATGATCATCTAGTCCGACCTCCTGCACAACGCAGGCCACAGAATCTCACCCACCCACTCCCGTAACAAACCCCTAACCTATGCCTGAGTTATTGAAGTCCTCAAATCGTGGTTTAAAGACCTCAAGGAGCAGAGAATCCTCCAGCAAGTGACCCGTGCCCCACGCTGCAGAGGAAGACGAAAAACCTCCAGGGCCTCTGCCAATCTGCCCTGGAGGACAATTCCTTCCCAACCCCAAATATGGCGATCAGTTAAACCCTGAGCATGTGGGCAAGACACACCAGCCAGCACCCAGGAAAGAATTCTCTGTAGTAACTCAGATCCCACCCCATCTAACATCCCATCACAGACCATTGGGCATATTTACTTGCTAATAATCAAAGATCAATTAATTGCCAAAATTAGGCTATTCCATCATACCATCCCCTCCATAAACTTATCAAGCTTAGTCTTGAAGCCAGATGTCTTTTGCCCCCACTGCTCCCCTTGGAAGGCTGTTCCAGAACTTCACTCCTCTGATGGTTAGAAACCTTCGTCTAATTTCAAGTCTAAACTTCCTAATGTCCAGTTTCTATCCATTTGTTCTTGTGTCCACATTGGTACTAAGCTTAAATAATTCCTCTCCCTCCCTGATATTTATCCCTCTGATATATTTATAAAGAGCAATCATATCTCCCCTCAGCCTTCTTTTGGTTAGGCTAAACAAGCCAAGCTCTTTGAGTCTCCTTTCATAAGACAGGTTTTCCATTCCTCGGATCATCCTAGTAGCCCTTCTCTGTACCTGTTCCAGTTTGAATTCATCCTTCTTAAACATGGGAGACCAGAACTGCACACAATATTCCAGATGAGGTCTCACCAGTGCCTTGTATAACGGTACTAACACCTCCTTATCTTTACTGGAAATACCTCGCCTGATGCATCCCAAGACCGCATTAGCTTTTTTAACGGCCATATCACATTGGCGGCTCATAGTCATCCTGTGATCAACCAATACTCCGAGGTCCTTCTCCTCCTCTGTTACTTCCAACTGATGTGTCCCCAATTTATAACCAAAATTCTTGTTATTAATCCCTAAATGCATGACCTTGCACTTTTCACTATTAAATTTCATCCTGTTACTATTACTCCAGTTTACAAGGTCATCCGGATCTTCCTGTATGATATCCCGGTCCTTCTCTGTATTAGCAAACTTTATTAGCACATTCCCACTTTTTGTGCCAAGGTCAGTAATAAAAAGATTAAATAAGATTGGTCCCAAAACCGATCCCTGAAAGGGATGGTCTAGATAATACTGTCAGGGATGGTCTAGATAATACTTAGTCCTGCAATGAGTGCAGGGGACTGGACCAGATGACCTCTTGAGGTCCCTTCCAGTTCTATGATTCTATGTATAAATCAACTGAAAGTAGATTTTTTTGTAATATAATTAAAACGTCTGTTTCCTGAGAATAACATTGTATATGTAGTTATACAGTTATTATTAAAGATAGTTGATATTTGGTAAAAATTATCAGTGGGATTTTCAAAAATACCTAAGTGAATTAGAAACATGAGTTCAATTCAAAGTCAATGGGACTTCTGCTTCTAAGTCACTCATGTGCTTTTGAAAATAGCATTTGGATTTGAAGCTATTCAATATTTGCCAGTTTTGGCCTGATCCAAAGCACAGTGAAATCCATGGGAATCTTTCCATTAACTTCAATAGGCTTTGTGTGAAGCTCATAAAGGATAAAAATCTGTTAGCTCGGTGGACATTTGGCTCATGAGATAAGAAATGTTGCTTTTGGTGCTGGAGATTTAGGGTTCTATCTCAGCTAGCTATCCATGAAGTGTCATAACATGTGCAAAACCTAAGGAATAGAACAAACTATATGACATTTTTTGGGAATAGTATGTGACATTGATATAAAACACTATACTGAAATACATACACATAAAGTTTTATGTGCAATCTTAACTTCTCTATTTCTTGACTTTTGATAACCTTAACATTTTCTTAATATCATTTTTGTATGGAATTATCTTGGGATATTTAAAGAAAACAAGAAGAAAAAGAAATTCCATGACCTGAAACTATTTGGCTAACCACCACCAGAAGGTGATTTCTCACTCAGTTTAGTACATCTTTAAAGTGTGCAGTGACTGACAGCAATTTCTTATGAAGAAGTAGTTTCCCCAGTTCAATCACAGACAATGTTGTAGAAGTAAAATTTTCAGGAGAACTCAACATATTACAACATTATTTGTCAGATTTTCTGATTCTAGAGGCATTGATTTCCCAAGTAGTCATCAAGCTTTTTTTTTTTTAATAAGCTCATGGCAGAGATCAATCCATCTATGGTGTTAATGTTTGGTTGTTGTTTTTTCATACTCTGCTGAAGTTATTTTAAAAAGGCTTCAAGAACTCATGAGGAAGAGAAAAAATTATATTACATCTCTGAACAACGCTGATGTGCACTGCTCCTGCAGGAATGCTGCACCACTGCAGATGCACAGAATTCATATATCCCACACAATTTTTTCCACACAGAAAATACATTATGCCTGAGAAGTGCTGCAGTTTCAGCTTTTGCCTGAACACAGCTGGCTGTTCTGATGCCACAGCAGCCTCTGGTGGTCAAAAGGCAGAACTGCCACACTTCTGGGGCAGAATGTATTTTCAGTGGGGGTGGAAATTGTGTGTGCGCGCAGTGGAACAGAATTCCCCCAGGAATAGAAGTTCATCACAGCACCCTGTCTGTGGAGCCAGGTTAGGACAGAACTGGGCACAAAGGGGCTGCTGGGGGGCGTCACAGACTGGGGTTCAGAAGGGCTAGTGGGGGGGCAGACTGAGATGCAGGCTCAGGAGCTAGTGGGGTGACAGCATTGAGCCAGGGGCTGAATGGGAGTGGGAGTGCAAGGCCACATGCAGAGGGGGCTGCAGGGACACATGGGGTTAGGGAGGTGTTGGGACAGGGTCAGATGTGCCTGACTGAATGGGAGAGGCTTAGGGTCAGCCAGGGTCTGCATGGGGAAGGCTCCCCAACTCCCTAGCAATCCAACCTCTCCCCTTCAAAAAAACCTGTTCCATACTTCTCCCACCCACACCCAATAACCCTCCAGGTTCACTCCAGGATCCTTCCCTCTCCCTCAGCTTCTCCATTACCCCTAACTCCCCCAAGCCTTTGCACTGCTTCTGACAGGTTCAGGAAATACAGTTCTGTATTATAATTTAAATTAATTACTCAACATTCTGTATTAATATGCCTAGTAAGGAATCTATTTGTTAAAAAAAATTACCAGAATCTTTTTTTTATTGTCTGTGTTGTTACAGAAATAAATTACCAAAATAATTGAAATTGACATGATTATATTGTGTTATTTTAACATATAAAATATACAGAATTTTGCAGATTTTTAAAATATTGTGAGCAGGATTTTTAATTTTTTGGTGCAGAATTTCCCCAGGAGTAATGTGCACACATTTTCATACCAACCTCTCACCACTAAAACCTCAAGCCCAGCACTTATATTTACTTCTTCTTGATAGTACTCAAAGAAGCTAGTTATAATTTTGTTTTATATTGTCAGCTACTGTTGAGCACAAGGAAATCAACATGTAATTTGCCAAATGCAATCTCATAAAATCTGCAGAATATGCATATACCACACTGATTATTAGTAGGGAACTTTATTCTTTATCAGGAGTTTTTTGATTGTGTTGTTCAGTTTAATTTGCGCAGTACATGTTAAACTGGGAATAATATTTAATGTTTGTTTCATTTCTCTTTAGTATGCATGATTAGGTACTCGGATGTGTGGCATAGTAGCTGAATTTTCTTCCACAACAATTTTCTTTTTCCTGAAATGAGGATTTAAATCAGAGACAAAAAATAATAAAAAAATTAATTAGGGCTGTTGATTAATCACAGTTAACTCACGCGATTAATTCAAAAAATTAATCACGATAAAAATATTAATCACGATTAATCGCACTGTTAAACAACAGAATACCAATTGAAATTTATTAAATATTTTTGATGCTTTTCTACATTTTCAAATATATCGATTTCAATTACAACACAGAATACAAAGTGTACAGTGCTCACTTTAAATTATTTTTTATTACAAATTTTTGCACTGTAAAAATGATAAACAAAATAAATAGTATTTTTCAATTCACCGCATCCAAGTACCATAATGCAATCTCTTTATCATGAAAGTGTAACATGAAAGTGTAACATGCAAATGTAGGTTTTTTTGTTACATAACTGCACTCAAAAACAAAATAATGTAAAACTTTAGAGCCTACAAGTCCACTCAGTCCTATTTCTTGTTCAGCCAATCACTAAAACAAACAAGGGCGTCTACATTTACAGGAGATAATGCTGCCCACTTCTTAATTACAATGTCACCTGAAAGTGAGAATAGGTGTTCGCATGGCACTGTTGTAGCTGGCGTCGCAAGATATTTATGTGCCAGATACACTAAAGATTCATCTGCCTCCTCATGTGTTAATTAAATTTGTGACTGAACTCCTTGGGGGAGATTTGTATCTCTTCTGATCTGTTTTACTCGGATTTTGCCATATATTTCATGTTTTAGCAGTCTCAGATGTTGACCCAGCACATGTTCATTTTACACTTTCACTGCAAATTTGACAAAATGCAAAGAAGATACCAATATGAAATTTCTAAAGATAGCTACAACACTTGACCCAAGATTTAAGAATCTGAAATGCCTTCCAAAATCTGAGAGGGATGAGGTGTGGAGCATGCTTTCAGAAGTCTGAAAAGAGCAACACTCTGATACGGAAACTACAGAACCCAAACCTCCAAAAAAGAAAATCAACCTTCTGCTGGTGACAAAGATGATGAAAATGAACATGCGTCAGTCTGCACTGCTTTGGATTGTTATTGAGCAGAACCCATCATCAGCATGGATGCATGTCCTCTGGAATGGTGGTTGAAGCATGAAGGGACATATGAATCTTTAGCGTATCTGGCATGTAAACATCTTGCAACACCGGCTATCACAGTGCCAGGCAAACGCCTGTTCTCACTTTCAGGTGTCATTGTAACAAGAAGCAGGCAGCATTATCTTCTGCAAATGTAAACAAACTTGTTTGTTTAAACTATTGGCTGAACAAGAAGTAGGACTGATTGGACTTGTAGGCTCTAAAGTTTTACACTGTTTTATTTTTGAATGCAGGTTTTTTTTTTACATTATCATGAAAGTTGAACTTACAAATGTAGAATTAAGAGATTGCATTACAGTACTTGTATTAGGAGAATTGAAAAATACTATTTCTTTTTTTTATAGTGCAAATATTTGTAATAAAAATAAATATAAACTGATCACTGTACACTTTGTACTCTGTGTTGTAATTGAAATCAATATATTTGAAAATGTAGAAAACATCCAAAAATATTAAAATAAATGGCATTCTATTATTGTTTAACAGCGCGATTAATCGCGATTAATTTTTGTAATTGCTTGACAGCACTAAAATAAATATAATAAAGTAACAAGTGTTCTTGATACTTTAGCATTTTTAATGTAGAGACAGAATAAGGGGAAAATCCCTGAGAGTAGCTCTTGAGAATTGTAATGATAGACTATAATAATGGCTGTTCTGATGTATATTATAGAGCTCTGGGCCAAATTCTCCCCTCAGATACATTCACCACTCCTATTGACATCGATGGGAGCTGCCTATGTGCATCCAAGGGGAGAACTGGGCTCTCTTTTTATTTCAGTTGTGCTGCCTTCAGCTAAAATGGCCCAGAGTGACCTTTGTAAAAGAGAAAGAAAGAACTCCTGCAGGCTGCTGAGACCATCTGTATCATTTCTGCCTGGAGTGAATTATTACAGAGCTGATATAAATCCCTAAAATACTATGGTTTATGCTGGCAGCCTGAGCAGTATGGAGAGCTGTACAATATCTTCCTTGTTTAGACTTTGATCTACTGCAGTAAAACACCCTATTTCATGCAAATTGTTCATAGCCAATCAAAGTCACTATATAGATAATAGGGGTTCTTCATTTCACTTTATTGCTCATGGTCCTGTCCTTCCTGCCCCATGACATCATAATGCAAGTTCATACATGACAAAGAAATATATGTATTGCAATCACTTCTTAATTATCACTTCATCCAGTAAAAATATGCAATTCTCTTTGTCTGACGGAGCACACAATCATTTAAAATACCATCTATAAAGAAGGGTTACCTTTTCATTCATCTTTAGTTGGCTGCCTAATTAGGATCCTGTGCTACAATGGCAAATAATGGATATTGATTAATGGCTTTCACAAAAATGGTGAGGGTAAGACTGGCATCTGGTGGTCTTGACAGATGCACGAGCCACTCACAATGCTTTTGTGTCAGGCAATTCAGGTCCCAGAAAGGGAGATTGCATGATTAATGAGTTTTGCACCTCCTCTTCATGTGCTCAACTGTTTTTGCATTGATGCAATTCGTTAGGCACTTATTTGGGTCACTGTTAGCACACTGAAGTGGGAGTGTCTGGTGGCAGCTATAATAACAGCCATAAAGCAAATAAAATGGAAATCAGAAAAGTAGGAGATGAGGTCTATAAGAGCAGGAACACCTGTTTTTTGTCAATCTGCACTGAATATTTGTTTGGCATTTTTTAAAATAACATTTGGAAGGTTGTAACTCATTTGCACTCACAGCTTCCTTTATAATTGATTGATCTTGCTTCGTCAATTCTAGCTACTGTCAAACACCTTAAGACCTTTTAAATGCAGAACTAACATTTCTCATACTTCTACATTAATGTTTCATGAAAAAGAAAACTTTTTAACTGCTCAGCATTATGAAGTGAGTAATCTAGAGACTATGAATAACTGAAAGACAAAGAAAAGTGAGATTCAGTAGTTGGTTAAAATATACATTAAAGACTCCTAAGTAAAGTAAATAAGGGAACTCACCAAAATTATAGATTCAAATGACACAATAATTCCATGGGCCAGATTGTCCTCTGGACCATCTGTATGGGCTGAGGGAACAAAATCTGAGCTCATTCTTATTATAGACCCAACCTCTGTGGCATTATAACCCTTTCTCATGCCCCCTAGAATTCTCCTTAGCTCCATGGAGATAAACATATATGCTTTATATATGCTTTTGATACTATTAATCATACACTTCTTTATATTTTATGTAGTCTGAGTTATTGTGATACTTTCCTCTCCTCTTTCTATTCCTACTTCTCCAGTCATTCATTCATTGTCTCTTTTGAAGGGTCCTCCTTCACCTATCTCCCACTGCCTCTATGGGGAGGGAGGAAGAAGTGCTATTTAAGCTAAAGGACTTTGTTGGCATAAGAACAAATGGATATAAATTGGCCATGAACAAATTCAGGCTGGAAATTACAAGGTACCAGAACAGCCTTTTCATAAGAGAAAACAGGGAGAAAACAATTTAATTAGTTTTAAGAGAGAGCTGGACAAATTTCTGAGTGCAATTGTTTGATGGGGTTGCTTGCAATGGTACAGGCTCAACAGTCTTGGGGCTCACTTCTGAATGATGTCTTATGTTCCTAAATCTTTTCCTTCAGGGTTTCAGCCAGACACCAGCAGGGGTCTGGAAGGGATTTTTCCCCTGTGACGCATGGCTAGAAAGGGTTAAACATCCTGCAAAATAAATATCCCACAGAAGACACATGGGGACATAATGTTTGTGTTTTTGTGTATTTACATATGTATGAGTAAGGTGGACAATGTGATCAACTGTCCCTGTCTATGCTGTATTCTGATCATTCATAGGTCAAAAGAACATCCTATCGTGTAAATGAATTGTAAACATGGGATATCTCAGTATTCATCTCTCTTGGAAATGTACTGTGAATGGTGGAGGAACAAGCAAATGGCATTATGCTAATTTGTATAGCTAAGTACCGGTGATGGACCTCCTTCAAAGTCATCCTAATGACCTTTTGTTCCCTAAGGAATTCCAACTTGTCAAAAGACAAGAAATTGTATAAAAGATCCTTGGTTCCTGATTCTGTCATCTCAAATCTGCTTAAACTTCATCCGGGGAATTTTGAGTCGCAAGACTGAGGTCCCAGTTATGCTGGTGCACCCTGAATATGAGATTTGGACATTGGACTATGACCTATTAACTGAATTCTAAAGGAACTCTTTGCAACTACAAAGCTCACCATCTCTGATGTGAATCTGAACCTCAATGAATTGAACTCATGTCTGTATGTATATTGGTCTTTTAACCATACTCTCTCTCTTTTGTTTTTTTAATAAATTTTAGTTTAGTTAATAAGAATTGGATGTAGCATGTATTTGGGTAAGATCTAAAACATTCATTAACCTGGGAGGTAATGTGTCCGATCCTTTGGGATTGGTAGAACCTTTTCTTTTATATGATGAAATATGATTTACAGAAATTTTCATCATATTTGACATGGGTACCAGGATGGAGGCCTGAGGCTCGATCACTTTAAGGGAATTGTGTTGTTTGGACTTCTGAGTAACCAGTAAGGTAATAACAAAGCTGTTTCATGCTGGCTTGGTAAATCTAACTATTGGAATATCCACCAGCTTTTTGGGGTTTGGCTGCCCCATTCTTTGCAGTTCACCCTAATTGAGTGACCACAGCTGGCTCCCCACTAGGACCCCGGTCACATCCCCCAATGTATTCTGGGAGGGTATTTTGAGCTCCTTCCTCTGAAGCATCCAGGATGGCCTTGGCTGGAGATGGGACAATGGGGAGGGTGGGCCAGGGCTCTGAGTAGGCAATGAGCATTCTCTCAGGTGTTTGTCTGGCTGGTGCTTGCTCACAAGCTCAGGGTCTAACTGATCACCAAGTGTGGGGTTGAAAAGGAATTTTTCCCCAAGTTAGATTGGCAGTGACCTTGCGGGGGCGGGGGGTTTCGCCTTCCTCTGCAACATGTGGGTGTTGGTCACTTGACAGGATTTTCAGGGTATATTTCATGTAATCATTTCCCTGCCATTGTGGGGGCTTCATACACTGGTGCATCTTGGTCCCTTCTATTTTCTATCTCTGGCACATAATAGTCTAGTCTCCCATGGGCTGTAATACTTTAGTCTAATTTTGGTTGTTGGGTTTAGTGTGTAGGTGCTGGGTGGTGTTGGTGGCCTGTGACATACAGGAGGTTAGAACTAGATGATCTAGTGGTCCCTTTTGACCTTAAACTCTGTGACTGTATGAAGTGAGGAGGAATAGTTTGTAGGTAGGACCATGGCTGATGGGAAGGGGCCATAGTAAAAGAATCATCAATATCTGAAAGGCTGATCTGCAAAGGTATCAGCTTCTTCAGTGGTGGGCATGGTATAAGAACATAAATAGCTAGAAAGGGGTGGGGGAATCTTGGGTTTGTGCCCCTTTTTGATGTTTAAAAAGCCTGAATGTTTTTGAACATTTTATTTGGGGATTTTTTTTGTTTGTTTTGTTACAGTAGATATTCAGGTCTTGTCTACCCTGGAAAACTCTTAGCAATGACTAGAGAACTGACACAATTATGACACCAGAGAAATCATGCCAGTGAAACTTGATTAACTTAGAGGGAAATGAATTTTATTCAGCCTGTTAAGTTCTCTTTGCAGGATTTTTTCTAGCACCTGTTTAACTCAAACACTCAGTGGAAGACAATATTTGACAGTTAAAGTTATAACTGTCTTGACCCTTCAGTCATGGGCTGAGAAATCTTCCAATACATATATCTTAGTGATCCAAGAAGTCTCTCAGTAAATGCAGGCTAGAAAAGACCTGAAATTTCTAATATTTCAAAGATAAAAATCAAGCAGGAAAAAAAACTTGCCTAAACCTCCAGATCTCCTTTTTACACCACAAGGAAGCAAAAATATTACATAAGTAAAATTTTTACAAATCATTTTTTCCCTTCACAAGTCACCTTTACCAATTAACTTAACACATTTGCAGGAAATAACTAAAGAGTGGCTCACTTATTTTTGCATCGAAATGTAAAGGTGACCTCAGTAGCGGCGCCAGCATTTCCGGCGCCCTAGGCGGCAGAAGGTCCCGCCCCCCAATTTCCACGGCCGGCCGGGGCGCCGGTGCCCCTCAAATGTTCGTGCCCTAGGCGGTCGCCTAGGTCGCCTAATGGGTTGTGCCAGCCCTGGGTGACCTATAAATATAATAGGTTACCTAGACTTCCTTTTGTTAGACTGGGCAGGAGGTGGGAGGGGAAAGCTTAGCACCTGACTGCTCCCTGTGTCTATAAGTGACACACATGTCCAAGTGATAGACCAGTCTCAGAAGAATTTTTAATGTGCTTAGGATGGGGTTAAGACACAAAAGGACACTTAGAGTTGGGGATAAAGAGTCTTTTGGGAGCCATCAGAGAAGATGCTACTGTCTAAAGGTGCTGAAAAACAGCTATTTAGCTGGGACTTTGGAAGTGAAATTATATCTGTGTAGCTCTTGTTGATTTTTTCTGTCTAATCTATTTTAGTTCAAGGAACAGAGTGCCTATGGTGAATAAAGTAGCTCACAAAAAAAATTCCTATTTTGTGCCCAGTCATCTCTAGCCCAATGATGAATCAGCCCATTCCAGAAATCTAAATATCCTTCAACCACAGGCAAGTTTGAACAATATTACTGAGTAGTATCTGTAGTTTTCTCAGGATTGCAGCTAGCAGTGACACTATGGGCATCCCTACACTGGAAAAAAAGGTATTCTTAATTAAAGTTAGCTAACCCATGTTTGTTAAAACAGCAGTGAAGACACAGCAACGTGGCGTTTAGCTTGGGTTAGCAACTCAAGTTCAACCTCAGGCTCCCTTATAAGCTTCTTCCGATGCTATCCTGAGTTTTAAAAAAGCCAATTTGCCACATCATCAATGCTGTTTTAACCGAAGTTAGCTAACATGAATGAAGAACACACTTATTTTTTTTTTTGGAGTGCAGATATATCCTATGTTTTTCTGGAGGAGTTGAAAGCATTTTTGTCAGCTGTACATTTGGTAACATGCTGCTGTAGCTCAGTATTAGATGCTACAGCACAAGAACCTGTACAGAATGTAAGGAAGTCAATTTTCTATTTTATGATTTTTATCTTTTTAATTCTGTTTAAGACCAAGACTGAACATTATAATGTACTCTACAAGAAAGTTAAGCAAGAGAATTGAAAGATGAGATGTCACTGAAGTATACAACAAACGCCAACACAAAGAAAATAGAATGAATGGTATATTCATTACCATTACAATGGTAATATTTCTGATGGTGTATAGTGCATATATTGCCATTGAAAGTAAACTGACTGTGAAATATAGTGGTAGAGCTCCTCGCTTCCCCTACTCAGGTGCATAGGACCTGCTGAGGACTAATGGACCTGGATTTTTTGCCTAATGGCCAGGTGCATCAACTAATAGACAGCCCCTATGGCCTCTAAGACATTACAATTTATAATAACAGGGAATCGAGAACCAACAGATAAGGACCAACAATGTTTTATTTCCAGAAAGGGCTAAATTAAAAGGATGGAAAGAGAACAGATAAAGGGAATCAAGGATCTGAAATGAATGAGAAACCAGACCATCTCACAGCAATAAACTCTAAATACACATAAACTAACTAAAAGTGACAAAAATGCCGCAAATTCTTTGCAGAGGCCTTAGCTGGTTGGTGGAGTTGGAGCTCAATCTGAAGCCACTATTCCTTTCAGTAGTAGTGGCACCCTGGCAGCCTCGTGCCCTGGTCATTGCCTATCTTCTGGTGCAGGGGAGCCTATTGGGTCCAGCTGGCTGTCAATTCACACAGGCATAGCTATAGTGAGGCTCATTCTCTTCTTTATGGAGCACAGGATTCTGGGCCAGTCTCGAGCCCCCTGGCTGAGAAAGACAAAAATATCATCTCCCCTTCTGCTGCTGGGAGCAACACTGGGGGTGTTTCCCCTCTTGCTATTGTAACCTGAGTCCTTACAGCCAGCTTTTCCCCACCAAACTGTCCCTCCCTTCAGGCTCAGTGCACACATCAGGGGGTTCCCAGCCATTGGGCCTACAACTGAGCATATCAGTCAGGCTCTGGCCTGATATCTCCTCCCAAACATGGGGTCTGCTGGGGCACAATTCAGTTCTAGGACTGGAGGCAAAGGGGTGCCAGACCACCGTGCTGCTTGGGTTTTGTTTTTGTTTTTTGTGCTGTGCTGTGATTGGCTGGCTTCCCTTCCTCCCCTCTCCCGCCTTCCTCCACCCTCATGGATTGGCCAGTTGTGTTTTCATTTTGTTTTTCTTGGCTGCTGGGAATGGGGAGATGCCAAAAACATTTTCCGCCCTAGCTGGCAGAACAGCAAGGGCCCCACTCCTGTATGTCAGGGACATCCCAGCCATGAGCATTCTCTCCAGGGCCTGCAGTTGACTTCCCTAGTTGTCAGTCCAGCACCTGGTCGGCTCAACATAGTGTGCATGTGTCCCTCAAGCACAAGTGAGGTAGGCAGTCTTAGTTGCAGTTCCAGTCTCTGCCTCTGGGCTGCTCTTCTCAAGCCCCCACACTGGCAATGGGGCTACAATAGCAAGATGATTCAGTGAATCAAATATCTGTGAAGAATAAGGTGTTTTAAGTGTACATGGCTGTTTATAGATCTACTAAATACGACCCCAATCAGTTTTCCGATCCATGTGGTTATAATGTGGTAACTATATAACTAGAAGCTATTCGGATTACTCTGTTTTTTACAAAAAAATATGTCCGTCTTCTCTTCTTATAACTGTTTAATCCTTATCCAACTCCATTGATTTCAGCAAAGTTACTCTCAATAAGCACTATTGTGGAAGGGGAATCACACAGCCAGGCATGTATTTATATGTACGTCACTGTGTTAGGTTATATCAAGAAAGGTACCATTCCTTGAAACAGTGTAAACTCACACAAGGTCTCGTATGTCTAGATCCATACAAAAAGAATCATAGAATCATAGAATCATAGAATATCAGGGTTGGAAGGGACCTCAGGAGGTCATCTAGTCCAACCCCCTGCTCAAAGCAGGACCTAATCCCAACTAAATCATCACAGCCAGGGCTTTGTCAAGCCTGACCTTAAAAACCTCTAAGGAAGGAGATTCCACCACCTCCCTAGGTAACCCATTCCAGTGCTTCACCACCCTCCTAGTGAAAAAGTTTTTCCTAATATCCAATCTAAACCTCCCCCACTGCAACTTGAGACCATTACTCCTTGTTCTGTCATCTGGTACCACTGTGAACAGTCTAGATCCATCCTCTTTGGAACCCCCTTTCAGGTAGTTGAAAGCAGCTATCAAATCCCCCCTCATTCTTCTCTTCTGCAGACTAAACAATCCCAGTTCCCTCAGCCTCTCCTCATAACTCATGTGCTCCAGCCCCCTAATCATTTTTGTTGCCCTCCGCTGGACTCTTTCCAATTTTTCCACATCCTTCTTGTAGTGTGGGGCCCAAAACTGGACACAGTACTCCAGGTGAGGCCTCACCAATGTCGAATAGAGGGGAACGATCACGTCCCTCGATCTGCTGGCAATGCCCCTACTTATACAGCCCAAAATGCCGTTAGCCTTCTTGGCAACAAGGGCACACTGTTGACTCATATCCAGCTTCTCGTCCACCGTAACCCCTAGGTCCTTTTCTGCAGAACTGCTGCCTAGCCACTCGGTCCCTAGTCTGTAACAGTGCATGGGATTCTTCCGTCCTAAGTGCAGGACTCTGCACTTGTCCTTGTTGAACCTCATCAGGTTTCTTTTGGCCCAATCCTCTAATTTGTCTAGGTCCCTCTGTATCCTATCCCTACCCTCCAGCGTATCTACCACTCCTCCCAGTTTAGTGTCATCTGCAAATTTGCTGAGAGTGCAGTCCACGCCATCCTCCAGATCATTAATGAAGATATTGAACAAAACCGGCCCCAGGACCGACCCTTGGGGCACTCCGCTTGAAACCGGCTGCCAACTAGACATGGAGCCGTTGATCACTACCCGTTGAGCCCGACGATCTAGCCAGCTTTCTATCCACCTTATAGTCCATTCATCCAGCCCATACTTCTTTAACTTGCCGGCAAGAATACTGTGGGAGACCGTATCAAAAGCTTTGCTAAAGTCAAGGAATAACACATCCACTGCTTTCCCCTCATCCACAGACCCAGTTATCTCCTCATAGAAGGCAATTAGGTTAGTCAGGCATGACTTGCCCTTGGTGAATCCATGCTGACTGTTCCTGATCACTTTCCTCTCCTCTAAGTGCTTCAGAATTGATTCCTTGAGGACCTGCTCCATGATTTTTCCAGGGACTGAGGTGAGGCTGACTGGCCTGTAGTTCCCCGGATCCTCCTTCTTCCCTTTTTTAAAGATGGGCACTACATTAGCCTTTTTCCAGTCATCCGGGACCTCCCCCGATCGCCATGAGTTTTCAAAGATAATGGCCAATGGCTCTGCAATCACATCCGCCAACTCCTTTAGCACCCTCGGATGCAGCGCATCCGGCCCCATGGACTTGTGCTCGTCCAGTTTTTCTAAATAGTCCCGAACCACTTCTTTCTCCACAGAGGGCTGGTCACCTTCTCCCCATACTGTGCTGCCCAGTGCAGCAGTCTGGGAGCTGACCTTGTTCGTGAAGACAGAGGCAAAAAAAGCATTGAGTACATTAGCTTTTTCCACATCCTCGGTCACTAGGTTGCCTCCCTCATTCAGTAAGGGGCCCACACTTTCCTTGACTTTCTTCTTGTTGCTAACATACCTGAAGAAACCCTTCTTGTTACTCTTAACATCTCTTGCTAGCTGCAACTCCAAGTGTGATTTGGCCTTCCTGATTTCACTCCTGCATGCCTGAGCAATATTTTTATACTCCTCCCTGGTCATTTGTCCAATCTTCCACTTCTTGTAAGCTTCTTTTTTGCGTTTAAGATCAGCAAGGATTTCACTGTTTAGCCAAGCTGGTCGCCTGCCATATTTACTATTCTTTCTACACATCATAGAATATCAGGGTTGGAAGGGACCTCAGGAGGTCATCTAGTCCAACCCCCTGCTCAAAGCAGGACCTAATCCCAACTAAATCATCACAGCCAGGGCTTTGTCAAGCCTGACCTTAAGCCTTTCTGCATGCTATTTTCCCATCCCATACTGAGGGTCTGCCACTTTCCTGGCTGTATGAGGTTTGGAAGGATGGGATTTTTTTATCAGTAAATATTGGTAAAGATCAATGTCACCATACACACACAAACCATCAAAAAATATTTCCATAGATATCGACTGAAATTTACAGATAGGCAAAGTAAGAAAAATGCTGCTTGAGAACTAATTAGAGTTTGATTTAAGGATATTTATTTTCTATATTTTGACATGTGATGTTGACAATTTGTGTTTTAATTAATATAAATCTTTAACTTTTTGAATCTCAGTGTCTACTGTCATTAAATAATTACTGTCTGACTCCCTCTCCATTGTCTGGCCACTCCTATAATTTCCTACAATTGTGAAAATTTTAATCCATAAAATATACTTAAAAATAAACAATTATATTATCTGTTGAAATTACAAAAAAGTAAAAATTGAATTCTGCAAAGCCTAGCTGTATTCTGGCCATTCCTCTTATCTTGCTTTAGCTAGGATTACATCCCTCAAACCAAGGCATTCAAGGTCTTAAAGAGATGAAGAGACAAAACAACATAGATGAATAAGTTGGCCAACATCTTATGGAAATGGAAAAGACAGAATATGACTTCTGGATACATATAAGCATAGGAAATTACCCCTATACAATGGACTCCTATCTTCTACTAACCTGTCTACTACTCCTGCCTTCCTTCACTGAACTAAATATAGACAGGAAAGAAAGATCCCACTCACGCTTTGCATGTTGTGCAGCTACTTCATGTCCTGGCTCTAGTTTGGCAGAGAGGATTCTAATTGCCCCTGCCTCTGGTTCCTGTGTAGACACTTTATTTGAAGGAAATTCCAACATTTTGGAAAATTTTTCATTCCAGTTCACTCTGACAGAAAATTCCCAACCAGCCTCTTATTCTTGTTTTATTTCTCTTGCTTTGTAGTACACTGCAACTATCCTCTAGACTCCTCAGCAGAAGTAACCTTCAATGAACTCTCCTGGAATCAGTTTATTCTCCTTATTTAAAAGGAAATTGCTCCTGTAGCTACTTTTTTTTTTGTTATGAGCAGTTTTGAGGCAAATTTTTTACTACAACCTGAGTACCAGTTTTATGCAGTAATTTTGGGTTTCCTCTCTTCTACTGCTCTTCCAACTGTCTTTTTGATGTTCCCCCCCAGGAAATAATTTTATTCTTCTTGTAGATTTCTTTGCAACTTTACACAGCTGTGAATTTGTGTGTGTGTGTGCATAATCCCCAGGCAAGCAAAGTACTTAAGCATGTGAGTAGTCCCATTACTATCAATGGAATTATTTACATGCTTACATTTATGTATGTGCTTAAGTGCTTTCCTGGATTGGGGCCATAGATTTTAATAGCAATACTTTCCATTAAACCTGTTTCTGATCCAATGCTTTGAATTGTCCTGTACATTATCTCCTTTCCCCACTGTGACTCTGCTTCTGTTTGTTTTTCTGGAGCCTGGGGTGGGGGTGAGAGGTGTCACATTTTATTTCATCTGACTATTCATTTTTGCCCCTTATTTTCTCTGGATTCTAATGCTTCTCTGCATTCCTCTGTGACCCTAATTTAACCTTCAATATTAGATTCATTGCAGGTCCAAATTCTTCTTGGATCATTTATCCTCAGCTTTAGATGTGTCTGTGGTCTCAGCTGTGCGCCACTGAACTATGTATTTTATACTTTTTAAAAAAAACTGTTTTTTTTCCATTATGAAGCATAAAAAGGTGCATAGGTCAAGAGCACACACATATAAACACAGACACATAGGTGTCAGACATAAGCAGGGTACACTGACAAATCTCACTCTGTTTTATAACCTAAAATGCAGATTTATGTTTTTTATCCTGATAATAGTATAATTTGCAAATAGGTCAGAAATAATTAATTACATTGTAGGTTTTGAACTATAGGAAATAAAATAAGATCAGCACAAATATGTAACTACGTGCAATGTTTATTTTCAGAGAAGAGACAGAAAGGAGGTTGTTGCTCTAATATCAAATTCCAAGGACAGTATTTCAGTCTTCTGAAATGAATGAGCCTACAGATGCCACCCCCCATGACCTGTTCATAATGCCCAGTCTTCTTGATTATTTCCCTATAACCATTTCCCAGAGTTTTTATTGTTGCTTTCTTTCCCCCACCCCTGAACCAGCTCTAATCAAACAGAGATGCATGTTTAGGTATAATCCCTGATTTGCTTTCAAAATGATGCATGGCCTTGAGCTATGGAGTGTAGCTATTCCCTTTTGGCATGTACCACGCAGGCTGCCTCAGATGCAAAAATTGCTGTAACCTAGACTGACTTTTAAAATAATTAAACCAAGGATATTAAACCAAGGAATTAAACCAAGCTCTTATAAATATATTTAAGGAAACTAATGGCATCTGAGTCCAATGTGGCCACATAAAATGCCTCCCCATTATATATGTAAATAATAGGTTCTGCCAAAATTGTGGCTCTAGAAAAAAAAAAAGGGATAGTCCCTATAATCTCTGTCACTCTTCCAGGTTTCCCATGTTGTAATCAAAATGTTGTTCATCTCTCTTTCCTAGGCCAACAATTCTTTTAATTCTCTCACTCTATATCAGGGGTCGGCAACCTTTCAGAAGTGGTGTGCCGAGTCTTCATTTATTCACTCTAATTTAAGGTTTCGCGTGCCAGTAATACATTTTAACATTTTAGAAGGTCTCTTTCTATAAGTCTATAACATATAACTAAACTATTGTTGTATGTAAAGTATATAAGGTTTTAAAAATGTTTAAGAAGCTCCATGTAAAATTAAATTAAAATGCAGAGCCCCCCGGACCAGTGGCCAGGACCCGGGCAGTGAGAGTGCCACTGAAAATCAGCTCACGTGCCGCCCTCGGCACTCGTGCCATAGGTTGCCTACCCCTGCTCTATATCCTCATTCTGTTTCTTGTTTTGTGCATTTCCAAGAACAAATGTAATCCACGTGCCTAACAGGAAGATATCTCTTTAAGAGATCTGTGACAGCGTACCCCATAGGGCTTTATGGGGGGTGGTGGTGCTTAGAAATGTATGGATGATATAACTGGATTAGGGTTTTGCTACATATGCCATGTAACATATCTATGTAAAGGTTATGATCTACTGGTTATGTTCATCCTAGCTGTATGCAGGCACCATTCGTGTGTTCAAAGTTATGTATACTTGCTTGATTTCTAAGTAAGCTTTGTGAGGCATTTGGTCAGCTTCTTTAGGAAGGAATTTGCAAGGTTAAGTACCCGATCGGGAAGCATTTGGGGAACAATGCATCTTGGAATGCTCCAATCCACATAAGAAGTCTTCCTGGAGACATGCAAGATACCATGTGGACAATGGCTTCTGCCTGTAAAGACTGAGTCATGCATGGACATGTGACTTGCCCAGGTGACTCCAGAACTCCATCTTGGAGCTGGACTTTGCATAGCAGTGAGGAAGGGGGTCTCCACCCACAAGAGAAAGTCTATTTAAACCCGTGGGAGACCCCTCCATTTTGTCTTCAGCTGGCTAAAGAAGGAGCCTCTCCACCCCCCAGGATACTTGAAGGAAACTGGAACAAAGGACAGTAACTACAGGGGGTGTGAGTGATTGCTGGACCCAGGCTAAAAGGAGATTAGCCTGTGAAAGGGAACATTCTGGAACTGGTGAGGATTTTATCTGTATTTGGTTTGATTAGACATAGATTTGCGCATTTTATTTTATTTTGCTGGGTAATTTACTTTGTTCTGTCTGTTACTACTTGGAATCACTTAAATCCTACTTTCTGTATTTAATAAAATCACTTTCTACTTATTAATTAACTCAGAGTATGTATTAATACCTGGGGGTTTAAACAACTGTGCATATCTATCAGTGTTATAGAGGGTGAACAATTTGTGAGTAAAATGGATTTATTTGGGTTTAGACCCCATTGGGAGTTGGGCATCTGAGTGCTAACGACAAGCACACTTCTGTGAGCTGTTTTCAGGTAAACCTGCAGCTTTGGGGCAGGTAATTCAGACCCTGGGTCTGTGTTGGAGCAGATGGGTGTGTCTGGCTTCAGCAAGACAGGGTGCTGGAGTCTTGAGCTGGCAGGGAAAACAGGAACAGAGGTAGCCTTTGCACATCAGTTGGCAGCTCCAAAGGGGGTTTCTGTGATCACAACCCATCACAAGATCTATTCAGGGTGGGTAGGAATGAGTTGTATTCTGGCTCATTGTTGCTAGGCAGATGCACAATTAGCACTCCACATCTAGAAGTTTCTGGAATTGGGTGTGGTGGTTTTGGGTATGCTCAACAGATTCCCTGTAGCTGGACTCAGACTCCATGATGGCAAGTAGTCAGGGCAGGTGATTTTTACAAAGACCATGTGCCCTGTATGGGTTGGGAGAAGCTGAGACCCAGGAGCAGAAAGCAGGTTGTTTCCCTTAACTCTGAAATATTTTGCAGCAGGTTAGTGATATTGTTAACCCTCCAACAGGGAAGCCCTGGCAGTGTTAATTATAGAAATGGAAAATTGGGGAGGGGGAATAATTTATTTTATTTTAAATCTATACTTCAAATGTTGTTTGATTTTAGTCAAACTGTTTTAGTTACATTGTCTCAACTAGAATGATTTACCAATTTTTCTCTTATTTAAATGTGATAATGGGGAAAGGGTCATTTATATTTTGCTATTCTCAGTTTTGTATTTTCTTGTAATAGGGTTGGGTTTTTTTAATCCATATGTAAGGGGACTGTTGGCCCCTTACTAAAACTTAGTGGTGGGTTTTTTTTTGGTTGGCTAGCTCCCAGTACCAAAAGAAAGGGGAAGGGTCAATGGGAAACCAGGATCCAGAGACTGACAGTCCCCAGGGGCAATGGGGAGAGGCCAGTGCTCCAGGTCAGCCTGATTGACAGGGCAAGCTGGCTAATAAGGGAGTCAGGAGGTCAGGGGGTCCCGTCCTCCATGTGAGCTAGAAGGAACTGCCTGGGCCAGAGCGCGGCCAAGCTAAAGAGAGAACAGAAGCCCAAGCTGAGCTGGGGAACAGAGCTGCACCAGCCAGAGACAGAGAAGCAGTCAGGGAGCAGGTCAGTGCTGGGAGCAGAGGCGCAGCAACAAAAGCCATAAAGGTAGCCCAGAGAGTAGACCCGTGCTGGGAGGAGAGCTGCAGCAACCACAGCCAAAGGGGCCAGAAAAGCAGCCTAGGGAGGTGGAGGTAGAGCAGCAGCAGTGCTGAGGCAGAGTGGAGCTAGGGCTGGAGCAGTCCGGAGCCGGGTGCGGTGAGCAGTTGGGGAGACCGAGGGGGAAACCCTGGGCAGAGGGCCCAGTGCAGGGAGATTCCCCCAGCCAAGAGGCCTTGCAGGCCAGACTTGGAGGGGGATCATAACCCCGACAGGGGAGCTGACACTGGGAAGAAGTGTCCTGCCACCTAGAGCCTGAGGGCATGTGGCCACTGCCAGAGCAAGTGTCCAACACCCAGCATCCTTGCAGCCCAGACAGGGCCTGAGAAGGAGGCCTGGCACATGTGAGGAACAGACTGTGAACTGCCCTTATTTTCCAGAGACTGCTGTTTGTGATGTCCCTGTGTCCTATGTGTTTTCCTTTCATCTTTCCCATTTTTCCTTATTTTTTAAATTTATTGCTGTTTAATAAATTGTATTTGCTTTGAACTGTATGTAATGATCAGGGTCAGGGAAGAGTCCAGAGCGGAGAGAGTACCCCAGAGTGTAGACACCCTAGCCCCTGTCCTAAGTGACCGTGACAAAACTGAGGGTTGAGCTCCCCAGGAATCCTGGGCCCAGCCTTATTGGGGTTATGAGGACTCTGCCACACAGGAGAGTGGAAAGGGAGTCCTCGAAGCCAGGCAGGCCTCTGAGTAAAGGGAGTGGGAGCGAGGACTCAGATCCTTTCGCTAGCCAATTCCACCAGGGTAGTGTATAAGCCAGGAAAGTTCCACACAATAGCAGGACCAATCCCCACTTACATATATACTTAACTGATGGGTTGGTTAATTGGTTAGCTAACTAGCTAACTGAGTGATTTCAGCAGAGGAGGAGGAAGAGTCTGCATGGATTCCAACTAAAAATTTCTACAAGCAAATCGAAGAAAGATGTTGCCTTTGACTCAGCAGACTGTATAGATTTGGTGATCAAAGACTCTAACTGAGACTCATGTCAACTCAACCTAAGCTTTTGGGAACTTTTTTGAGTTTCTTCTCACTGTGTTTCTGTGGGGACTGACCTGTTTAGATTCAATTTGTTTTCTTTATTTATAAATCTGAAGATAATGTATGTGGATTATAAAGTAGCCATATTTATATTGTAAAAATTAAGTTATTATTATTGTTTCTTTAACAGAAGATTTTATAAAGTTGGTATTTACGAATTAAGTTCATTCCTTTTATTCTTTTGAACT
The DNA here is from genome assembly GCA_003942145.1 of Platysternon megacephalum. Taxonomy (NCBI): domain Eukaryota; kingdom Metazoa; phylum Chordata; order Testudines; family Platysternidae; genus Platysternon; species Platysternon megacephalum. Next base: position 167,340 of record QXTE01000425.1, read on the forward strand.
TGATTGTGCAATCCTTGGTGAAATTCCATAGAGACTGAATTCTGGGTCTCCAGGTGCTTTTCTGTGGAAGTTGGGGTTTTTTAATCTCTGGAAAAGAGCGATGAAGAAAACTCTAGCCCACCCAAAGGCTTCACAAATTTCCAACATATGGACTTTAACCATGGGAGAATGGATTTGTTACAAGAGTCCCTGAATAAAGTTAATATAAAGATAGAAGTGTTTTCCCCACTGTTGCAATCTATACAGACACACAAGTCAAAGGGGAAAAGACAACGTGTTTGTTGCCATCTTGAGAAGTACCAAAATTCCTTAAAATCAGACTGACAAATTGAACAGCAAGTCCCATGTAAGGCACTGATAAGTAGTGGAATTGCCAAAGAACACTCTTTGCCATCCTGGTTCAAAGAACTTTTTTGTCTTTTGAATAAGATATGGGATAGTTTGTGTTTACATCTGTGTGAATACAATGCCCAACACAATGGGGCTCTGATCTATGACTGGGGTCTCTAAGCACTACCATAATACAAATAATAATAGAAAGACTCTCTGCTGCAAAATCTCTGTTGCTCAGCTGTTGGTAGTCATCTGAAGCTGGCACTTTAATGTACCAAAATGTCAAGATAAGTATCTAGCCACATTCTCATTTGGCTTTGGTGAGAAGATGCCAAGGACATGCATAGGTACAATAGCATAGTGTATGTGGATTTCCATTACAATTACACTCTGTAAGCTGAGAGGGTGCTTCACCAGCCAACTTTTTTTCCTCTGCTTGGTGAAGGAGAGACTTTCAATGATCAGAAGAAGGACGGGGCAAGCCTTTGGGGAGAGAAATAAGATACTCAAGTTTCTGGACTTGAAAAAATTGATTCAGAATTTTTGATTTTCTTCATTTTAAATGCCTCCTCCTTTTATGGTTATGCAGTTCCCACATTTACTGTTTTAGTTATCAATGCAAGGTGCTGGATCTTTTCATATAATGGAGACATAAGGAACTCTTTCAACACAGAGCATTGCAAAGCCCTATTTTAGATCCCACGTAACTTTGGCCTAGAATTTGGTTTCATCCGAAAACTGCCTCATGTATTGTGAAGACACAGGAGAATGTTTTTCTGCGCACACTGAAGAAGAATCATCAAAAGGTTTGTAAATTACGAATTGCTAATCTCATCTGAAATTTCAGTTTTTGTCTAAGTTTCTTTAGACAATTTAAATTTCCCTCCCCTTGGCACAAAAATAGCTGGCTACAAACCCTTCAGACCTTTCAGACAGTTACATCTCCTTGAAAACTTGTACACCAGCCATGTTTGAAGAAAGCAGGTTGTCCTTAAGAAATATTCATTATATTTGTGGCCCAATCCTGCTCCCATTAGTATCAATGGGAGTTTTTTGCCCTATGTACTTTGCCCAAAGTCACATAAAAAACTTATGGTAGATTTGGGCTTAGAACCCTCATCTTGAAGTCAATCCAACAGCAGCTAGATCACACTGTCTCTCATAAACATTGGTTCAACTCTCTAGACCAGGGGTGGGCAAACTATGGCCCGGGGGCCGCATCTGGCCCTTCAGACGTTTTAATCTGGCCCTTGAGCTCCTGCCGGGGAGCAGGGTCCGGGGCTTGCCCCACTCCAGCACTCCAGCCAGGGAGCGGGGTCAGGGGTTGGCCCCACTCCACGCGGCTCCCGGAAGCAGCGGCATGTCCCCCCTCTGGCTCCTATGTGTAGGGGCAGCCAGGGGGCTCCGCACGCTGCCCCCGCCCCAAGCGCGGCCCCCACGGGAACCACGGCCAATGGGAGCTGCAGGGGAAGTGCCTGCGGACGGGGCAACGCGCAGAGCCGCCTGGCCATGCCTCTACGTAGGAGCTGGAGGGGGGACATGCTGCTGCTCCTGGGAGCTGCTCAAGGTAAGCACTGCCCAGAGCCTGCACCCCTGTCCCCCTCCTGGGCCCCAAGCCCCTGTGCCAGCCCTTATCCCTCTCCCACCCTCCAAACCCCTCGGTCCCTGCCCAGAGCACCCTCCTACACCCCCAACCCCTCATCCTCAGCCCCACACCAGAGCCCACACCCCCAGCTGGAGCCCTCACCCCTATACCCCAACCCTCTGCCCCAGCCTGGAGCCCCCTTCTGGACCCTGAACTACTCATTTCTGGCCCCACCCCAGAGCCCGCACCCGCAGCTGGAGCCCTCACCCCCTCCCGCACTCCAAACCCCAATTTCATGAGCATTCATGGCCCGCCATACAATTTCCATACCCAGATGTGGCCCTCAGGCCAAAATGTTTGCCCACCCTTGCTCTAGACCTAAGTAGACCAATCCTAATATGGAGCTCATAATCTTTACTTATCTTTGTAAAGTGCCTTGTCCTTAACTATTCCTTTCCTTGATTTTTAGTCTCGGGATTTTGTAGAGGATGTGCTAGGCAACTTCACTGTTTCACTCTAGCAACCTGAAGTGTTTGGTTTTTGGACTGTAACTAGCATTGTGTTTTCATACTAGTTAAGACATGTGCCATATATAGGAAGTGCTTATGTATAAGGCAATATATCCCTCCATTCTCCACCTCAATCTGTAGATTTTCTGACCAGCTTCTGGAAACTGAAGCCATTAGCATCAAATTGCCACAGAGGAGGCAGCCGCTCAGCTATTCTGTTCCCTAAGACCTACAGATGATGTATTTTAGTTTAAAGTCTTTCTGTTGATTGACTTTATAATAATGGGATTTCATAATAGGGGTTTTTATTCTCTTCCCCTGCTTCTGATTTGAGCTACAAATTCAGTGGATGGGAGGAATTCACCTGCAAGACTCATCTTCACTGGGGGCGTGGGGAGTAAACAACAAACTCTTTTGTCCTCTACAATGTTCCACGCTTGTCTGTTTCGTGTTGATGAACCTTCCTTGTTGGACAGGACATAACACCTTCTGTGGGAGACCAGCGTTTCACACTAGTTAATGTCTCTCTCCTGTCTGGTGCTTTACAGTGTCAGAGGCTCACAATACAAATTCTTAAATATTGTCTTACAATATGGGATACAGAAGATATAAGTGAGATTAATACATACAGCAACTCAAGCATTCAGTAAAGTCTAAACTCTGAACACATTCTAATATCTATTTTAACAATACTAACACAGAGGTGAGCCGACTGATTCCAGTTATGTATTTGCAGTATTTAATCGCGGCATGGAGACCTTGACCTGAGCTGACATCTGGTCTGCCAGCATCACACAAGTCATGTGGGATAGTCAGAAAAAAACATGTATATAAGACAATGGTGTAATTATACACTTCTGTAACTGGATGCTATGAAAACAGACCCTGCAATACCACAGAGATACAGAAAGTAGTAGATGGAGAATTCCACAAGGATCATTGCATAAGAAAAAGATTCCGTTTCATGTCAGAAGTAATGGGAGCTGGAAGGCTGATGCAGTCAAGTCTATGTGTGATTTTTGCCTATTTTTTATGGCTCACTTTCATTTCAGGCCTCAGGGTATGCCAACCCTGCAATCAGGAGGTGTGACTGCTGCATGTGTAAACATACACACTAGCTGTTCTCAAATAACAATAGCTGTCAGAAACCATGATGGGGATGGTTAGGCCTAGTGGTTGGCGCCGTGGAAGTCAGACCTAGTGATTAAAGCCAGGGTTCAGAGTAGAATCAGGAGTCCAGATAGGGGTTGAAGCGAGGGTGGAATGAGAACAAGGCTGGCACAGGATTAGGAACAGGGCTGAAACAAGAGCAAGGCTGGAGCAGGCTAAGACTTGGGGAGTCTGTTGTCACTGTCAGGCAGGACATAATTTCAAGCCCTGGAGTGACGCTGAGCAGATTGAGCTGCTGTTGGCTGTGAGGCTTATATACTTGCCCTGAGAGTCCCCAGATCAATTCTCAGCTTGAGGATTGGCTGAAGCCATAGGTGCCGACTCCGTGGGTGCTCCGGGGCTGGAGCACCCATAGGGAAAAATTGGTGGGTGCAAAGCACCCACTGGCAGCTCCCTGACCTGCCCCCCAACCCCAGCTCACATCTGCCTCCGCTCCGCCTCTGCCTCCTCCCCATAGTGGGCCGCCACGTTCTGCTTCTCCCCCCTCCCTCCCAGTGCTTGTGCCGTAAAACAGCTGTTTTGCGCGGCAAGCCTGGAAGGGAGGGGGAGGAGGAGGAACGCAGCGCTCTTGGGGAAGAGGCAGAGCCAGGGCGGGGATTTGGGGAGGGATCCAATAGGGCAGGGAGGGGGCGGAGTCGGGCGGGGGCAGGGCCAGGGGGGCGCGAGCACCCACTGGCACCAACAAAAGTTGGCGCCTGTGCCTGGAGCCCTGCACAGGCATGACTCATCGTCTCATAATACCCCCTCCAAGTGGGTGTTTCTCCAGTGTCTTTGGACCCGGCTTGTTGAAGCATGATTGGTGGAATTCACAAAGGAGATTGGGTGCATGTATGTTACTGGCAAGGTCCCACAAACAGTCAACTGAGCCATACCCTTCCACAAGGTACTTTAGTCATCCTTGGAGTAGCTTAGAGCCCAGGATCCAGGAAAAGAGTGGTCCACATATTTCTTTAACAAGGAAACACGGAATACTGGATGTATCTTCATGGTATGGGGTAGTTGGAGCTTGAAGGCCACTGGGTTAATCTGTTGAATGATCTGGAATGAGCCCAGGTAATGATGGTCTAGTTTCCTTGAGGGTTGGGAAGTTTCCAAGTGCTGAGTTGAGCGCCATATCCCATTTCCGACTGCCATGGGAGGATGATCCTGTTGAATAAGGTCAGCATATTATTTGTAGTCCTCTTTGGCTCAGTTTAAGTGATTGTATTTCCTTTTGAATGTGGTGGAGGTATTGAACCAAATTGGAGGCTGTCAATAAAGATTGATGAAATCAGGGGTGGCAGCCATAATTGGCAATAGTAGGTGCTTTGGCAGGTTGATTTGTGATCGGAGTTATTGTAAGCAAACTTAGTTAAAGGAAAGAACCAGACCCAGTCACCTTGATGGTAATTGATGAAGCAGCAAAGATATTGTTCTAGAACAGTGGTCTCCAACCTTTTTACACACAAGATCACTTTTTGAATTTAAGTGCAACCCTTCCCTGAAGCCCCGCCCCGCCCACTCCATTCAACCCTCCCTCCGTCACTCACTCTCCCCCACCCTCACTCACTTTCACCAGGCTGGGACAGGGGATTTGGGTTTGGGAGGGGGTGTGGGCTCTGGGCTGGGGCCGAGGGGTTTGGAGTGTGGGACGGGGCTCCGGGCTGCACCTGGGGTAGGGGGTTGGGGTGCAGGAGGGGGTGAGGGGTGCAAGCTCTGGAAAGGAGTTTGGATGCAGGAGGGGGCTCCGGTCTGGGGCAGAGTGTTGAGGTGCAGGAGAGGGTGCAGGGTCCTGGCCATGGGAGGGGGGTCAGAGCTGCAGCAGAGGGTTGGGGTGCAGGAGGGGGTTTGGGGTGCAGGAGGGGGTATGGGGTGCTGGCTCTGGGAGGAGGCTCAGGACTGGGGCAGGGAGTTGGGGTGCAGGAGGGGGTTTGGAGTGCAGGAGGGGGTATGGGGTGCTGGCTCTGGGAGGGGGCTCAGGGCTGGGGGTTGGGGTGAAGGCTTCCGCCGGGCAGCACTTACCTCTGGTGGCTCCCAGGCAGCAGCACAGTGGGGCTAAGGCAGGCTCCCTGCCTGCCCCGGTTGCACGATGCTCCCGGAAGTGGCCAACATGCCCCTGTGGCCCCTGGGGGGGCACATGGCTCCACATGCTGCTCTTGCCTGCAAGCACCGCCCCCGCAGCTCCCATTGGCTGCAGTTCCCCGTTCCCAGCCACTGAGCACCAAGAGCAGTGCACAGAGACCCCTGCCCCCCGCCCGGGGCTGCGGGGGCATGTTGGCCACTTCCGGGAGCAGCATGGGGCCTGGGTAGGCAGGGAGCCTGCCTTAGCCCTGCTGTGCCGCCGGACTTTTAGCGGCCAGAGATCGCAATCGACTGGCCGAGGCTCCAGGATCAACCAGTCGATCGCGATCTATGTGTGCAGCTCACTTCAGGTGAAGGCAGAACCCAAAGTCAGAGCTTCATGTGAAGGTGGGATTGTGGCCATTGTCCACATAAATTAGGATACACATAGCTAGCAGAGGGGGTCTGCTTGGGAAACTTGATCCTGTAGTTCCATCCAGTTGTGTTTCCTCTAAAGAGGCTGAATCTGCCTGTTTTTCCAGACCAGTCATAGAACAAGACTTGAGGGAACACCTGATGGCAAAGTGGCCTCGTTCCCCACAGTACAGGCAGAGGCCATTCATAAAACAATATTCTTTCTCTCGATCTGAGAGGCACCATTGTGTCATGTCTACCTGTATGGATTTGGGTCCAGTGATTGCTTGGGGCAGGGTAGCAGGAATAGGCCCGGATTAGGCAGGGGTTGAGTGTGTACCTTCCTTCTTTCCTGGCATCGCTCAAACAGTCGGTTGTCAATTTGGATACACAACTCAAAGGAAGGGACAATGCCATGAGGGGATCAACCCAGCCAGTTCATCTCATGATTCAGGCCTAGATAGAAATGGTAAATCGCACTGCTTTGTTCCAGGCCCTGTTCATGACCAGGCAACAGAAGTGTGTGGCATAGGCCACAATGGGATGTGGGCCTTGTTTGAATGACTGCAGGGCTACTTTGCCAGAGCATACTTGGTGTGGATCATCAGATCTGAGTGAAAAGACGCAGACAAATTCAGCAAAGTTATTGAGAATTGGGTCTCCCTGCTCCTGCAGTGACAATGCCGAATGCAGTGCTGTGCCTGTCCCCTATGTTGGTCTGGTCATTCAGTTTTTTTGTCTTCTCTAATTATTTCACTATAAAACCAATTGATAGTCATAAAATCATAGAAGAGACCTCAAGAGGTCATCTAGTTCAGCCCTGAGCTAGACTACCCCAACAGAAGTTTGACTAACCTGTTCTTAAAAACCTCAAATGATGGGGATTCCACAACCTCTCTTGGAAGCCTATTCCAGTGCTTAACTATCTGTACAATCAGAAAGTTTTCCCTAATATCAAATCTAAATCTCCCTTGCTGCAGATTAGGCCATTACTTCTTGTCAGACCTTTAGTGGACACAGAGAACAATTGATCATCATCCTCTTTATACCAGCCTTTAACATATTTGTAGACTGTTACCAGGTTCCCCTCAGTCTTTTTTTCTCAAGTTTAACATGCCAAGTTTTTTTAGCCTTTCCTCACAGGTCATGTTTTCTAGACCTCTTATCATTTTTGTTGCTATCCTCTGGACTCTGTGCAGTTTGTCCATATCTTTCTTAAACTGTGGTACCCAGAACTGGAGACAGTATTCCCGCTGAGGCCTCACAAGTGCAGAGAAGAGTGGGACAATTCATAGATTCATATATTCCCAGGACACAAGAGAATATTGTGATCATCTAGTCTGGCCTCCTGTATAAAAAAGGCCATTGAACTTCCCAAAAATAAATCATAGAGCATATTTTTTAGAAAAAAAAATCCAATCTTGATTTTAAAAATCATCAGTAATGGAGAATCCAGAACAGCCCTTGGTAAATTATTCCAATGGTTAATTACTCTCACTGTTAAAAATGTACACCTTATTTGCAGTCTGAATTTGTCTTGCTTCATGTTCTAGCCATTGGATCTCATTATACTTTTTTCTGGTAGACTGAAGATCCCATTAATAAATATTTGTTCCCCCTGTAGACACTTATAGGCTGTAATCACATCACCTCTCAACCTTTTATTTGTTAAACTATATAAATTTAGCTCCTTGAGTCTATGATTATAAGGAGTATTTTCTAATCTGAGACTTTTCTGAATCCTCTCGGTCTAATTTATCAAATTCCTTCTTGAATTGTGGAGACCAGAACTAGACACCACATTCCAGCAGTGGTCGTACAAGTGCTAAATACTGAGGTAAAACAACCTCCCTACTTTTACTCAAGATACCCCTGTTTATGCATCCTAGGATGGCATTAGCTCTTTTGGCCACAGCATCACACTGGGAGCTCATGTTCTTCAGGTGATTATCTGCTCCCTCCTCCCCCCCAAAAATCTTTCCTAGTCACTGCTTCTTAGGATAGAGTCCCCTATTGTGTATGAATGTTCTACATTCTTTGTTCCTAGATGTATAAATTTAGCCATATTAAAACTCACATTATTTGCTTATGTCCAGTTTACCAATGGTCCAGGTCACTCTGAATCAGTGACTTGTCCTCTTCATAATTTATGATTCTCCAATTTATGTGTCATGTGTGAATTATATCAGTAGGGCTGTTGATTAATCGCAGTTAACTCATGCGATTAACTCAAAAAAATTAACTGCAATTAAAAAAATTAATTGTGATTAATCACACTGTTAAACAATAGAATACCAATTGAAATTTATTAAATATTTTTGATGCTTTTCTACATTTTCAAATATATTGATTTCAATTACAACACGGAATACAAAGTGTACAGAGCTCACTTTAAATTATTTTTATTACAAATTTTTGCACTGTAAAAATGATAAACAAAAGAAATAGTATTTTTCAATTCACCTCATACAAGTACCGTAATGCAATCTCTTTATCATGAAAGCGTAACTTACAAATGTAGGTTTTTTTGTTACATAACTGCACTCAAAAACAAAACAATGTAAAACTTTAGAGCCTTCAAGTCCAGTCAGTCCCACTTCTTGTTCAGCCAATCGTTAAGACAAACAAGTTTGTTTACATTTACGGGAGATACTGCCTCCTGCTTCTTATTTACATCACCTGAAAGTGAGAACAGGCATTCGCATGGCACCTTTGTATTGCAAGGTATTTACATGCCAAATACTCTAAACATTCATATGCCCCTTCATGCTCCAGCCACCATTCCGGAGGACATGCTTTTCCATGCTGATGATGTTCGTTAAAAAAATAGTGCGTTAATTAAATTTGTGACTGAACTCCTTGGGGGAGAATTGTATGTCTCCTGTTCTGTTTTACTCACATTCTGCCATATATTTCATGTTATAGCAGTCTCGGATGATGACCCAGCACATGTTTGATTTACGAACACTGTCACTGCAGATTTGCCAAAATGCAAAGAAGGTACCAATGTGAGATGTCTAAAAATAGCTACAGCACTCAACCCAAGGTTTTAGAATCTGAAGTGGCGCATGCTTTCAGAAGTCTTAAAAGAGCAACATTTTGATGCGGAAACTACAGAACCCAAATCACCAAAAAAGAAAATCAACCTTTTGCTGGTGGCATCTGACTCAGATGATGAAAATGAACATGCGTTGCTCCGCTCTGCTTTGGATTGTTATCGATCAGAACCCATCATCAGCATGGATGCATGTCCTCTGGAATGGTGGTTGAAGCATGAAGGAACATATGAATCTTTAGCGCATCTGGCACATAAATATCTTGCGACGCCGGTTACAACAGTGCCATGTGAACGCCTGTTCTCACTTTCAGGTGACGTTGTAAACAAGAAGTGGGCAGCATTATCTCCTGCAAATTTTAACCAAACTTGTTTGTCTGAGCAATTGGCTGAAGTAGGACCGAGTGGACTCATAGGCTCTAAAGTTTTACATTGTTTTATTTTTTAATTGAGTTATTTTTTGTACATAATTCTACATTTATAAGTTCAACTTTCATGATAAAGAGATTGCACTACCGTACTTATATTAGGTTAATTGAAATATACTATTTCTTCTGTTTTTTACAGTGCAAATAATTATTAATAAAAAATAAATATAAAGTGAGCACTGTATACTTTGTTTTCTGTGTTGTAATTGAAATCAATATATTTGAAAATGTAGAAAGCATCCAAAAATATTTAAATAAATGATATTCTATTATTGTTTAACAGTGCGATTAATCATGTGATTAATCACAATTACTTTTTTTAAATCGCTTGACAGCCCTAATTTTATGTTTTTTTCCAAGGTCTTTAATAAAAATGTTAAATTACTTTGAGCCAAGAACAGATCTCTATGGGACCCCTCTACAAATACATCTTTTCAATTATTCCCTATTTACTATTACATTTTGGGATCTATCAATTAGCACTTTTAATCCATTTAATGTGTTCCATGTTAATTTCTCATCTTTCAAATTTTTTAATCAAAATGCCATATGACACCAAGTCAGATGCTTTACAGAAGTATATTACATCAAAACTATGTCCTTTATCAACCATATTTGTAATCTCATCTAAAAAAGATATAAAATTAGTATTACAGGACTTATTTTTCTATAAACTCATGTTGATTTGAATTAATTACATTACCTTCTTTTAATTCTTTAATAATTGAGTTCTGCATGAGCTACTTCATTATCTTACCCTGGAGTGATGTCAGGCTGACATGTTTACGATTACCTGGGGAACCCCATTTACCCTATTTAAAAATTGGCACAACATTAGTTTTCTTCCATTCTTCTGGAACTTCCCCAGGGCTCTAAGGGCATGTCTACACTTACCTCCGGAGTGATCTATCCAGAAGGGGTCGATTTATCGCATCTAGTGAAGACGCGATAAATCAACTGCTGAGCACTCTCCCGTCGACTCCGGTACTCCACTGGAGCAAGAGGCGCAGGCGGAGTCGACGGAGAGCGTCAGCATTCGACTTACCACAGTGAAGACACTGTGGTAAGTAGATCTAAGTACGTTGACTTCAGCCACGTTATTCACGTAGCTGAAGTTGCATAACTTAGATCGATTCTCTCCAGGGCCGGCTCTAGGTTTTTTGCCGCCCCAAGCAAAAAAAATGTTGGCTGCCCCCACCCCAGCCCTGGGCTCCCCCCCGCACCCCCCTGCTGCCCCAGCCCTGGGCTCTCCCCCCCCCCCACCTGCACCCCCTGCTGCCCCAGCCCTGGGCTCTCCCCCCCACCCGCACCCCCTGCCACCCCAGCCCTGGGCTCTCCCCCACACACACCCCGTGCTGCCCCAGCTCTGGGCTCTCCCCCCCCACGCCCCATGCTGCCCCAGCTCTGGGCTCCCCCCT
>QXTE01000425.1:178385-534698 GCA_003942145.1 Platysternon megacephalum
CCCCCCTTCCCCCCCACCAGTGCCCCCCCACACACACACACCCTGCCGCCCCAGCCCTGGGCTCTGCCCCCTCCACCCGCACCCCTTGCCGCCCCAGCCCTGGGCTCTCCCTCCCCCTCACCTGCACCCTCCTTCCGCCCCAGCCCTGGGTCACTGGTAACTTGCTCCCAGGGCGGGTCATTCAGCAGGAATTTTGGATGTGCACAGAACACAGACAGGATTGGTTCCCATATGGTTACAGAACTGCAGTAAAGTGGAACAATTTTCAGCTTGTGTGACTGGAGGATATCTGGATGCATATTATAAGACTGTCCTCCATAAATGAGGAAAAGTTGAGGTGCCTTTATTATTCTTTTGTTCCACTCTTTGTTTCTATGGGGAATTTGCCAATGCAATATCACTGTCTTCCTTTTAAACAAATAAACAAACCAAAAAAAAAAGGCAATGGCTGTTGAAAATAGCAATTCCAGTCCTAATAACCACTGGGAAGCATTTCTTGCTTAATATTATCCTACTTTTTCTACAGCAAGTTACAATGGATCAGTATATTTGATTTGGGAGAAATGAAGTAACAGCTGCCCAAATTGAGCTTGAGCACTCCTGAGTTTTGAGGTGTTCAAATATGGAAGGCAGGTGCTAGATTCCCTTTCTGAATATTAGCTAAATCTGGGAAGGAAAAGTCCATTTCTGCTTCCATGGCTCAGGAGTGGAAATCCTCCTACGTGCCTGGTACTGTATCTAAAGCTGCCCAGGTCCAGTAGAGCCTCCTCTCCCTTACTTTTCATTTTAAATTCTAGTGGGATCCACATACCTCCCTTGCTAGGCTTCAGATAGAGAGAGGCACTGTCCATTTAGTCCACCCAATTCTTTCTTTGGGGGCTGCAAGGTGAGGTCACACCAGTATCCCGAATCCAGGCTGGGGATGTCTTCTGAAGGGGATCTCTGGGCCAAAGCCTTCTACTACTTGGGCACACTTGTTCCCCATTCACAGGGCCACCCCGTTCTAGCAGTGAGCTCTCCATTCACAGCAAGCTGCAGCATGAGGTTTCAGCTACCATACTCCCTCCCCCTCCCTTTCCTGTTGATAGCAGCCAAGGGAATGCTGGGAAATGTAGTTCTTTCCCTGCTCCAGGGCTGGCTCTATAGGCAGGGAGCTAACCAAGGAACTACAGCTCCCAGGGGCCCCTGTTGGTTCTCAGCTCCCAGGCTGGATCCTTGCCGGCTGCTGCCCCTGCAAATGGGCTGCCCCAAGCACCTGCTTGCTTTGCTGGTGCCTAGAGCCGCCCCTGATTCTCTCCCCTCCCCCCAGTGTAGACCAGGCCTAAGACTTATGGCAAATCAACATTAATGGTCTAGCGAGCTCCTCGACCAGCTTTTTTAAAACTCTCAATGCACGTTATCTGCACCTCCTGATTTAAAAATGACTAACTTTAGTAGTTTCTGTTTAACATCCTCCAGAGATACTAGTGGAGTGGAAAGAGTGTTATCACCATATAATGAGACTAGATCATATGTTTCTTCCCCAAATACAAAACAAATATTTATAGAACATTTCTGCCTTTTTCTGCATTATTATTGATAATTCTACCATTTCTATGTAGTAATGGACCAATAACATTGTCAAGATCCCCCCCCTAATTTTTTTTAAAAAACCTTCTTATTATTGTTTGTCCCTAACTCTCCTTGCCATAGATTTCTCCTTGTGTCCCTTGGCTTCCCTCATCAATTTTCTACAATTCCTAGCTTCTGATTTATATTGATTACTCTCAACGTCCCCTTTCTTCCTTTTGTTATATATTATTTTTTATTTCTATTGTTCATAGTTGCATTTACTTCCCCTGTAAACTAGATCAGTTTTTTAACCAGCACAACCTTCTTCCTCAGTTATGGGATTGTGGTTTTTTGGGCATCTAGTAATGTGTTCTTAAAGGATTCCCAATTAGCATTCACATTTTTCCCATTAAATTCTTCCTACCAGCTGATTTGGCTTATTTTTTTCTGCTTTGTGAAATTGGCCTTTTGAAAGCACAAAGTATATCTGTGTGTGTGTCACTGTTCTGGACTTTTTTTGGTTTGCACATTTTAAATGTGATTAAATCATGACCACTTGTACTTAAGCTACCAATAATTTTTAGTTTTGTGATCAGTTCCTTTTTATCTGATAGGACAAGGGCAAATATAGAAGTCCCCTGTGTTCAATAAAACACTGTTTTAGTTAGGAAATTGTCATCTATAGTATTTAGAAATTCAAAGGATGTTGGCAATATGATACCTCCAGCATATGTCACTCTAATTTAAATCCTCCATTATCATGCAGTTTTTTCCGTGATACACATTATAGATAGATGCATCAGGAGGTGGTCATCTTATTCTGTAGTGTGACTGAGTGGTCTGCGGCATACACCAACGAATACCCCATCTTATTTATCTGTTGGGACATTGATCTGTAAGCATTCAAGATCATTTTCTTCCATGTCATCAGTGACTCAGAAACATGTAATACCATTTTTGATGTAGTGTGCTGCTCCCTCTCCCCTTTTTTCCTCAGTCCTTCCTAAATGAGTTATAACCATAGTTTTTAACATTCCAGTTGTGCAAATCATCCCACCAGGTTTCAGTAATGTCAACTAGACCAAATTTAGGCTCATCAGTGAGCAATTCCAATTCCTCTTGTTTGGTACCAGGATCCTAGTTTTGGTGCATAAGCAATTAATGATTTTTTTTCTCTTCGTGTCCTTTGGTGTCTTGATTAATTTTCTTCTCACCATCTTCATTTTATTCTGATTACTACTCTTTAAGTATGGTCTTCCCACCAGCTGTGCAATCACCTTGCAGTAATTTCATCTACACCACATTTCCCTAGTTTGCTTATGAGAATGGTCATGTGGAACTTTGTCAAAAGCCTTACAAAAATCAAGATCTATCTTGTCTACATCTCCCCACCATCCAGCCAACCACTAGGTCAGTAACCCAGTCAAACAAGGAAATTAGGTTGATTTGGCATGATATGTTCTTGATAAATTTATGCAGCCTATTATCCTCTATGTGCTTAGAAACTGACTGCTTACTAATTTGTTCTAGTATCTTTCCAGGTATCAAACTTAGGCTGATTGGTCATTAATTGGTCCTCTTTGCTCCCCTTTTTAAAGATGGGTACTATGTTTGCCCTTCTCCAGTCCTCTGGTACCTCACCCATCCTCCATGAGCTCTGAAAGATAATCACTAACAGTTCCCAAGATTGTTTTAGCTAGTTCCTGAAATACCTTAGGGTGCATTTCAATCATGTCTTGTTAAATGACTGCATGCAACTTATATAAATATTTTTAGCATGTTCTTTCCCCATTTTGTCTTGCACTCCTACCCTCTTGTAGTTAATATTAATTGTGTTCAGTATCTGGTCACAATTTACCTTTTTGGTGAAGAATGAAGCAAAATAGCATTAAGCTCCTCAGCATTCTTGATGTTGTCCATTATTGGCTCTCCTTCCCCGCTAAGTAGAAAAACTTTCCTTTATCTTTCTCTTTATGTATTTAAAAGAACCTCTTCTCATTGCCTTTTATCTCCCTTGCTAGGTGTAGCTCGTTTTGTGCCTGGGACTTTCTGATTTTGACCCTACATGCTTGTGCTATTCTTTTGTATTCATCCCTAGTAATTTGTTCATGTTTCCACTTTTTGTAGGATTCCTTTTTGATTTTTCAGGTCATAAAAGAGCTCCTGATGGACCCATGGAAGCATCTTACTGTTCTTCCTCTCTTTCCTTCACTTCGAGTTAGTTTCCTGTTGCACCTTTAATTTTGTCTCTTTAAGAAACTGCCAGTTCTCCTGAGCTCCTTTTTCACTTAGATTTTCTTCCCAAGGGATCTTGCTTACCAGTTCTCTGAATTTGTTAAAGTCTTGTTTTTTGAAGTCCATTGTCCTTATTCTGCTTCTGTCACTCCTCCTTTTCTTTACAATCATGAAAATTCAGCCTTCACATGCACAACCAATTTGTTCCTGTTAGTCAGAATCAAGTCTAAAATGGCTGTCCCCCTGATTGCATCCTCCACTTTCTGAAACAAGAAGTTGCCTCCAACACATTCCAACAACTTATTGGACACAGTGTGTTTTGCCATATCACTGCAGTGACTGGGGCTTGGGTGGTCAGGCCTAGTGGTGAGATCTAAGGCTCAAAACCAAAGACACCATCAGGAGCAGAGACCTGGAGCAGGGCAGGACAGTAGGAACTGGGAATAGACAGGAGTCTGGAATAGGAAAACAGGAACCAGGAGCAGGCAGGAATGCAAGGCTCAGGTAAGCAGGAGGGGGCCATAGTAGCAGTCAGCCAGGGATTCCTCTAGTTGCTCAGACAACTTCCTGTTGTTACTTCCTGGTTTATATAGCAGGTGCCAATGTTTCCTCCACTCAGGAGCTTTGGGGGGGCAGGGCCACCTGTGAGCTAACCCTTCACTGGAACCTTTCTTATTCAGGTGAGCTGCTGGGTGGCAGTTGTGGCCTGAACACTACCTGTAGTCCTGCATTCGAGGACTGTGATTCCCTCACATCACCTCTTCCTCTAGTGTGCTCCCTAGGTATTCATAGGCCAGGGTGGGTATGGTGGAAGGCATTTACCAAGTCGGGAGAGTAGACATTCTCTGCTGGTTCCCAGAAGCACTCTTCAGGACCATATCCTTCCCAATCCACAAAATACCAGAGTTTACCCTACTTAATTTTGTCATCAGGGATCTCATGGAAGATGTACTCATTATGGGCTTTACCACATATCAGCAGGAGTGGTTGGAGTGGTGAGGGAACGGGTCTGGAAGATGGGGCTTCAGAAGCGATATGTATTCCAAGAGAACAGGTCAAGTGAAGTTCAAAGGCAGTGGGATTAATTTGCTGATTAATTTAGAAGGAGACAAGGAACTGGTAGTCTAATTTATAAGATAGTTTGTTCATGTGTAGGTTTTCTGTGGAGAGCCATACCTTCTGTCCTACCAACAGGGTGTCTCTTCCTGTTGCTGGTGGTCTGCATATTTTTGTAGCTCTTTTTGTAGTTCACCTCCAGGTAAACTTTTAGGTCATCTTGGGTTTGGCATATCTGTTGTATCCATTACAGGGCTGCTGGGTTGTGGGAAGTTCTGGGTAGAACTGGGTGTGGAACCCATAATTCAAAAAAAATGTTCTGCATTATTGTACATGTAACCCCTTTGGGGTTTAGAGAGCATGGCCCCTTTAAATCTTTTTCCTCGGGGGGAGGAGGAGAGTAAGAAAAAAGGAGGGAAACTCCAGGGGGCAGCGCTGGAGCTCCAAGGAGAGAGAGAGGCAGCCTGCAGGCCCTGGAAAAGTGAAGCAGAGAAAACCTGCCTGAAGCCTGAAAAGGACAGGGCCAATCGGGGACAGCCCAGGACAGGAGCCAGGAGGAGCACTGTGCCAGGGGGGAATTGCCCGAGAAGGACAGGCCAGAGCTGGACCCAGTATCACTGCTGCCCAGAGCTGCATGGGGCTGTGAGTACTGGGCCTCGGGACTCTGCATAAGGAACAAGGAGGGAGGGTGCTAGATAGTTAAGTGGGGAGGTGGTCGCTTTGTGTGGCTTTACAGAGAGCGGCAGAAGAGGGCACCGGAGGGGTTTGTTGGGGGAAAGTTCACTGGTGCCGAAGACGACCAGGAGCACCCAAGACTCACCACTAGACTGGAACTTTGCTCAGGACTTCTGAACTCTGTGTGCAGACACATTGCTCAGTGTCTGCCCTTTCACACTGTGCTACCACTGGGCCCGTGGGGCCTGGGTTTGAATGCAACCCTGTTCTACTGCTTCCCCTATATTCCCCCTTGTTGTATTTCTCCTCTCATCCCTCTGTAAATAAATATTTCCCCTTGTTATATCCATTGTACTTTTCCTGTGGGTGGGTGTGTTCACTCTGGGGGGTTTGGAACAGGTGCCCCTGGGGTGGAAGGGATTTCTCCTGCTGCATTCCTGCGCGCGCCTTCTTTTGGCCAGAGCTGCCTGCAGAGCAGACTCCATCTTGGCCACGAGGGTGCTAAAGTTACATACACAAACTCTGCCTGGGGCAGAAGCAAGGGCCAGTTGTTCTGGTGGAAGTTGATATAACACTGAAGATAATGCTCCAGGATCTAGTTTGTTCTCTCTGCTTGACCGTTAGTCTGAGGGTGACAGGTGGAGGGCAGACAGGAGCAGATGCCCAAATCCCAGAGGGCTTCATGACAGAAGTGGGAGACAAATTATGTGCCACAGTCAGAGATGATGCACTCTGGGAAGCCATGAAGGCAGACAACTTGGTCCACCTGGACCTGAAAGTTTCCTAGGAGGAAGGTAGGCCACTGAAGGGAATGAAGCATGCCATCTTCGTGAGGTGGTCCACGACTATCAGGATGATTGTGATCCCATTGGACTTGGGTAGAGCTACAATAAAGTGTAAGGCAATGACTGTCCAGGGGCCAGGTGGAATCTTGAGGGGTTGCAGGAGTCTCAGGGGTTTATTGTGCAGCATGTGGAGTAGGCATATACATTGCAAAAGGCTGCATAGGCCTGCACTGTTGACTCATGCGAGGCCACCAGAAAACACAAAAGATGAGGTGCTGAGTTTTAAAGTGGCCAAAATGTCCCACCAGGGGGACTCATGGAATACCTGTAGGTGGTGGTCCTTGGTGGCCCAGTGGGAACATATATTGCTCTTTTATGTAGGTTACCCCATATTGGACCTCTTGGGGTTTGACATCATAATCAAAAAGGCTGACAAAGGAGGTGCTGTCGTCATCATGAATAAGTTGGAATATGAACAAGAGGTTGCTAGGCAGCTCTCTAACTCCACATTCTACAGGCCATTATCCTCTGATCCCACTGAGGATTACCAAAAGAAACTACACCATCTGCTCCAGAAACTCCCTGAAAAAGCACAAGAGCAAATCCACACAAACACACCCCTAGAACCCCGACCAGGTGTATTCTATTTGCTACCCAAGATCCATAAACCTGGAAATCCCGGACGACCCATCATCTCAGGCATTGGCACCCTAACAGCAGGATTGTCTGGCTATGTGGACTCTCTCCTCAGGCCCTATGCTACCAGCACTCCCAGCTATCTTCGAGACACCACTGACTTCCTGAGGAAACTACAATCTATCGGTGATCTTCCAGAAAACACCATCCTGGCCACTATGGATGTAGAAGCCCTCTACACCAACATTCCACACAAAGATGGACTACAAGCTATCAGGAACAGTATCCCCGATAATGCCACGGCAAACCTGGTGGCTGAACTTTGTGATTTTGTCCTTACCCACAACTATTTCACATTTGGGGACAATATATACCTTCAAGTCAGTGGCACTGCTATGGGTACCCGCATGGCCCCACAGTATGCCAACATTTTTATGGCTGACTTAGAACAACGCTTCCTTAGCTCTCGTCCCCTAACGCCCCTACTCTACTTGCGCTACATTGATGACATCTTCATCATCTGGACCCATGGAAAAGAAGCCCTTGAGGAATTCCACCATGATTTCAACAATTTCCATCCCACCATCAACCTCAGCCTAGACCAGTCCACACAAGCGGTCCATTTCCTAGACACTACTGTGCTAATAAGCGATGGTCACATAAACACCACCCTATACCGGAAACCTACTGACCGCTATACTTACCTACATGCCTCCAGCTTCCATCCAGGACACACCACACGATCCATTGTCTACAGCCAAGCTCTAAGATACAACCGCATTTGCTCCAATCCCTCAGACAGAGACAAACACCTACAAGAGCTCTATCAAGCATTCTTAAAACTACAATACCCACCTGCTGAAGTGAAAAAACAGATTGACAGAGCCAGAAGAGTACCCAGAAGTCACCTACTACAGGACAGGCCCAACAAAGAAAATAACAGAACGCCACTAGCCGTCACCTTTAGCCCCCAACTAAAACCTCTCCAGCGCATCATCAAAGATCTACAACCTATCCTGAAAGATGATCCCTCACTCTCACAGATCTTGGGAGACAGACCTGTCCTCGCTTACAGACAGCCCCCCAACCTGAAGCAAATACTCACCAGCAACCACACACCATACAACAAAAACACTAACCCAGGAACCTACCCTTGCAACAAACCCCGCTGCCAACTCTGTCCACATATCTATTCAAGTGACACCATCACAGGACCTAATCACATCAGCCATGCCATCAGGGGCTCGTTCACCTGCACATCTACCAATGTGATATATGCCATCATGTGCCAGCAATGCCCCTCTGCCATGTACATTGGCCAAACCGGACAGTCTCTTCGCAAAAGAATAAACGGACACAAATCTGACATCAGGAATCATAACATTCAAAAACCAGTAGGAGAACACTTCAACCTCTCTAATCACTCAGTGACAGACGTTAAGGTGGCAATTTTGCAACAGAAAAGCTTCAAAAACAGACTCCAACGAGAAGCTGCTGAACTTGAATTAATATGCAAACTAGATACCATTAACTTAGGTTTGAACAGAGACTGGGAATGGCTCGGTCATTACACTAATTGAATCTATTTCCCCATGTTGAAGTAGCCTCACACTTTCGTGTCAACTGTCCGAAATGGGCCATCTTGATGATCACTTCAAATGTTTTTCTCCCCTGCTGTTAATAGCTTCTCTTAATTAATTAGCCTCTTACAGTTGGTATGGCTACTTCCACCTTCTCATGTTCTCTGTATGTATAAATATCTTCTTACTTATGTATGTTCCATTCTATGCATCCGAAGAAGTGGGCTGTAGCCCACGAAAGCTTATGCTCAAATAAATTTGTTAGTCTCTAAGGTGCCACAAGTACTCCTGTTCATTTTGTTACTTCCTGCTCAACTGGAGGGATCTCATGAGCAAAGGCTGATCTTATGAGGATGAGCAGGGAGTTGCACACAGAAAATGATGAGGTTTGAGGATGCAGGAGTTTTTCAGGTTTGGGTCCTTCAGGCCAGTGTAATACTCATCCTTTCATGACAAAGCATCAGCCTTGCTCTTTTTGGTCCCTGGGATATAAGAGATTGTGAAATTTAAGTGTGAAAAGAATAAGGCCCACCAAAGATGTTGTGGTTTGAGGACCTTGGCACTATGCAGATATTTCAAAGTTCCTGTGGTCAGTGTACACCTGGACGGTATATGGCCCCTTCTAGATAGTGGTGCCATTCTCCAAAAGCAGCCTTAATTGCCAAGAGTTATTTGTCTAAGATGTCGTAATTCTGCTTCACAAGTCTGAGTTTGCTGGAATAGAAGGCACAAGGATGTAGCAGTTGTTGAGGACTATGCCTTTGGGATAGCACTATCCGATCACTAAGTTGGAAACTTCTGCCTCAAGGATGAAGGCTTGCATGGTGGTCAGAGCCAGAGGTACAGTCAGATGCCAATCCCGGGGTCAGAGATGGAGACAGCATCAGAAGAAAGGCAGAGGACCAGGGATCTGGAGTAGGGTAGGACAGCAAGAATTGGGAGTAGACTGGAGTCTGGAATAGAAGGAGAGGTACCAGGACTAGGCAGGAATGCAGGGCTCAGGAGTCAGGTAAGCAGGAAGGATCCATAGTAGCAGCCAGCCTGGGATTCCTCTAGTTGCTCAGACAAATTCCTGTTGTTACTTCCTGGTTTATTTCCTGACACAAATGCTAGCCCCAGAAATCACTGATTTGGTTGCCCCTGGCCCTCCTTTGTATGAGGCTTGCTCTGGTAGATGTACTATCAGAGAACGCCTACAAATTGGGCTTCACAGATCAGATAGGCATGGAATGCCTAATTTCAGAATCCCACTGAGGCTTAGGACTGTCCGGGTAATGAGCATAATCAGCATTGTCAGGAGTTAGGCAGTTTTGTGCATGCCCATCAACAGAAACATAGGTGTTGTGGGACTTCACCTGTGGAAACCCAAGTGTCTAGGGAATTTAAGTACCCACTGGGTTAGATGGCTTCTGAATGAGGGTTTTGAGGATTTCAGTGGTCCATAAATGTTGGATTTAGGGCCTACAGTGGTAATTAGATGCCTAAGTCCCTTTTGTAGATTTAGCCAAAATTGACCATTTTGTTGACTCACCTTTTCAAACATAAATCCACAGTTCTGTTTAAACACAGTGCAACCATGGATCCATCCTTACAGTGGCAGGAAATGTATTATTGGGATTAATATACATATAGCTGGGGGAGGGAGGCGGGGGAGGGAGGGGTAAGAATTGCAGCTGTCTTTTAAGGGCATATTATTCATCATCTCCTTTATTTTTATATCCCACCAATAATCTATTTCTGTATGAAGAGAGAAAATCAAAACCTCTTGTTTCCTTCCACCTCCCTTCTTTGTCTTGCTTGCTATTTTCTGGCATTAGAAACCATGATGCATCACTGCCTCTCTCGTTCTTATCTTATGTGCTCAGCAAAAATCATCTAAGTCTAAAATGAACATGTCAGATGAGAGAATTACGTTGCTGTTTTCTATATCTTTGGAATGATATTTGTAGGTAGGTGGTTTTGTAGCTGACAACCTGGCATCAGATTCAAGTCTTGTTCAAAGGCAGCAAAGTTCACATTTAAAACAGGTTCACAGACTGGGAAATAACTCACTTTTCAGTGAGCTCCCGCACCCCCTTCATTCAGTAGCTCCAGTACTTGCTAAACATTTCAAGTTGTTGCTCTTCTAATTAGTAGCAAGATAAAATTAATTGTTTCTGCATCTGAATGAAAAAGAAGCTGCATTTCCAGGGGAGGAATTTATGTCTCCCCATCCCGGCTTGTTTTCTGAAATACTTTCATTCTCTCCCTTCCTTCAGCTTCTACAGTGTATCCAGGGTAACGAGGGAAAAACCACAAAGATCTGGAGACCTACTTTGGATAAGCACCTGAAGGTTCAGCTGCTTAATCAAACTTCAGGAAAACTAGCTGGACTTCTGAGAGTTACAAAATGAACTTCCAAATATCACAGTAACAGAGCGAGGTAGTTGTTGTCCAGTGGATAGGCACAGGACTGAGTATCTGGAGATCTAGAGTACATTCTTAGCTCTACAGCTAAACTACTGTGATTTTGGGCAAGTCACTCTGTGTCAGCATTTCCTAATCTGTAAAATGAGGATAATGATAATTCTCTTCCTTTGTAGAGCATTTTGAGAGCTACAGATGAAAAGTGCTATATGAAAGCAAAGCATCATTATGAACAGACTTTCCCATGAGATTTCCAGTACTTCCTGTTTCTGAATGTGCCAGATGTAATACCTAGTTCTAGCTGGAACTAGAAATTGCAGAAGCAAAAGAATAACTATGTATAAAAGTTATTTGACCTTATTTGAACCAGAAAAAAATAGGTTTTCTAGTATATTTGTCAAAAGGGAAAGTATTTTGAAGTTATTTGGGGCTAGATCCACATAAGGACTTAGGCAGCTAATTGCCACTTTAGGTGCCTAAATCGAACATTTAGACATCACTAAGATACCAACCCCCTTCACCCCACTAACACTGTAGCCACCTACGTTTATGCCAGTAAAGTCCCTAAGATGACTGCATTTCTGATAGTAGTCATGTACAAAACAGCTTAAGGTCTGATGCAAACCAGTACAATGGTATGGCAAAAATGTCTAATTGGATGTATAAAAGCAGGGTGGTGAGTAGGAAGATGATTTTTACCTCTGTATACAGCACTGATGAGACCAGTACAGGAACACTGTCCAATTCTGGTGTCCACATTTAAAAGAGATGTTGAAAAATTTAAAAGGGTTCAGAGAAGAGGCACAAAAATGATTTGAGGGCTGGAGAAAATGCCTTTCAGTACTACACTTGAACAGCTCAATCGGTTTAGTTTATCTAAAAAAAAGATTGAGAGGTGACTTCACTACAGTATATGCCTTCTCAGGGAGAAAATAGTGGATATTAAAGGGCTTTTTAATCTAGCAGAGAACTGTGTAACAAGAACTGGTGGCTGGATGCTGAAATCAGAAAAAATTAAAATGAGAAATTAGGCACATATTTTGAACTGTGAGGGTGATTAACCATTGGAACAAGCTTTCCAAGGGAAGTGGTGGATTCTCCATCTCTTGATGTCTGTAAATCAATACTGGATGCTTTTCTGGAAGGGGAGCATTAGCTAAACACAAGTTATTTGGCTCAATATAGGGGTAACTGGGTGTAATTTAATGTCCTGTGATATAGATTCATAGATCCGAAGGCTAGAACAGACCATTGTGATCATCTAGACCAGTGATTCTCAAACGTATTTGATCATGTCCCCCGTCTTTGTGTCTGTAGTAGTTTACGGGACCCCCCGCCAGACATCCGGCCAGCAGCCGCTGCTCTCTGGCCACCCAGCTTTGAAGGCAGCACTGCTGCCAGCAGCAGTGCAGAAGTAAGGATGGCAATCATTATAAGGCATGCTTTCTAATCCTTTAATCATTCTTGTGGCTCTTCTTTGAACATTCTCTAGTTTATCAATATCCTTCCTGAATTGTGGGGACAAGAACTGGTCACAGCTGCAGTCACACCAGTGCCAAATACTGAGGTTAAAATAACCACTCTACTCCTACTCAAGATTCCCCTGTTTATGCATCCTGGGATCACATTAGCTCTTTTGGCCATGTCATCACACAAGGAGCTCATGTTCAGCTGATTATCCACCATGCCCCCCAAACCTTTTTCAGAGTCACTGCTTCCCAGAATAGAGGCCCCATCAGGTATGTGTGATCTATCTTCTTTGTTCCTAGATGTATACATTTATATTAAGCCATATTAAAATGCAAATTGTTTGCTTATACGAAGTTTACCAAGTGGTCCAGATCACTATGAATCAGTGACCTGTCCTCTTCCTTATATACCAATCTCCCAATTTTTGCAAACTTTATCAGTCATGATTTTATGTTTTCTTCCTGATCATTCGTAAAAATGTTAAATAGCATAGGACCAGGAACCCATCTCTGTGGGACGCAATAGGAAACACATCTGCATGATGAAATTCCCCATTTACACTTACATTTTGAGACTTATCAGTTAGCCCATTTTTAATCCATTTAATGTGTGCCATGTTCATGTTATATCATTAAAGTTTTTTAATCAAAATGTCATGCAGTAACAAGTCAGACAACTTACAAAAGTCTAAGTATATTACATCAACATGATTATCTTTATCAACCAAACTTATAATCTCACAAAAAAAAAGATATAAAATCAGTATTGTAGGATCTATATGTCCATAAACTCATGTTGATTTGAATTAATTACATTATACTCCTTTCATTCTTTGTTAATTGAGTCACACATTAGCCATTCCATTATCTTGGCTGGGATTGATGTCAGTCTGACAGGCATATAATTACCTAGGTCATCCTGTTTACCCTTTTTTTAAAATTGGCACAACATTAGCTTTAGAAGTTTAGAAGTGTGAACAACAAGTGTGATGTCGTGGTGAGAGTCTGCTACAGACCACCAGACCAGGGGGATGAGGTGGACGAGGCTTTCTTCCGGCAACTAGCACAAGTTACTAGATCGCAGGCCCTGGTTCTCATGGGAGACTTTAATCACCCTGATATCTGCTGGGAGAGCAATACAGCGGTGCACAGACAATCCAGGAAGTTTTTGGAAAATGTAGGAGACAATTTCCTGGTGCAAGTGCTGGAGGAACCAACTAGGGGCAGAGCTCTTCTAGACCTGCTGCTCACAAACCGGGAAGAATTAGTAGGGGAAGCAAAAGTGGATGGGAACCTGGGAGGCAGTGACCATGAGATGGTCGAGTTCAGGATCCTGACACAAGGAAGAAAGGAAAGCAGCAGAATACGGACCCTGGACTTCAGAAAAGCAGACTTTGACTCCCTCAGGGAACTGATGGGCAGGATCCCCTGGGAGAATAACATGAGGGGGAAAGGAGTCCAGGAGAGCTGGCTGTATTTTAAAGAATCCTTATTGAGGTTGCAGGAAAAAACCATCCCGATGTGTAGAAAGAATAGTAAATATGGCAGGCGACCAGCTTGGCTAAACAGTGAAATCCTTGCTGATCTTAAACGCAAAAAAGAAGCTTACAAGAAGTGGAAGATTGGACAAATGACCAGGGAGGAGTATAAAAATATTGCTCAGGCATGCAGGAGTGAAATCAGGAAGGCCAAATCACACTTGGAGTTGCAGCTAGCAAGAGATGTTAAGAGTAACAAGAAGGGTTTCTTCAGGTATGTTAGCAACAAGAAGAAAGTCAAGGAAAGTGTGGGCCCCTTACTGAATGAGGGAGGCAACCTAGTGACCGAGGATGTGGAAAAAGCTAATGTACTCAATGCTTTTTTTGCCTCTGTCTTCACGAACAAGGTCAGCTCCCAGACTGCTGCACTGGGCAGCACAGTATGGGGAGAAGGTGACCAGCCCTCTGTGGAGAAAGAAGTGGTTCGGGACTATTTAGAAAAACTGGACGAGCACAAGTCCATGGGGCCGGATGCGCTGCATCCGAGGGTGCTAAAGGAGTTGGCGGATGTGATTGCAGAGCCATTGGCCATTATCTTTGAAAACTCATGGCGATCGGGGGAGGTCCCGGATGACTGGAAAAAGGCTAATGTAGTGCCCATCTTTAAAAAAGGGAAGAAGGAGGATCCGGGGAACTACAGGCCAGTCAGCCTCACCTCAGTCCCTGGAAAAATCATGGAGCAGGTCCTCAAGGAATCAATTCTGAAGCACTTAGAGGAGAGGAAAGTGATCAGGAACAGTCAGCATGGATTCACCAAGGGCAAGTCATGCCTGACTAACCTAATTGCCTTCTATGAGGAGATAACTGGGTCTGTGGATGAGGGGAAAGCAGTGGATGTGTTATTCCTTGACTTTAGCAAAGCTTTTGATACGGTCTCCCACAGTATTCTTGCCGGCAAGTTAAAGAAGTATGGGCTGGATGAATGGACTATAAGGTGGATAGAAAGCTGGCTAGATCGTCGGGCTCAACGGGTAGTGATCAACGGCTCCATGTCTAGTTGGCAGCCGGTTTCAAGTGGAGTGCCCCAAGGGTCGGTCCTGGGGCCGGTTTTGTTCAATATCTTCATTAATGATCTGGAGGATGGCGTGGACTGCACTCTCAGCAAATTTGCAGATGACACTAAACTGGGAGGAGTGGTAGATACGCTGGAGGGTAGGGATAGGATACAGAGGGACCTAGACAAATTAGAGGATTGGGCCAAAAGAAACCTGATGAGGTTCAACAAGGACAAGTGCAGAGTCCTGCACTTAGGACGGAAGAATCCCATGCACTGTTACAGACTAGGGACCGAGTGGCTAGGCAGCAGTTCTGCAGAAAAGGACCTAGGGGTTACGGTGGACGAGAAGCTGGATATGAGTCAACAGTGTGCCCTTGTTGCCAAGAAGGCTAACGGCATTTTGGGCTGTATAAGTAGGGGCATTGCCAGCAGATCGAGGGACGTGATCGTTCCCCTCTATTCGACATTGGTGAGGCCTCACCTGGAGTACTGTGTCCAGTTTTGGGCCCCACACTACAAGAAGGATGTGGAAAAATTGGAAAGAGTCCAGCGGAGGGCAACAAAAATGATTAGGGGGCTGGAGCACATGAGTTATGAGGAGAGGCTGAGGGAACTGGGATTGTTTAGTCTGCAGAAGAGAAGAATGAGGGGGGATTTGATAGCTGCTTTCAACTACCTGAAAGGGGGTTCCAAAGAGGATGGATCTAGACTGTTCACAGTGGTACCAGATGACAGAACAAGGAGTAATGGTCTCAAGTTGCAGTGGGGGAGGTTTAGATTGGATATTAGGAAAAACTTTTTCACTAGGAGGGTGGTGAAGCACTGGAATGGGTTACCTAGGGAGGTGATGGAATCTCCTTCCTTAGAGGTTTTTAAGGTCAGGCTTGACAAAGCCCTGGCTGTGATGATTTAGTTGGGATTAGGTCCTGCTTTGAGCAGGGGGTTGGACTAGATGACCTCCTGAGGTCCCTTCCAACCCTGATATTCTATGATTCTATGATTTCTTGCATTCTTCTGGAACTTCCCCAGTGCTTCAAGACTTATTGCAAATCAACATTAATGGTCTAGTGGGCTCTGCAGCCAGCTCTTTTAAAACTCTTGAAAGCAAGTCATCTGGATCTGCTGATTTAAAAATGTCTGACTTTAGTAGCTTCTGTTTAACATCCTCTAGAGATGCTAGTAGAATGGAAAGAGTGTTATCATATGATTAGACTATGTCATACGTTTTTCCCCAACCACAAAACAGAAATATTTATAGAACACTTCTGCCTCTTTTGCATTATTATTGATAATTCTACCATTTCCATTTAGTAAAGAACCATTGTCAAGATTTTTTTGTTTGTTCCTAATATATTTTTTAAAACCCTCCTTCTGATTGTCTTTATTCTCTGCTGGGCATATGTTTCTCCTTGTATCCCTTGGCTTCTCTTATCAATTTTCTAGAATTCCTAACGTCTGATGTATGTTCATTACTATCAACTTCCCTGTTCTTCCTTTTGTTATATGTTATTTAATTTATTTATTTTTGTTGCTGCCTTCACTTCCTCTCTAAACCAAATCTTTTTTTAACCAGCACAGCTTTCTTCCTCAGTTGTGGGATTGTGGCTTTTTGGGAATCTAATAAGCTGTTCTTAAATGATCATGCAGATTTTTCTGATTAAATTCGTCTTCCCAGCAGATTTGTCTCACAATTGTTTTCAGCTTTGTGAAACAGGCGCCTTTTAAAGTGTGTGTGTGTGTGTGTGTGTGTGTGTGTGTGTGTGTGTGTGTGTGTGTGTGTGTAAGTAATCACTGGTCTGGACTTTATTCTGCATTCACACTATAAATGTAATTAAATCATGATCACTTGTACCTAAGCTACCAATAATTTTTAGTTTTGTGATCAGTTCCTCTTTATCTCTTAGGATGAGGGCTAAGGAAGACTTCCCCGAGGTTAGCTGCAACACTTGTTGAATGAGAAAATTGTCAACTATAGTGTTTAGAAATCCCAAGGATGTTTAGTACTGGCAGTATGAAACCAGCAGCATATGTTCAAACTGGAACGGGTACAAAGAAGGGCCACTAGGATGATCCGAGGAATGGAAAGCCTGTCGTCTGAAAGGAGACTTGAGGAGCTCGGTTTGTTTACCTTAACCAAAAGAAGGCTGAGGGGAGATATGATTGCTCTCTTTAAATATATCAGAGGGATAAATACCAGGGAGGGAGAGGAATTATTTCAGCTCTGTACTAATGTGGACACGAGAACAAATGGATATCAATTGGCCGTCGGGAAGTTTAGGCTTGAAATTAGAAGAAGGTTTCTAACCACCAGAGGAGTGAAGTTCTGGAACAGCCTTCCGAGGGAAACAGTGGGGGCAAAAGACCTCTCTGGCTTTAAGATTAAGCTTGATAAGTTTATGGAGGGGATGGTTTGATGGGATAACGGGATCTTAGTCAATAGGTCAATAACGTGCCATCACTGGTAATTAGTACCAAGGGTCAATGATGGGATATTAAAAGTCTTTTTCCTGAGTGTCTGGCTGGAGAGTCTTGCCCGCATGCTAGGGGTTCAGCTGATCGCAATATTTGGGGTCGGGAAGGAATTTTCCTCCAGGGTAGATTGGCTGAGGCCCTGGTGGGTTTTCGCCTGCCTCCGCAGCATGGGGCAGGGGTCGCTTTCTGGAGGATTCTCTGCAACTTGAAGTCTTTAAATCATGATTTGGGGGCTTCAACAGCTGAGTCAAGGGAGAGAAGTATTCCAGGAGAGGGTGGGTCAGCTTTTGTGGCCTACATCATGCGGGAGGTCAGACTAGATGATCATAATGGTCCCTTCTGACCTTAAAGTCTATGAGTCTATATGTAACACAAATTGAAGTCCCCCATGATCATGCAGTTTTTTCCCCTGCACATAATAGATAGCTTCATCAGGACGTGGTCATCCCGTTCCTTAGTGGTCTGCGGCAGACACCAACTAATACCCTATCCAGTGCTTTATTTGTTAGGACATTTATCCATCAGCATTCCAGATCATTTTCTTCTGAGCTGGTTAGTGCCATATAGAATCATAGAAATGTAGGGTTGGAACGGAACTTGAAAGATCATCTAATCCATCCCTCTGCTCTGAGACAGGATTAAGTATACTTAGACTATCCCTGACAGGTGTTTATCTAACCTATTCTTTAAAATCTTCAAACACAGGGATTCCACAACCTTCTTTGATACACTGTACCAGTACTTAACTATCCGTATAGGCTATGTCTGCCCTTGTGCACATACCTGAATACTGGATCATGTAAATGTTCCTGCGTTCTTCTCATACCCATGCAAAAAGCACATGTTGCATACATGCATATACCTGCATCCATACTGCTGCTGCTGTTACGCAACGTTAGGCAGTATTACAAGATTCTGTGCACCACAAGGAGACGATCAAGGAACCACCTTGCTGTGCATTGCTGGTGCTGTCCACAACCCTTCACACACATGTAACAGTATAATAAAGCTAGCCAAAA
Source organism: Platysternon megacephalum (assembly GCA_003942145.1). Lineage (NCBI taxonomy): Eukaryota > Metazoa > Chordata > Testudines > Platysternidae > Platysternon > Platysternon megacephalum. Next base: position 196,805 of record QXTE01000425.1, read on the forward strand.
AAGAATTTGATGAGCAAATACCAAAAGACTTAAAAACTAACAGATTTTTTTTTAAGTACATCAGAAGCAGGAAGCCTGCCAAACAACCACTGTGGGCACTTAGTGTTGCCAGGCATATGGTTTTCGACCGGAAACTCCGGTTGAAAAGGGACCCTGGCGGCTCCGGTCAGCACTGCTGACTGGGCCGTTAAAAGTCCAGTCAGTGGCACAGCAGGACTAAGGCCTGGTCTACACTACGATTTTAGTTCGAATTTAGCAGCGTTATAGCGAATTAAGCTTGTACCCGTCCACACAACGAGGCCATTTAATTCGATTTAAAGTGCTCTTAAAATCGGTTTCTGTACTCCTCTCCGACGAGGGGAGTAGCGCTGAATTCGACATTGCCGGTTCGAATTAGGGTTAGTGTGGACGGAATTCGAAGGTATTGGCCTCCGGGAGGTATCCCACAGTGCACCATTGTGACCGCTCTGGACAGCAATCTAAACTCGGATGCTCTGGGCAGTTGGACAGGAAAAGCCCCGCGAACTTTTGAATTTCATTTCCTGTCTGCCCAGCCTGGTGAGCACAGGTGACCACACAGAGCTGAACAGCACAGGTAGCCATGCAGTCCGAGAACCGCAAACGAGCACCAGCATGGACCACACGCGAGATACTGGATCTGATCGCCATATGGGGAGAGGATTCAGTGCTCGCAGAACTGCGTTCCAAGAGACGGAATGCAAAGATCTTTGACAAGATCTCCAAGGGGATGATGGAGAGAGGCCACAATCGGGACTCCATTCAGTGCCGTATAAAGGTGAAGGAGCTCCGACAGGCCTATCAGAAGACGAAGGAGGCCAACGGACGGTCCGGGGCAGAGCCGCAGACATGCCGCTTTTACGATGAGCTGCATGCAATTCTCGGAGGGGCCGCCACCACTACCCCACCCCTGAGCGTGGACTCCGAGGAGGGGTTAATGTCATCGTTGCATGACGAATCTGCGGACGGGGAAGAGGAGGAGGAGGAGGAGGACGAACTTGTGGAGAGCACACAGCACTCCATTCTCCCCGACAGCCAGGAGCTGTTTCTGACCCTGACCGAAGTGCCCTCCGAACCCTCCCAAGGCGGCATCGCAGACCCCCTGGAAGGGACCTCTGGTGAGTGTACCTTTTCAAATATATCAAACATGGTTTAAAACAAGTATTTGTTTAATGATTAATTTGCCCTGGGGACTTGGGATGCATTCGCGGCCAGTACAGCTACTGGAAAAGTCTGTTAACGTGTCTGGGGATGGAGTTGAAATCCTCCAGGGACATCTCCATGAAACTCTCCTGGAGGTACTCCAAAAGCTTTTCCAGAAGGTTTCTGGGCAGGGCAGCCTTATTCCGTCCTCCATGGTAGGACACTTGACCGCGCCATGCTAGCAGCAAGTAATCCGGTATCATTGCTTGACAAAGCTTGGCAGCGTATGGTCCCGGTGTTTGCTGGCATTCAAGCAACATCCGCTCTTTATCTTGCTGTGTTATCCTCAGGAGAGTGATATCGTTCAGGGTAACCTGTTTGAGATATGGGAATGTAATTAGGGGGACAGAGGTGGCCCCGTTCCTACTGGGCTGTTTGCCTGTAGCTGAAAAGAAATCTTTCCCTGCAGTTAGCCAAGCGGGCGGGGGGGAGGGGGTGGATAATGTCGCTGAGTTTTTCGCGTTTGGCTAGCAGGGGTCTTCCCTGATACCAGCCACGTGGTGGGGGGAGGGGTAACGCGATCATCCCACAGAAGTGGATGGGGGGGCTAGTTTGCGATCTGCATGGATCTTCCATGGTACCAGCCACGTGGTGGGGGGAGGGGGTCATCCCACAGAATTGAATGGGTGGGTGGGGGGTGGTTGTTATGTTATCTGATGCTGCACGGTAACAGGGAAACCGCAGCACGTAAAGGGCTTTGCTTGCTATGGGAAAGGAGGGCGCTGATTTAATGCAGAAGCAGCAGGACAATGGCTTACCATGGCTGCATACAAGCCGAAATCTGTTGCCCGGCCCTGCGTCTGCTGTGATCTCTAACACCAAAGCCGCGGGCACTCAATATAAGATGCAAAAAGCGACCTTGTACATTGCTATGTAATGTGAAAAGTGTTCACCGTGAAAGAGTATAAGCATTGTTCTATAAAATGTATCTTTTTACATACTTCTCTCCTTTTTTTCCCTCCTACTGCAGCTGCAAATTCTTCCATCCTCCCGCCCCCAGCACGAAGGCTCTCCCAGATAAGGAGGCGAAAGAGGCGCACCCGAGACGATATGTTCTCGGAAATAATGCAGTCGACCCGGGATGAGAGAGCTAATTTTAACGATTGGAAGGAGACTGTATTGAAATTCCGTCAAGAGGCCAGTGACCGTGAGGAGAAGAGGGACCAGCGGGAGGACATGAGGGACCAACGGGAGGAGAAAAGGGATGAACGTGAGGAGAGAAGGGACGAACGCGAGGAGAGGAGGGACGCCCGAGAGGAGAAGTGGCGGGATGCAACGCTGGGGCTGCTGCGTGATCAGACAGACATGCTCCGGCGTCTGGTGGAGCTCCAGGAACGGCAGCTGCCGGATTACCGGGTGCCGCTGCAGCCCCTCTATAACCGCCCTCCCCCCTCCCCAAGTCCCGTAGCCTCCTCACCCCGACGTGTAAGAACGCGGGGGGGGAAGCTCCGTGCAACCTGCCAGTCCACCCCATTAGAGAGCCCGAGCAAAAGGCTCTCATTATTTTGAATGTTGTTCCTGCCCTGTTCCTTCACTCCTACCCTCCTCCCAAACCCCACCCGGACTACCTGGTTATTTCTCTCCCTATGTTCATTACCCCCCGTTAATAAAAAGTTCTTGATTTGTAATTTGAAAACGACACTGACTTTATTTTTTTTTAAATAAAACTGGGATCGAAGGGGGAAGGGGGAAGGGTGGGTTGCTTACAGGGAATGAGTGAATCAAGTGGGCGGGTTTTCAACAGGGACAAACAAACATAACTTTCACACAGGAGCCTGGGCAGCACTGAAACTTGTTTTCAGAGCTTCTCTGATGCGCACCGCTTCCTGGTGTGCTCTTCTAATCGCCCTGGTGTCTGGCTGCGCGTAATCAGCGGCCAGGCGGTTTGCCTCAGCCTCCCACCCCGCCATAAAGGTCTCCCCCTTGCTCTCACAGAGATTGTGGAGCACACAGCAAGCTGCAATAGCAATGGGGATGTTGGTTTGGCTGAGGTCCGAGCGAGTCAGTAACGAGCGCCAGCGACCTTTTAAACGTCCAAAGGCACACTCTACCACCATCCTGCACTTGCTCAGCCTGTAGTTGAACCGCTCCTGAGTACTGTCCAGGCTGCCTGTGTATGGCTTCATGAGCCACGGCATTAAGGGGTAGGCTGGGTCCCCAAGGATAACGATGGGCATCTCAACATCCCCAATGGTAATTTTCCGGTCTGGAAAGTAAATCCCTTGTTGCAGCCGTTTAAACAGACTAGTGTTCCTGAAGACGCGGGCGTCATGAACCCTTCCCGGCCATCCCACGTTGATGTTGGTGAAACGTCCCTTGTGATCCACCATTGCTTGCAGCACCATAGAAAAGTACCCCTTGCGGTTTATGTACTGGCTGCCCTGGTGCTCCGGTGCCAAGATCGGGATATGGGTTCCATCTATCGCCCCACCACAGTTAGGGAATCCCATTGCAGCAAAGCCATCCACAATGAGCTGCACATCTCCCAGCGTCACTACCTTTTTTAGCAGCAGCTCAACGATTGCTTTGGCTACTTGCATGACAGCAGCCCCCACGGTAGATTTTCCCACTCCGAACTGATTACCGACTGACCGGTAGCTGTCCGGTGTTGCAAGCTTCCACAGGGCTATCGCCACTCGCTTCTCAACTGTGAGGGCTGCTCTCATCTTGGTGTTCTGGCGCGTCAGGGCAGGGGAAAGCAAGTCACAAAGTTCCAGGAAAGTGCCCTTACGCATGCGAAAGTTTCGCAGCCACTGGGAATCGTCCCACACCTGCAGCACTATGCGGTCCCACCAGTCAGTGCTTGTTTCCCGGGCCCAGAATCGGCGTTCCACAGCAAGAAGCTGCCCCATTGCCAACATGATCTCCAAAGCGCCGGGGCCCGTGGCGCGAGACAATTCTGTGTCCATGTCCATGTCCGCATCACTCTCGTCGCCGCGCTGCCGTAGCCGCCTCCTCCTCGCCTGGCTTTTCTGGTCCTGGTTGAGCATAAACTGCACTATAATGCGCGTGGTGTTTACAATGTTCATGACTGCAAACTTGAGCTGAGCGGGATCCATCCTTGCCGAGGTACGGCGTCCGCTCAGTTCAACAGGGAAAAAAGGCGCGAAATGGTTGTCTTCCGTTGTTTTCACGTAGGGAGGGGGAGGATGTTCCCAGAACCGCCCGCGACAATGTTTTTTGTCCCATCAGGCATTGGGATCTCGACCCAGAATTCCAATGGGCGGGGGGGACTGCGGGAACTCTGGGATAGCTATGGGATATCTACCCACAGTGCAACGCTCTGGAATTCGACGCTAGTCTTTGTGCATGGACGCGCACCGCCGAATTAATCCGCTTACTGTGGCCGCGTACAATCGAATTTATACAATCGATTTCATAAAATCGAATTCCATAAATTCGGACTAATCCCGTAGTGTAGACGTACCCTAAGGCAGGCTTCCCACCTGCCGTGGCTCTGCGTGGCTCCCGGAAGCAGCGGCATGTCCCCCCTCCAGCTCCTATGCCTAGGGGCAGCCAGGGTGCTCTGTACGCTGCCCCTGCCCCAAGCACTGGCTCTGCAGCTCCCATTGGCTGGGAACCGCGGCCAATGGGAACTGCAGGGACGGCGCCTGTGGATGGGGCAGTGTGCAGAGCCGCCTGGCCACGCCTCCACATAGTAGCCAGAGGGGGGAACATGCCACAGTTTCTGGGAGTTGCTTGAGGTAAACGCTGCCCAAAGGCTGCACCCATGACCCCCTCCTGTGCCCCAACCCTCTGCCCCAGCCCTGATCCCCGTCCCACCCTCCAAATGCCTCGGCCCCAGCCTGGAGCCCCCTCTTGCACCCCAAATCCCTCATTTCTGGCCCCACCCCAGAACCCACACCCCCAGCCTAGAGCCCGTACCCCCTCCCACACCACAACCCCTTGCCTCAGCCCGGAGCCCCCTCCTATACTCCAAATCCCTTGGCTCCACCCCCCAGCCCAGAGTCCTCTTCTGGACTCCAAACCCCTCATCCCCTGCCCCACCCCAGAGCCTGCACCCCCAGCCAGAGCTCTCACCCCCTCCTGTACCCCAGCCCCCTGAGCCAAACCGGTGAAAATGAGCAAGTGAGTGAGGGTGGGGAGAGTGAGCGACAGAGGGAGGGGGGATGGAGTGAGCGGGTGGCGGGGCCTCAGAGAAGGGGCGGGGAGGTGCAGGGCCTCAGAGGAGGGGCAGGGCAGGGGGCAGGTGTTTAATTTTGTGCTCTCCCCCCTGCCACTGCAGCCCCAGGGCTGGAGGAATTCTGTGCTTATTGGGGGCCTGTGTCCCTGCTTGCCCCCCTTGTGCACACCCCTGGCTACATTGTTACATTATTTTCAGCCAAACTTAATCATATTTGCTCATTTACCAGGAGCGGCTCTAGGCACCAACAAAGCAAGCAGCTGCTTGGGGCAGCCCATTTGCAGGGGCAGCAGCCGGCAGGGATCCAGCCTGGGAGCTGAGAACCCACAGGGGGCCCTGGGAGCTGTAGTTCCTTGGTTAGCTCCCTGCCTATAGAGCCAGCCCGGGAGCAGGGAAAGAACTACATATCCCAGCATTCCCTTGGCTGCTATCAACAGGAAAGGGAGGGGGAGGGAGTATGGTAGCTGAAACCTCATGCTGCAGCTTGCTGTGAATGGAGAGCTCACTGCTAGAGCGGGGTGGCACTGTGAAGAGGGAACAAGTGTGCCCAAGGAGTAGAAGGCTTTGCCCCAGAGATTCCCTTCAGAAGACATCCCCAGACTGGATTAGGGATACTGGTGTGACCTCACCTTGCAGCCCCCAAAGAAAGAATTGGGTGGACTAAATGGACAGTGCCCCTCTCTATCTGAAGCCTAGCAAGGGAAGTATGTGGATCCCACTAGAATTTAAAATGAAAAGTAAGGGAGGGGAGGCTCTACTGGACCTGGGCAGCTTTAGATACAGTACCAGGCACATAGGAGGATTTCCACTTCTGAGCCATGGAAGCAGAAATTGACTTTTCCTTTCCAGATTTAGCTAATATTCAGAAAGGGAATCTAGCACCTGCCTTCCAGATTTGAACACCTCAAAATTCAGGAGTGCTCAAGCTCAATTTGGGCAGCTGTTACTTCATTTCTCCCAAATCAAATATACTGATCCACTGTACTGTAACTTGCTGTAGAAAAAGTAGGATAATATTGAGCAAGAAATGCTTCCCAGTGGTTTTTAGGACTGGAATTGCTATTTTCAACAGTGTGACGGGGCAGCCCCGCCCCGCACTAGCCCCAGCAGCGCCAGACCAGTAGCTCTGGCGGCGGAAGTCCCGCCCCGCTCGTACTGGGCATGCTCCAAATGCTTGGGGAGCATAAAAGGAGCGAACTCAGCTCAGTCTGGGCAGGTGGCCGCAGGGGAAGGACACAACAGGGAAGCTCCTGCGGAGGACCAGCCAACGCCCTTGAAGATGCTGGGACCAGAAGCTTCCACAGACCGGCTCGAACCTCTACCGTGGGAGGAACCAGGGGAGACGACCGACCCGGAGAGCCGTGGGGGACCTTGGGATTCCTGGGAGCCCCAGCTCTCATGCCGGTAGGAAGCGAACCGGGGCGGGGTGGCGGACTGGTACCTTGCCCCTGGTGAGCCTCAGTGTGGCTCGCTAGGACCCACCCCGCTGAGCCAGTAGTAAGGTCCTACAGCCCTGCAACCCGGGGCAACTCTATGGACTCTGGCCATTAGGCCGTGCTGCCCTGCAACCCGGGGCAACTCTATGGACTCTGGCCATTAGGCCGTGCTGCCCAGTAAGGAGGGGCGTAAACCCTCACAAACAGCCATTGCTTTTTTTTTTTTTTTTTTTTTTTTTTTTTTTTTTTTTTTTTTTTTTTTTTTTTTATTAGAGATACTATTTTTTTTTTTTTTTTTTTTCTCTATTAAAAAAAAAAGTAAAAAAAAAAAAAAAAAANAGGCACCTCAACTTTTCCTCATTTATGGAGGACAGTCTTATAATATGCATCCAGATATCCTACAGTCACACAAGTTGAAAATTGTTCCACTTTACTGCAGTTCTGTAACCATATGGGAACCAATCCTGTCTGTGTTCTGTGCACATCCAAAATTCCTGCTGAATGACCTGCCCTGGGAGCAAGTTACCAGTGACCCAGGGCTGGGGCGAAAGGAGGGTGCAGGTGGGGGGAGGCCCAGAGCTGGGGCAGCAGGGGGGTGCAGGTGGGGGGAGGCCCAGAGCTGGGGTGGGGGCAGCCAAAAATTTTTTTGCTTGGGGCAGCAAAAAACCTAGAGCCGGCCCTGTCATTTACTTATATGTTTCTTGACAAATTAACAGAAATTGCCTGCTGGTTGAGTTCACAACAATAAATCCTGCTTTTGGGGTCTGCTTTGTCCTGACCTTGCTCTTGGAGGAGGAGGTTGGCCACACCCCAGACTTTATGACTCCAAAGGCTGCATTAGTGCAAACTGAGTTTTGAGCCAAGCAAGGGAATAAAACCACTTTTCCATGCTAATATAGACAGAGGTCATATTTATGTTTGTACCTGTGTTACACATGCATGGATAAAAGCCTCCACTGAGAGTCTTAGGTTTCAGGACACTCACAATTTTCAGCACAATTATTTATCTGTGGTGTAAAATATTAAAATTTTTTTTTTTTTTTGTCGTTGATGGTCTCACAGGCTAGATTGTTTTCTTGGACTGATTTACTACTTTATTTACAAATAATTTAGGAAGTTGTATTAAAATGTTTATGCCTTCAATCTATATTTCAGTTTTTACTTTGAAATAATAACCTAACATTGTAACATGCACTTCTAATAATGTAACAGTTCTTTTCTACAAATAAACATTTTACAAAGGTCAGTCACATATTATGAAAATTAGTAGCATTTAGTAAGTGGATGAATTCTTGTAAAGATAATGTCAAATCAACTTTTGGAACAGGAAAGCTAGAATTTAAATTCCTGGGTATTTAAATGCAACTATTGCAGGTGTTAAATTTGCCATATAATCTTCAATTGACAAAAAAATGAACTTGGATCCTACCAGCTTTGCAAACCAATATAAACTTGCATTTTCTTATCATTTATTGTAAGTACTATTATCTTTCTGAAATGGTAAATTAAGCACAACTAGGTGAGATCCTCAGCGGGCATAGCTCTATTGAAGTCAATGAAGCTATGCCAATTTAAACCATCTGAGAATCTTGCCCAAATATATGTATGCTATTAATCCTTAATTGATCTGTGTAAGTGCTTTCAAGAACTACTATCTAGCATTTTTCTGAACATATTAAGGTCTGCCAAAGGTTTTGCTATTTATATTTCTGGTCATTTGTAATGGCTTAATGCTTGTTGGCTGTTCTAGGCTTGAAGCCAATGAAATAAAAAATCCATCTCTATAGTTTATTGCTATAGAGGCTCAACTCCTAAATCAGAAGCTGAGTTTTTTTTCTAGTGACCAACAGCAACAGAGGATTTAGTTGTAGGGTGATTGTAAAAAGGCAATTCTCTGATTCAATATAAAATGAAGGATAGCTTAGGTTATTTTACAAGTCCATGTGATGTTTTTGTCTCTTCATCCACCCATGATACAAGTCAGTCTCTTCTTGATGCTCCGTAAGCATGTAAAAAAAACTCTGGGGAACATTTAAAAATATTTCACAAATGACAGATGTTCTCAAGTGAAGCAATAAGCAGCAATCATTTTAAATTGACAAAGGAGCCTTCAATCTATGCAATTTTCCTGTGTTACAGTACCTTTCAAATGGGAGCTTTGAAAACAGAAATTTAAAACTGTATAAGCACAAGTGACTTTCTCAAGGGATATTGATAGCAGGTATTTCATGTTCTTACTCTAATGCCAAGAGAGAAAGAAAAGTTTTATTTCTTACATTTAAAAACACTTAGGTTTTCAATATATGTGCATGTGGTCTACACAAAGTTTTGTGAACTTTTTAATGGGAAAGTTAGATAAAAGGCTCTAAACAATTAGTCATTTGTCTAAATTCCCCTAAATTTTACATTAAAAAATCACTGTAGATGTCCACAGAATATTATTCAGCTCTGCCCTGATCTGGAGATTGGTTGCATACTGCAAACACAGAGCTGTTTGCTATGGGATTTATTCAGCCTTTGAGGAATCATAGAACTGAAAGGGACCTCGAGGGGTCATCTAGTCCAGTCCCCTGCACTCAAGGCAGGACTAATATTATCTAGACCATCTGTGACAGGTGTTTGTCCAACCTGCTCTCAATGATGGAGATTCCACAAACCACCTTAGGCAATTTATTCCAGTGCTTAACCACTCTGACAGGAAGTTTTTCCTAATGTCCAACCTAAACCGCTCTTGCTGTAATTTAAGCCCATTGCTTCTTGTCCTATCCTCCTTGTAACAACCTTTTATGTACTTGAAAACTGTTATCATGTCCCCTCTCAGTCTTCTCTTCTCCAGATTAAACAAACCCATTTTTTCACTCTTCCTCAGGACCTTTAATCATTTTTGTTGCTCTTCTCTGGACTTTCTCCAATTTGTCCACATCTTTCCTGAAATGTGGCGTCCAGAACTGGACACAATACTCCAGTTGAGGCCTAATCAGCGTGGAGTAGAGTGGAAGATTTACTTGTCATCTCTTGCTTACAATACTCCTGCTAATACATCCAAGAATGTTTGCTTTTTTTTGCAACAGCGTTACATTGTTGACTCATATTTAGCTTGTGATCCACTATGACCCCCAGATCCCTTTCCACAGTACTCCTTCCTAGGCAGTCATTTCACATTTTGTATGTGTGCAACTGATTGTTCCTTCCTAAGTGGAGTATTTTGCATTTGTCCTTATTGAATTTAATCCTATTTACTTCAGACCATTTCTACAGTTTGTCCAGATCATTTTGAATTTTAATCCTATCCTCTAAAGCACTTGCAACCCCTCCCAGCTTAGTATCATCCGCAAATTTTATAAGTGTACTTTCTATGCCATTATCTAAATCATTGATGAAGATATTGAACAGAACCGGACCCAGAACCGATCCCTGCGGGACCCCACTCATTATGCCCTTCCAGCATGACTGTGAACCACTGATAACTACTCTCTGGGAATGATTTTCCAACCAGTTATGCACCCACTTTATAGTAGCTCTATCTAGGTTGTATTTCCCTAGTTTGTTTAGAGAAGGTCATGCAAGACAGTATCAAAAGCCTTACTAAAGTCAAGATATACCACATCTACAATTTCCCCCCTATCCACAAGGCTTGTTACCATGTCAAAAAACCTATCGGGTTGGTTTGACACAATTTATTCTTGACAAATCCATGCTGCCTGTTGTTTTTTCAGCTGTTATGCTTAGCCAGCTGTATTTACAGCTATCTGTATACTGTAGGTAACTGCATTTCTTCCTGACCTCTTAAATCAACCTTATCTTATGTGTAGACTTTAAAAGCTGAAGCTTATTTGATGAGTTTAAATTGAATATGGGGATAACTCTTGTATAATGCTGCCATAAATGATAGTGGGATAATACCTTACATGGTTTTGAATTATATATTATAATCAGGCAGTCCTAAAGCACCTTCTAGCTGATACTCTGAGTATTTGAATACTAATGAATGAAAACTGACAACACACCTGTGCAGTAGGTACAATTATTCCTATTTACTGATGAGGAAACTAAGGTACAAACATATGCAGTGTCTTCCCAAAGGTCATTAGTGGCAGAACTGGGGATAGAACTCCTGTTTCCCAACTTACAGTACTGTGCTATATTATCATTAAGATTATCATTGGCCATCACATATCTTATAGTCTGTCGTGAGGCTGTAATATGCCCTCTGGTTGTACAGCATATCATTAAATAATTTTCATACATTTTACTTAAGTCTGTGTTTGTATGTGTGAACAATGCACAGTGACTTTTCATCCTTCCTGAGACTATGCACTTTTCTCCTCAAATAAAATCAAAACTTATAGTTAATAAAGAATTCACAGAACTGAAAGCGATCCTCTCAGAAAGAGCTAGCAGGTAGAATATACTGTCGGGGCCTTGAGTAACACAAAGAGACTAACTAGCACTGGTCAAAAATGGGGAAATTTTCTGGCAAAAAATCATTAACACTATTTCTTTTTTGTCAAAAAAAACTTTGAATTTCCAAAACTTTTAGGCATCTCTAAGAATAATTCACATAACTGTGTAAGAAACCGGGAAATAGTGAAATAAAAATACTGACAGCTACATGGGCAACAATAGTAGAGAAGTGTTTACATTTTTTAACCTCTTGGTGGTATAGTATAAAGTTCCATATGGATGGTATTGGAGCTTTGACAAATTAAACCAAATCAATTCCAAACTCCTCACTACCAAGGTGTAGAGGGGATACAGAAGATGGGAGATCTAATATGATCTTATTTTTACAAGGTATGGGATAATTACTGGAGAAATCAAGACATTAGCAAAATTGTATCAACCTACAGAATGTACAAGCACTGACTCAGTTCTGGGGCTTACCACTCAGAATAGATCATCTGCTTTTTCCCCAAACACACAACAGAAATATTCATTGAACACTGGTGCCTCTTCTGCATTATTATTGATAATTCTACCATTTCCATCTAGTAATGGACCAATACCATTGCTGGGATTTTTTTTGTTCCTAATATATTAAAAAAACTCATTCTTGTCCTTAACTCTACTGGCCCTATAATTTTCCTTGTGTTCCTTTGTTTCCCTTATCAATTTTCTACAGTTCCTAACTTCTTACTTATATTCATTACTATCAACTTCCCCTTTCTTCCATTTGTTATATATAATATTTTAAATTTTTATAGCTGCCTTAATTTCCCCTCTAAACAGTTTTTAACCAATAGGACTTCTTCCGCAACTGTGGGATTGGGGCTTTTGGGGCATCTAATAAAGTGTTCTTAAACAATTTCCCGTATCATTCACATTTTTCTGATAAAATTCTTCCCCCCAGCTGATTTGGCTCAATTGTTTCCACTATGTGAAACTGGCCCTTTTAAAATCACCAAGTATATATAGAGAGACTTCATTCTGTTTGCATTTTATAAATGTGAGCAAGTCATGATCACTTGTACCTAAGCTACCATTAATTTTTAATTCTGTGATCAGTTGGTTCTCTTTATATGTCAAGATGAGGTCTAATATAGAATTCCCCCATGTTGGATGCAATACTTTTTGAGTTAGGAAATTGTCATCTATAATTAGAAATTCCAAGGATATTTTTGTATAGGCAGCATGAGACCTTCCACATATTTCTCTCAAATTGAAGTCCTCTATGATCACATAGGTTTTTTCCCCCTACACATTACAAATAGGTGCATAAGGAGCTGGTCATCCTGTTCCTTAGTGTGATTTGGTGGTCTCTGGCAAGCAACTAATACCTTATTTTGTACTTTATTAATTCATGCACTTTTAATGTTTACCAATAGATGATCCAAAGTTTTTTAATTTATGAAGATATGTACTGTAGAGACACTCACATAAGAGTGCAAAGTATTTGAAAGCAGATTGATAGTTTGTTTTCGGATATGGATATTGATTTATGTCCCCTTGTGACTAGTGTTTTAAAAATAAACTTGTACTAAGTATAAATTAAATATTAAAAGTACATTATGCATCCTTTTCACATTAATTAAAATGATTCTGCCTTTGACTACCATGAAATATAGTGGTCCAGATGACCCTCAACTGGCATAAATTGGTATAGCTTCACTTAGGTCATATGCTGATTCACATCAACTGAGCATCTGGCCCATTTTTTGTTTGTTTGTTTTTTGTTTTTATTTAGCATTCTCATTGCATAGCACTGATTTTACCTTTGGAAAATATTTCTAGATTTTTTTTTTTTAAACAATTCTTTTCTTGGCACCATTTGATGTTGAACATGAAAAATAAAACTCATTGACAGAGAAGTTTTTAACCTCCTGGTCCCAATATAAATATTTATTATGTGGCTTTAAGCACAAGCACATCTTGGCTATGCTTTCCCCATTTCTGTAATATAAAATCCATTGTTATGAAAGTGTTGCCATAGCAACAAAGGGCAGCAGAAGGCAAAAGGCTGACAATCATGTACACAAAGCAGGTTGGATTTTCAGACTAATTAAAAGGTTTTGTGCTTTGGGTCACCTTGTAAATGAGATGTCAGTCAAGAAGCCATGGTCAAAAACTACTCGAAGAGAACAAATACACAAACCCATATTTGGATGTTCTCCTCCTCCAAAGTACAGCCTGTAATTTTCCATGGTAAGCAATTGTGAGGCCAGCAGTAAATGGTTGTTGGTTCGTCTTATTAAATAGCCAAAATCTGTGTTTTATCAGCAGGACACTTTGGGTTTGCTGAATGATTTATAAAAGCACACTCCCTTTCTCAAAATCACTTCTAGTTCAGTTTGCAAAATGCAAAACAAGTGACTGTAAACAGTCTGAACAAGAGAGAGGGACAGAAATACTCCTCTGTACAACAACCCTATACCTCAAGCAGCTCAGAGCTCTTTTGATTCAAGGCTTTTCAACGACTGGCATATTTACAAGTCATACATGATGTGCAAAGAAAATGTCTAGTCTGATCTATATGTATTAGTGAAATAGAGGAAGCAATATAATTTAAAGGAAGAATCCCAGCTCTGTCGCTGATTCCCTTTGTGACTCTGATGCAGTTTTCCCATCTGTAAAGTGGGGTTATTCACTTCCCCCACAGGGACGTTGTCAATATTTGCAAAGATCTTTGGAGATGTTCAGTGTTTTACTCTCTTTTTATTTTCTAGATTAGGTAGGGCTAATAATTGTAATAAACACATTGCATATTAACATAAGAATTCAGTTCAAAAGCGCCAAATTGATTTTTCATGTCATTAAGTTCCTGACTATATTTTTATTTGCACAGTAATAGAACAGAATAATAATAATCCTACACTTTTGCAGGATCTTTCATCCTGAAAGCTTCAAGCTTTCTGAGATACCTACACCAGCTTCTTGGGAGTTACATGTGCATATCTGAAAACAGATTTTGGGAGCAGTAAATGATAGCATCACAGAAATGTAGGCTGGACGGGACCTTAAGAAGTCATCTAGTCCATTTCCCCCATGCTGAGGCAGGACCAAGTAAACCTAGACCATGCCAGACAGTTGTTTGTCTAACCTGTTCTGAAAAACCTCTAGTGATGGGTGTTGCAGACATTGCAATCTCATGCTGCATCTCTGGGGACCATTGTATTAAACTTATGAATGCTTTATACCAGGGGTCTCAAACACGTGGCCCGCGGGCCGCATGCGGCCCGCAGGGTTATTGCATGCGNGGCAGGCGCGGGTCGGGCCGGAGCCCGCCTCCCGCACTTCTCCTGCACCCCAACCCCCTGCCCTGAGTCCCCTGCTGCACCCTGCACCCCTGCCCTGAACCCCCACCGCACNAGTTTACCTAGAGCGGCTGCCTGCCTGCCCTGCCCCTGTGCCGGGAATCGGCTGGAACCTGGGGAAGGAGGGGCGCAGGGGTGTGTGTGGCTGTTGCTTCAGGCACCGCCCCCAGCAGTTCCCATTGGCCGGGAATGGGGAACTGTGGCCAATGGGAGCTGCTGGGGGCGCTGCCTGAAGCAACAGCCACACACACCCCTGCGCCCCCCTTCCCCAGGTTCCAGCCGCTTCCCGGTGCAGGGCAGGCGCGGGTCGGGCCGGAGCCCGCCTCCCGCACTTCTCCTGCACCCCAACCCCCTGCCCTGAGTCCCCTGCTGCACCCTGCACCCCTGCCCTGAACCCCCACCGCACCCCTCCTGCACCCCAACCCCCTGCCCTGAGCCCCCTGCCGCACCCTGCACCCTGACCCCCTCCTGCACCCCTCACCCCAACTCCCTGCCCTGAGCCCCCGCCACACCCCACACCCCTCCTGCGCCCCCTGGGGGCAGGGAGGGGGCAGAGTTGGGGTGGGGATTTCAGGGAAGGGGTTGGAATGGGGGCAGGGAAGGGGTGGGAAGAGGCGGGGCAGGGAAGGGGCCTCATGGAAGGGGTGGAGTGGGGGCGGGGCCGAGGGCGGCGGGGGGGAGGTGTCAGTAAATGTGGCCCTCGGCCCAATGTACTAGTCCTCATGTGGTCATTTGAGTTTGAGACCCCTGCTTTATACAGTAGAACCTCAGAGTTATGAACACCAGAGTTGCAAACTGACCAGTCAACCACACATCTCATTTAGAACTGGAAGTACACAATCAGGCACTGGAGACCAAAAAAAAAAAGAAGGTACAATACAGTACTGTGTTAAATGTAAACTACTAAAAAACAAAGGGAGAGTTTAAAAAAAGATTTGACAAGATAAGGAAACTGTTTTGGTGTTTGTTTCATTTAAATTAAGATGGTTAAAAGCAGCATTTTTCTTCTGTATAGTAAAGTTTCAAAACTGTATTAAAGAATAACAATAATGTTTTGTTCAGAGTTATGAACATTTCAGAGTTATGAACAACCTCCACTCCCGAGGCATTTGTAACTCTGAGGTTCTACTGTATATGATTGTGTTCTACTCCACCAGAAACTAAAAACCATGAGAGGCGATTAAAGTGAATCACTCAGGTTGTAAACACCTCCAAAGAGTACCACCATCTGGGGAGACTTGCATATACTGGTTCAATTTGTTTTTTTCCAAAGGTCAACAAAGAGGTTGAGTTGAAGCTGACTGAAGAACTTCTTTCTGATCAAGCAAATAGACACGACCTTCTATCCAAGGGCCCCAACCCTTGTGGAAGGGTTGGAAATTTTTTTTGTCCAAACAGGGCTGAATAAGATTGATAGGTGACCTCTGGTGAGCTTTTAACAGGTATAGTGGAACTTTTATTGTTTTTATATCTTTTTCTATGCATTATATTTACCTTAAGAATAAATATGCTTGCTTAGCAGGAGCTGTGTGGTCACTAGTAACTGCTGGCAATATACTGTTCATAGCCTTTAGAGAGAAAGCAAAGCACAGACACTGGCCTCTAGACAGACTGGCTTGCTGGGTACAGC
This sequence comes from Platysternon megacephalum, assembly GCA_003942145.1. Classification (NCBI taxonomy): domain Eukaryota; kingdom Metazoa; phylum Chordata; order Testudines; family Platysternidae; genus Platysternon; species Platysternon megacephalum. The sequence continues at coordinate 212,987 of QXTE01000425.1, forward strand.
AAAGTGTAAGGCAGGGAGCACTGCAGCCTTAAAATAATAATCAAGAGGGGGAGAGATGTGGGAGAAAGATGATGCCAGCAGATCGAGGGAAGTGATTATTCCCCTCTATTCGGCACTGGTGAGGCCACACCTGGAATATTGCATCCAGTTTTCGTCCCCCCACTACAGAAGGGATGTGGACAAATTGGAGGGAGTCCAGAGGAGGGCAACGAAAATGATCAGGGGGCTGGGGCACATGACTTACAAGGAGAGGCTGAGGGAACTGGGATTATTTAGCCTGCAGAAGAGAAGGGTGAGGGGGGATTTGATAGCAGCCTTCAACTACCTGAAGGGAGGTTCCAAAGAGGATGGAGCTAGGCTGTTCTCAGTGGTGGTAGATGACAGAACAAGAAGCAATGGTCTCAGGTTGCAGTGTGGGAGGTCTAGGTTGGATATTAGGAAACACTATTTCACTAGGAGGAATAGGTTACCTGAGGAGGTGGTGAAATCTCTGTCCTTAGAGATTTTAAAGGCCTGGCTTGACAAAGCCTTGGCTGGGATGATTTAATTAGTGTTGGTCCTGCTTTGAGCAGGGGATTGGACTAGATGACCTCCTGAGGTCTCTTCCAACCCTAATATTCTATGATTCTACGATTCTATGATGGATGGGAGCCATAAACCTTAAGTAAGTGCCTTCAAGACCATGCAGGGGCAATACAGGTGCAGGGCCTCTTAAACTGTGATAACAGGGATTCGACATCCACCCCTAGAAGCCTGTTCCAGTATTTAACTATCCTTATAGTTAGAAAGTTTTTCCTAATATCTAACCTAAATATCCCTTGCTGCAGACTAAGCCCATTACATCTTGTCTTCAGTGGGCATGAAGAACAATGGATCATAGTCCTCTTCGCATGTTTGAAGATTGAGAGGGAACATGATGACAGTGTTCTTGTCTAAATAGATCCAGTTTTTTTAACCTTTCCTGATAGGTTTTGTTTTCCAAACCTCTTACCACTCTTGTTGCTCTCCTGTACACTTTCTCCAGTTTGTCCACATCATTCTTAAAGTGTGGTGTGCAAAACTGGACACAAGACTCCAGCTGAGGCCTCACTCCAGCTGAGGCCTCACTGAATATAGTAGAACAATTACCTCCCATGTCTTACATACAACACTCCTGTTAATATTCTGGAGAATATTAACTTTTTTTTTTTCTTTTGCATTGTCAGCTCATATTAAATTTGTCATCCACTATAATCCCCGGATCTCTTTCTGCAGTAAAACTGCCTGGCTAATTATTCACTATTTTTTGTATTCATGCATTCAATGTTGTCTTCCTACGTGTAGTACTTTGCACTTGACTTTATTGAATTTCATCTTGTTGAGCTCAGATCAGTTCTCCAATTTCAGGTCATTTTAGATTCTAATTGTGTCCTACAAAGTGCTTGCAACCCCTCCCAGCTTGGTATCCTATGAAAATTGTATAAGCATATTCTCAACAGAGTTATTCAAGTCACTAATGAAAATACTGACTAGTACCAGAACCAGGACAGACTCCTGACAGACCCCATTAAATACATCCTCCCAGTTTGACAGTGAACCACTAATAACTACTCTCTGCGTGTGGTTTTTCACACATTTGTTAACTCATCTTATAATAATTTCATCTAGACCACATTTCCCTAGTTTATCTAAGAGCACAATATAGTCCAGCTCAAACATAAAAACGATGTCACTGATCCTGCAATGCATACAGTGCTAGGGTGGAATGTGGCAACCATTTAACAGCACATACCACCACAATAAAGTAGGATAGTATGTAAAGATTATATTCAATTATAACCAAATGAAATTTAAGGGGAAACGCTACACTGACACAAGAATGTAATCACTCTAGTTGGAATTTAATCAAGACATGTGGTCTTCTGCCCTTATTTTTATTTTTTCTGTGGGGGCGATCTTTAATGACTAAAAAGGGTCAGCATCTAAGTGTATGTCTCAAATGATACCACTTCTAGCAGCCTCTCATGCCACACTAGGAAACTTTATTAGAAGGAAACACCAATACTGCTGAAGCACATATACTATCTAGTGCAGCAACCTGGGTTCTCCTGTGCATCCAAGTACAGATTAGAGACAACCCTGTTGAGCTTGTGGGTTATAATGAAAACAGAGCTTCAGGCCATTGTAACTTTAGGGCATTATCAGCAAAATCACTGCTAACAAGTTAAGTTCATGTGGGTTTTTTTTATCAGTTTTTCCATACTCAAGGTGCAGATTCTATACATGATTTATCAAGAGAGTTTCAGTTTTATGTAAGCACATGCCAGGAAATTGGTGGGATAAAAGCATATATTTACATGCATTTACACCCATTAAAAATAAATCTTCTAAATTGTTTTTAAATTTGCAATTATGTGAGTTGAATTTTTATGTGGTTGTATTTAGGGATATCAGGAGAGACAGACTGGCATCAAGCAAATGTATAGCGAGAACTTGCCAATAAGGTGGATAGATTTCAAGACCAATTGACATACCAATAGCTTGACAAAACTAGAACTGATGCATGGATGATACTTTGTCACTACATGCCTTTTCAAATATATATCTTTCAGAGATGGCCACTTTCCATAAGGACATCTGAAATGTACTGATCAATGTTACTGAATATTCGAAAGAAAAGTAACTAGCAGACAGGAAGAAAGCAATCACCTAGTAACATATTTCTCAGCTGAAAATGGTGTAAAATTATGGTTTCTTTGCAATCCAATTTAATCAATGATGATTGTCATGTAGCACCTGACACTCACACATAAATAACAAAATGAACAACACAGTATGCAGCAATAATAATATAAAGCTGAAGATTTTTATATTCATATCATTAGTAGTAAACCTTAAAGACAATGTATGGGTTCAACAAAATAAATGGCTAGATTAAAATCTGGCTAATTGATAGATCTCACAGTATGATTGTATATGGGGAATCATCAGCAAATGGGTGTGTTTTTAGTGGGGTCCCAAAGGGATCGGTTCTTACCCCGTGCTATTTAGCATTTTAATCAATTAAATGAAAAAGAACATACAATCATCACTGATGAAGTTTGCAGATGACACAGATTGGGAGAATGATAAGTAATGAAGAGGAAAGGTCACTAATTCAGAGTGATCTGGATCAGTTGGTAAACTGAGCACAAGCAAACAATGTACATATTAATATAGCTAAATGTATAAATCTAGGAACAAAGAATGCAGTCCATACTTACAGGATGGGGGATGTTATCCTAGGAAGCAGTGGATAATCATCTGAACATGAACTCTCAGTATGGCCAAAATGCTAATCTGGTGTTTGGATGCATAATCAGGGAAATCTCAAGTAAGAGTAGAGAGGTTATTTTACTTCTGTATTGGCACTGTTGTAAGTGCTGCTGGAATACTGTGTTCAGTTCTGGTGTCAACAATTCAGGAAGGATTTCAATAAACTGGAGAGGTTTAAGAGACAAGCCATGAGAATGATGAAAGGATTAGAAAACATGCCTTATAATGAGAGACTCAAGGAGCTCCATCTAATTATCTTAACAAAGAGAAAGACAAGGAGTGCCCTGATTACAGTTTATAAGTACCTTCATTGGGAATAAATGTTTAATAATAGGCTCTTCAATCTAGCAGACAAAGGTAAAACATGATCCAATGGCTGGAAGCTGAAGCTAGACATATTCAGACTGGAAATAAGATGTAATTTTTTAAAAATGAGAGTATTTAACCGCTGGAACAATTTACCAAAGTTCATGGTGGCTTCTCCATCACTGACAATCTTTAAATCAAGGTTGGATGTTTTTTCTCAAAGATATTCTCTAGGGATTATTTTGGGGAAATTCAATAGTCTGCCTTGCACAAGAGGTCAGACTAGATTATTACAATGGTCCCTTCTAGCCATGGAATCTATTAATCTGGTTAGTATTTTTTGGGGAAGGGTGGGGATAAAGTCTATCAGGAGAGTCTTACCGTCCAAAAAAAAAAAGAGACTTGAATGGGCTATTGACTTGAGTATTATCATCTCCTAATAGACTCATGAACTGACTCATAGTGTAAATGGTGAATTCAATGTCTTGAAACCATGATTGAGGACTTCAGTAACTCAGCCAGAGTTTAAGGGTCTATTACAGGAATGGATGGGTGAGATTCTGTGGCCTGCAATGTTCAGGAGGTCAGACTAGATTATCATGATGGTCCCTTCTGACCTTAAAGTCTATGCGTTTATCGGTCTGTACAATGTTTGTCATGAAAGTGAAAGAAAATGATAGTAAAGAGATGAGTGTAAAATTCTGAACCCAACTCAATGGGAGTTTTGCCATTGACTTCAATAAGCTCAGTAGGTACTAACACAACCAATTACTCATACAATTAAATTAATTCAGAAAACAAATGAATAAAATATAATTCAGATTTGGCTTTATAATGTTTTCCATAAAATGTCTATCCACAAATGCTTTACTGAATTAGAATAAAGAAGTACTGTACAATAAAGCCAATCACAAGGAGCAAAGTATTGCAACATTTTATTTAAAGTCTTCCATTAAATAGCTCTAAGATGCTTTGGGGGAATTTAATGAAGATTTATTTTTTAAAAGCATGATTGAATAAATTAAGTATTTTTCAAATGAACTTCAAGTCACAGTACATATTTCTGCATTCTGTAGGCACAGGGTTCCTAAGCAACAAATATCCAAATATTGTAAATGTGGAATTTGTAACTAAATGAAATAAATGCACTTGACATATTTTTTTCATTAAAATATTGAATCGTGCTGCAATCCATCAAGAATAAACCAGTTTTCATTTTGTTCAGCAAGAATATTCCAGATGTGGAAATACAGCTGATGGTTACAGTTTAAGGGCAAAAGATCTCCTCAGACTTATCCTTCACTTTAAACATAGCACGGCACTCTTAGCATGGGGGTGTTTGAATGCCTTAAAACTGCATATCTACATAAGCAGACCTTGATACCTAAGTTCTACTTGAGTTCTAATGTGGTTGTGAGAAGTGAATTTTATTCTAAAAGAGGGTGAAATCCTGAGAGTGTATGAAATAATGCCCAGTTCCTCCTCTTCCTCACAAGTATTACCATAGATACACTTGGTCTACATAGAATCATAGAATATCAGGGTTGGAAGGGACCTCAGGAGGTCATCTAGTCCAACCCCCTGCTCAAAGCAGGACCAATCCCCAACTAAATCATCCCAGACAGGGCTTTGTCAAGCCTGACCTTAAAAACCTCTAAGGAAGGAGATTCCACCACCTCCCCAGTGCTTCCAGTGCATTCCAGTGCTTCACCACCCTCCTAGTGAAAAAGTTTTTCCTAATATCCAACCTACACCTCCCCCACTGCAACTTGAGACCATTACTCTTTGTTCTGTCATCTGGTACCACTGAGAACAGTCTAGATCCATCCTCTTTGGAACCCCCTTTCAGGTAGTTGAAAGCAGCTATCAAATCCCCCCTCATTCTTCTCTTCTGCAGACTAAACAATCCCAGTTCCCTCAGCCTCTCCTCATAAGTTATGTGCTCCAGCTCCCTAATCATTTTTGTTGCCCTCCGCTGGACTCTTTCCAATTTTTCCACATCCTTCTTGTACTGTGGGGCCCAAAACTGGACACAGTACTCCAGATGAGGCCTCACCAATGTCGAATAGAGGGGAATGATCACGTCCCTCGATCTGCTGGCAATGCCGTTAGCCTTCTTGGCAACAAGGGCACACTGTTGACTCATATCCAGCTTCTCGTCCACTGTAACCCCTAGGTCCTTTTGTGCAGAACTGCTGCCTAGCCATTTGATGCCTAGTCTGTAGCAGCGCATGGGATTCTTCCATCCTAAATGCAGGACTCTGCACTTGTCCTTGTTGAACCTCATCAGATTTCTTTTGGCCCAATCCTCTAATTTGTCTAGGTCCCTCTGTATCCTGTCCCTATCCTCCAGCATCTCAACCACTCCTCCCAGTTTCGTGTCATCTGCAAACTTGCTGAAGGTGCAGTCAACGCTATCCTCCAGATCATTAATGAAGATATTGAACAAAACTGGCCCCAGGACCGACCTTTGGGGCTGCCAACTAAACATGGAGCCATTGATCACTGCCCGTTGAGCCCGATGATCTAGCCAGCTTTCTATCCACCTTATAGCCCATTCATCCAGTCCATACTTCTTTAACTTGCCGGCAAGAATACTGTGGGAGACCGTATGAAAAGCTTTGCTAAACTCAAGGAATAACATGTCCACTGCTTTCCCCTCATCTACAGAGCCAGTTATCTCGTCATAAAAGGCAATTAGGTTAGTCAGGCATGACTTGCCCTTAGTGAATCCATGCTGACTGTTCCTGATCACTTTCCTCTCCTCTAAGTGCATCAGAATTGATTCCTTGAGGACCTGCTCCATGATTTTTCCAGGGACTGAGGTGAGGCTGACTGGCCTGTAGTTCCCTGGATCCTCCTCCTTCCCTTTTTTAAAGATGGGCACTACATTAGCCTTTTTCCAGTCATCCGGGAACTCCCCCAATCGCCATGAATTTTTAAAGAGCAAGAGCAGGGGATCAATGTAATGTACCTTAAATCCATGGAATGGCTTTTCAATAAAACATACTTTTTTATTTTTTTATTTCTTTCATCAATACCAAGAATGGTACTAGGCATCTTTAAAAATTATCTACATGTCAGGTTTCAAACTTCAGTTGTTTTAGCTGTAGCATATGTCTTTTAAAACTAATGTATATTCAGTATCCCATAATTGAAAAATGAGATCTTGCTCAAAATTTACCTACATGTTCACCCTCACCCAGTGCCCAATTTTGGAAAATTTAAGCCCAACAACAGAATATTTCTGAATGTATAAATCATATGAAAATCAGGATGTTCCCACCCTACTCTGAGTAAAGGATGCACACAATGGATATAGAATTTACCCTCTTCCTGGGCTTTTTCTTTATTGTTAACTTAAATAACAATAACAGAATATAAACACCTACCCAAGCTTTTTTCCAAATTTTAGCTGTTCCTAGGATTTTCCCTGAATGATTTCCCTGTCTTTGCCCATAGTTCCCTCATCCATAGAGAGAAGCTCTAATCTCTTTTAGGACTTGTCTACATGAGAAAGTAGCACCAGTTTAATTTATGGAGTGAATTAAACCAATTTAGTTAAACTGGTGCAAACCCCTGCACGAATACTCTTATTTCAGCTTCAGGGCAGCTTTTTGGTTTAATTTAAGGCAATTGGGAACAGGTTTAGCTAATCTGAAGTGACAGGATTTTGCACCATTTCAATTAAATGAGTTTTAAAAATTATTTAATTAAACCAGTGCAAGTTTCTCATGTAGACTAAGTTTTATTCTCCTAGATTGGAGTTAATTAGACACTGATCTAATCTCTGAGTAACTCAGCACTTGATATAATGATGATATAATCTGAGATCTTGCATCTCTATGCAGTCCTAGAATCTGCCACCATATTTTATGGTGTTATATACAACTACAGTAATATTTTACATCTTCCCAATCAACCTATCTGCATCCTTTTACCTAGCTGTTAAAATGATTTTCATATTGGTATCTATTTTGCAAGGATAGTGCTTTGAAGGTGTAAATGGGTATAGCTGTGCTAAGTAATATGATCAATTATTATTCTAACTTGCTTTTACCACAACTCATGTATTCACAAATTCTGTTTCTTATACATTCCAAAGTGCCATTCATTCCACTGCTGTCATTCATGCCATGCTAATTTTACCTGTTCACATTCTATCTGGAGTATTTTATAAATAAATTTGCTCAGATAAAGAGAAATTCCGCTAAAGATGTCCTAGTGATATAATTAATACAATCCTCTGTAAATCATATATACCTTCAAGTCAGTGGCACTGCTATGGGTACCCGCATGGCCCCACAGTATGCCAACATTTTTATGGCTGACATAGAACAACGCTTCCTTAGCTCTCGTCCCCTAACGCCCCTACTCTACTTGCGCTGCATTGATGACATCTTCATCATCTGGACCCATGGAAAAGAAGCCCTTGAGGAATTCCACCATGATTTCAACAATTTCCATCCCACCATCAACCTCAGCCTAGACCAGTCCACACAAGCGGTCCATTTCCTAGACACTACTGTGCTAATAAGCGATGGTCACATAAACACCACCCTATACCGGAAACCTACTGACCGCTATACTTACCTACATGCCTCCAGCTTCCATCCAGGACACACCACACGATCCATTGTCTACAGCCAAGCTCTAAGATACAACCGCATTTGCTCCAATCCCTCAGACAGAGACAAACACCTACAAGAGCTCTATCAAGCATTCTTAAAACTACAATACCCACCTGCTGAAGTGAAAAAACAGATTGACAGAGCCAGAAGAGTACCCAGAAGTCACCTACTACAGGACAGGCCCAACAAAGAAAATAACAGAACGCCACTAGCCGTCACCTTTAGCCCCCAACTAAAACCTCTCCAGCGCATCATCAAAGATCTACAACCTATCCTGAAAGATGATCCCTCACTCTCACAGATCTTGGGAGACAGACCTGTCCTCGCTTACAGACAGCCCCCCAACCTGAAGCAAATACTCACCAGCAACCACACACCATACAACAAAAACACTAACCCAGGAACCTACCCTTGCAACAAACCCCGCTGCCAACTCTGTCCACATATCTATTCAAGTGACACCATCACAGGACCTAATCACATCAGCCATGCCATCAGGGGCTCGTTCACCTGCACATCTACCAATGTGATATATGCCATCATGTGCCAGCAATGCCCCTCTGCCATGTACATTGGCCAAACCGGACAGTCTCTTCGCAAAAGAATAAACGGACACAAATCTGACATCAGGAATCGTAACATTCAAAAACCAGTAGAACACTTCAACCTCTCTAATCACTCAGTGACAGACATTAAGGTGGCAATTTTGCAACAGAAAAGCTTCAAAAACAGACTCCAACGAGAAGCTGCTGAACTTGAATTAATATGCAAACTAGATACCATTAACTTAGGTTTGAACAGAGACTGGGAATGGCTCGGTCATTACACTAATTTAATCTATTTCCCCATGTTGAAGTAGCCTCACACTTTCGTGTCAACTGTCCGAAATGGGCCATCTTGATTATCACTTCAAAAGTTTTTCTGCCCTGCTGTTAATAGCTTCTCTTAATTAATTAGCCTCTTACAGTTGGTATGGCTACTTCCACCTTCTAATGTTCTCTGTATGTATAAATATCTTCTTACTGTATGTTCCAGTCTATGCATCCGAAGAAGTGGACTGTAGCCCACGAAAGCTCAAATAAATGTTAGTCTCTAAGGTGCCACAAGTACTCCTGTTCTTTTTGCTGATACAGACTAACACGGCTGCTACTCTGAAAACTAAAGATATTGAACCTCAACATAAATTATTTCAATAGAGAAATTGGCAAGGTTTTACCTGGAAGTGTGTGTTTGGGCGTGTAATTAAAAAGGAGAGAGAGTAGCCTAGTGGTTAGAGCATAGGATTAGGAAGCATGAAGATCTAAGGTTATATTCCTGATTCTGCCAAGACCTGACTGAAGTCTTTAGGCAGGTCATTTAACTTCAATGGGCAGCTCCAATGCCCATTAACAATGGGAGTACAATATTTCAATTGACTTCACTGGGTGTTGGCTTCCACGTGGACCCTGCCAATCTGCACTAACAGTTCATTAGGGTGCTTTGAGCTACCCTGCTTTGAAACAGGAGTGGTTTAGCGGGCCTCAAGTGGAGCAGAGATTTGATTCCAGGTCTCCCCACGAATGTCCTAACCACTGGATTATAGAGTCACTCTAGCACACAGTGAAATAGCTTCAACAGAAACGACTGAAAGATACCCCAGAATACTCCAAATCCCAATGGTTAGAGCACTCTAGCAAGATGTGGGAAACCTTTGATCAAATCCCTGCTCCACATCAGGCAGAGTGGGGATTTGAACCCAAGTCTTACACATGTTGTGTGAGTGCACTAACCACTGAGCTATTGGGTAAAAAGGGTGTGGCAGCAGGGACTGCTCCATTTTTCTCAAAAAAGATCTGAACTGGTTTAGGCATCTAAGCCCTGGTCTACACTACGAGTTTAGGTTGAATTTAGCAGCGTTAGATCGATTTAATCCTGCACCCATCCACACGATGAAGCCATTTTTGTCGACTTAAAGGGCTCTTAAAATCGATTTCTGTATTCCTCCTCGACGAGAGGATTAGCGCTGAAATCGACCTTGCTGGGTCGAATTTGGGGTAGTGTGGACGCAAGTCGACGGTATTGGCCTCCGGGAGCTATCCCAGAGTGCTCCACTGTGACCGCTCTGGACAGCACTCTCAACTCAGATGCACTGGCCAGGTAGACAGGAAAAGCCCTGCGAACTTTTGAATTTCATTTCCTGTTTGGCCAGCTTGGCAAGCTCAGAGGTGACCGTGCAGATCTCATCAGCAGAGATGACCATGGAGTCCCAGAATCGCAAAAGCATGGACCGAACGGGAAGTACTGGATCTGATCGCTGTATGGGGAGAGGAATCTGTGCTATCAGAACTCCACTCCACCCCAGAGGACTGCCCAAGCAACAGAAAGCTGGCATTCAATAAGTTTTGAAGTGCAGTGTGGCCTTGTCCTTCCCTCCTCCACCACCCCACCCAGTGCTTCCCTCTTCCACCACCCCTCCCGGGCTACCTTGGCAGTTATCCCCCCATTTGTGTGACGAATTAATAAAGAATGCATGAATTTGAAACAATAATTACTTTATTGCCTCTGCAAGCGGAGATCAAAGGCGGGAGGGGAGGGCGGTTGGCTTACAGGGAAGTAGAGTGAACCAAGGGGGCGGGTTTTCATCAAAGAGAAACAAACAGAACTTTCACACCGTAGCCTGGCCAGTCATGAAACTGGTTTTCAAAGTTTCTCTAATGCGCAGCGCGCCCTGCTGTGCTCTTCTAACCGCCCTGGTGTCTGGCTGCGCGTAATCAGTGGCCAGGCGATTTGCCTCAACCTCCCACCCTGCCATAAACATCTCCCCCTTACTCTCACAAATATTGTGGCGCACACAGCAAGCAGTAATAACGATGGGAATATTGGTTTCGCTGAGGTCTAACCAAGTCAGTAAACTGCGCCAGCACGCTTTTAAACATCCAAATGCACATTCTACCACCATTCTGCACTTGCTCAGCCTATAGTTGAACTGCTCCTTACTGCTGTCCAGGCTTCATGAGCCATGGGAGCAAGGGGTAGCTGCTGGGAGAACAGCCTGAGACAGAAGCCTCCAGCTGGCATGATATTCCAGGCAGGACTGAATCTCCATGAGACGAAACTTAAAGAAGAGAATGACCTGGAGTCACTCCCATTTATGTCCAGGCGCCCCTGACCAACCTCACCGAGGTCGGCCAGGAGCACCCAGGAGACGACGATGACGGCTAGCAGTCGTACTGCACCATCTGCTGCCGCGAAGGCAAGGAGCTGCTGCTGTGAAGCAATGCAGTACCGTGTCTGTCAGCAGCACCCAGGAGACGTACGGTGACGGTGAGCTGAGCAGGCTCCATGCTTGCCGTGCTATGGCATCTGCACGGGTAACCCAGGAAAAAAGGCGAGAAACGATTGTTTGCCATTGCTTTCACGGAGGGAGGGAAGGAAGGGGGCCTGACGACATGTACCCAAAACCACCCGCGACAATGTTTTTGCCCCATCAGGCTTTGGGAGCTCAACCCATAATTCCAATGGGCGGCGGAGACTGCAGGAACTGTGGGATAGCTACCCACAGTGCAACTCTCCGAAAGTCGACTCTACCCTCGGTATTGTGGACACACTCCGCCGACTAAATGCGCTTAGTGGGGACACACACAATCGACTGTATAAAATCAATTTCTAAAAAATCGACTTCTATAAAATCGACCTAATTTCGTAGTGTAGACATACCCTAACTCCAGGAGAGGATTCACAGATGTGACTGGAGGAAGACTCCCTCTGCCAGTCTGGAGTCTGGCACCTAACTCCCTTTGAGGGTGCGGCTTAGTCATTTCTTATTGGCTAATTGATGCAGCTGACTTCTGTGAATCCCCTTTTTCAGTGCCAAACTCTCCCTCATGCATTGTACGGGGAGCTGAAGTGCCTAATGTAGGGTTGTGCATTCCACTAGGCAGCGAGGCTCCTAACAGTTTGGTGGGATTCACAAAGGGGATTTGCCGTTTGTGTTTCAGTGCCTAAGTACCTCCATTTGTCTCCTGGTAAAACTGAACTAATATTATTTATCATTTTGGTAAAACATTTTTAGATCCTCAAAGTTGCACTTGTAATATAACTGCACAGTATTATTAATATATTAATGTTTGTAAATAATTTTGATGCCCTTCAGTGGAAGGGCTATTATATACTGAGTATTAAGAATGCATATGATATTATAGAAAAAAGAAAATCAACTAATAGTATGGCACTAGGATGTGTAAATATCCTAAACTATGCAAATTATTTGAAACCTGCTTAGCAGGAAGTAATTACATATTGTCTTTTCTTGTTAGGAGTCAGACATTCCAGCAATGGTTCCCTGTAACTTGTATGACTATATATCCCTAAGGGACAAATACCCTACTTGAGTTGTGTGTGTCTGCTATGTCTTGTGCTACGGAGTCTGTTTAACAGAGCTGGGTAAACAATTACTAATGAATAAGTTATGGTAAATGAATTTAATCTATTTGTTGTTAGCTACAGGCATATTGCAATTATTGCTAGTTGTGACGGGTTGGATCACCGAAACCCCCTTGGGAGCTGCCACCTGATGTGCAAAGACTACCCCTGTTTCTGTTTTCCCTGCCAGCTCAGTGGCTGAAGCCAGACACACTCGTCTGCTCCAACACAGACCCAGGGTCTGAATTACCTGTCCCAAAGCTGCAGGTTTACCTGAAAACAGCTCACAGAAGTGTGCTTGTCTTCAGCTGGCTAAAGAAGGAGCCTCTCCACCCCCCCCCCCCAGGGTACTTGAAGGAAAGTGGAACAAAGGACAGTAACTACAGGGGGTGTGAGTAACTGCTGGACCCAGGCTAAAAGAAGATTAGCCTGTAAAAGGGAACATTTTGGAACTGGTGAGGATCTTATCTGTATTTAGTGCAATTAGACATAGATTTGCGCATTTTATTTTATTTTGCTGGGTAACTTACTTTGTTCTGTCTGCTACTACTTGGAATCACTTGAATCCTACTTTCTGTATTTAATAAAATCACTTTCTACTTATTAATTAACTCAGAGTATGTATTAATACCTGGGGGAGCAAACAGCCGTGCATATCTCTCTATCAGTGTTATAGAGGGCGAACAATTTATGAGTTTACCCTGTATAAGCTTTATACAGGGTAAAACGGATTTATTTGGGTTTAGACCCCATTGGGTGTTGGGCATCTGAGTGTTAAAGACAAGCACACTTCTGTGAGCTGTTTTCAGGTAAACCTGCAGCTTTGGGACAGGTAATTCAGACCCTGGGTCTGTGTTGGAGCAGACGGGTGTGTCTGGCTTCAGCAAGACAGGGTGCTGAAGCCACTGAGCTGGCAGGGAAAACAGAAACAGGGGTAGTCTTTGCACATCGGGTGGCAGCTCCCAAGGGGGTTTCTGTGATCCAACCCATCACACTAGTATATTAGTAATTTAAAATCATTCAGCATTTAATGTCTGTAAAAAATTCTGGCCTGTAGATTGTTATCAGACAGTTTGGTGTGAGTAGTCCATATCTGAAATTGTGTGCTGGTTATTTTTGATTAGACACATGTCACATGACATCTTTCTATTCCAAGTCTCTGAATTAGATTTTAGAAGTTTATACAAATTCTTCAAATATTTCTAAGGGAGTGAAAATTGGAGGTGGGATTGGAAATGCTTTTTCAAATCCATGTTTTGTGATGCCACTCATGCTTATAGAGCAACCAGGACATCTGCAGCTGACAGTCTTCAGAGCCTGACCAGTGCTACTTATGTTTCAACAGAAATATCATTTTTCCTTCTTTGATATCTTACAAACAGATTTCACTCTTTCCCGCACCCACCATATCTTTTTAGCACACCTATGACATCACTAGTTCATTTTGGCCCTGATCTTGCAAAGAGAACTGTGTTCATACAGCCCTGCACCTATTCTAGTCAGTGGAGACAGAAGGTGGCCTGCATGATTCTCCTTGCTGGAGTGAGGCCTAAGCTGTGATTTCAGAAACAGGAAAATTCTGTAAGTCTCTCTTCAGACTAAAAACTAAATGCATACCAGAAGGATGTTGATAAATTAGAGAGGGTTCAGAGAAGAGCCACTAGAATGATTAAAGGATCAGAAACCATGCCTTAGAGTGCTAAATTCAAGGAGCTCAGTCTATTTGGGTTAACAAAGAGAAGATTAAGGGCTGACTTGTTCAGTCTATATGGACTCTTCAATGTAACAGAGAAAGGTATAACACAATCCAATGGTTGGAAGTTGAAGCAAAACAAATTCAAACTGGAAATAAGGTGCACAGTTTTTAACAGTCAAGGTAATTAATCACTGGAACAATTTACCAAGGGTCACGGTGGATTCTCTATCCCTTGATTTAAAAATTGCTAGATTGGATGGTTGGGTTTTTTTGTTTTTTCAAAAAAGATACGTTCCATTTAAAAAAGGAATTATTTTGGGGAAGTTCACACTACATGATCACAATGGCCCCTTCTGGCCTTGGAATCTATGAACTTATGAAGGCATAAATGTCGTCTTGGTGCTGCACAACTCTGATATCTTTAGGAAAAATATGTGAGCTCCTCTCAAGCCAGATCAAACCTACTGTAGTATTATGCCCTTTTTTCTGTTTCCTTGACAAGCTGCCACTCTCATCTGAGCTTCAGGGTCAACAAAGTAAAAAGAATCCAAGTCTTTTTTTCTTTTCTTGCTGGGGAGGTAGGAGATCTCCAAGCCACCATCATAATTCCTAGAAATCGTGATTTTTCTCCTATTTTTATGACCCAACAGGTTATGTATGAACCTGGGTTGGAAGCTGTGTGAAAGGCAGAGACTCTTTTGTTTTTGGTTGTTTGTGGACATGTTTGTAAAGCACCTAGCACAATGGGTCCCAGATCCATGATTGTGGTCCTAAATGTTACTATAATATAAATAAATAATAATATTCATGGCAATCTTGCATCTCTAATATAGGAGAACTGGATTTGGCAATGTGATGGAATTGCAGCTGGTCTGCAATAACTTATGAATATTGTATGTTGACTTGGTTACCAGCACGTTTACTTTATAAATATATTGGGTTAGTTCAGTAGAGGACTGTAAAGAAAAACAGCAGGCAGTGCAAAGAAGGCCTCAAGATAAGCCACCCATCAGTTAACATGGCAGGGTTGTTAAGACAACTATTAGCTTGGAAGATTCTACCTCCTGGCTCCAGCCAAAATTACAAAACTGGTTTTGGCACAAAGGGCCAAAGTCTGGGAATACACAAGTTCAAAAGGCCTATAGCGGTTTAAAAAGGGTCTCTCTTTCCCCCTCTTTAAAGAGGGGGAGTTGTCAGGGGAAGCAGACTGAGGGTATGTTTACCCTGCAGTCCCCATAGTGGCACAGCTTTGGTGCTGGTGCTGTGCCACTGGTGTAGGCAATTTCTACATCAATGGAAAGGGTTTTTCCATCAAGGTACTTAATCTACCTGTCCAAGAGAATTCTTCCATCTACTGAGCTGTGCTTACATAAGGGGTGAGGTCAACCTAACTGTGGCACTCAAGATGTGAAATTTTTCACAGCCTTTTGTGACATAGCTAGGTCAACCTAATTTTTAACTGTATACCAGGCTTTAGAGACAGACACCCATTGGGATGTGTGAAGAAAGTCGATCTGCCTAGGTCACCATCAGAGATGGTATGCCTTTAGGTAAGATATAACTGTGTATAGACTATTCATTGTTTTTAAAATCTTTTTTCCCCTAAATTCTTTGGTTCCTACTTCTAAAATAAACATTTTTTGGTTTAAGGGTGGCTGGTCATTTTATTCATCACTGGTCACAAACTCCTGAAGGGAAGAACTATAGGTCTGGACTTCAGAAAAGCAGACTTTGACTCCCTCAGGGAACTGATGGGCAGGATCCCCTGGGAGGCTAATATGAGAGGGAAAGGAGTCCAGGAGAGTTGGCTGTATTTTAAAGAAGCCTTATTGAGGGCGCAGGAACAAACCATCCTGATGAGCAGAAAGAATAGCAAATATGGCAGGCGACCAGCTTGGCTTAACAGAGAAATCTTCAGTGAGCTTAAACACAAAAAGGAAGCTTACAAGAAGTGGAAACTTGGTCAGATGACTAGGGAGGAGCATACAAATATTGCTCGAGCATGCTGGGGTGTAATCAGGAAGACGGTCCCAAAGCACAATTGGAGTTCCAGTTAGCAAGGGACGTGAAGGGTAACAAGAAGAGTTTCTACAGGTATGTTAGCAACAAGAAGGCCAGGGAAAGTGTGGGACCCTTACCGAATGAGGGAGGCAACTTAGTGACAGATGATGTGGAAAAAGCTGAAGTACTCAATGCTTTTTTCGCCTCGGCCTTCACAGACAAGGTCAGCTCCCAGACTGCTGCACTGGGCAACACAGTATGGGGAGGAGGTGGGCAACCCTCAGTGGTAAAAGAACAGGTTAAGGACTATTTAGGAAAGCTGAACATGCACAAGTCCACAGGGCCAGATGCAATGCAACGGAGGGTGCTGAGCAAGTTGGCTGATGTGATTGCAGAGTCATTGGCCATTATATTTGAAAACTCGTGGTGATTGGGGGAGGTCCCGGGTGATTGGGAAAAGGCAAATATAATGCCCATTTTAAAAAAGGGAAGAAGGAGAATCCGGTCAGCCTCATCTTAGTCCCCGGAAAAATCATGGAGCAAGTCCTCAAGGAATCCATTGTGCAACACTTGGAGGAGAGGAAGGTGATCAGGAACATTCAACATGGATTCACCAAGGGCAAGTCATTCCTGACCAAGCTGATTGCCTTCTATGATGAGATAACTGGCTCTGTGGATATGGGGAAAGTGGTGGACGTGATATACCTTGACTTTAGCAAAGCTTTTGATGCGGTCTCCCACAGTATTCTTGCCAGCAAGTTAAAGAAGTATGGATTGGATGAGTGGACTATAAGGTGGATAGAAAGCTGGCTAGATCATCGGGCTCAACAGGTAGTGATCAACGGCTTGATGTCTCGTTGGCAGCCGGTATCAAGCGGAGTGCCCCAAGGGTCACTAAGCTGGGGGGAGAGGTAGATACACTGGAGGGTAGGTATAGGGTTCAGAGTTACCTAGACAAATTGGAGGATTGGGCCAAAAGAAATCTGATGAGATTCAACAAGGACAAGTGCAGAGTCCTGCACTTAGGACAGAAGAATCCCATGCACTACTACAGGCTGGGGACTGACTGGCTAAGCAGCAGTTCAGCAGAAAAGGACCTGGGGATTACAGTGGATGAGAAGTTGGATATTAGTCAACAGTGTGCCCTTGTTGCCAAGAAGGCTAACAGCATATTGAGCATTGCCAGCAGATTGAGGGAAGTGATTATTCCCCTCTATTTGGCACTGGTGAGGCCACATCTGGAGTACTGAGTCTAGTTTTGGGCCGCCCACTACAGAAAGGATGTGGACAAATTGGGGAGAGTCCAGCAGAAGGCAACGAAAATGGTTAAGGGGCTTGGGCACATGACTTATGAGGAGAGGCTGAGGGAACTGGGATTATTTAGTTGGCAGAAGAGAAGAGTGAGGGGAGATTTGATAGCAGCCTTCAACTACCTAAAGGGGGGTTCCAAAGAGGATGGAGTTAGGCTGTTCTCAGTGGTGACAGATGACAGAACAGGAAGCAATGGTCTCAAGTGGCAGAGGTCTAGGTTGGATATTAGGAAAAACTATTTCACTGGGAGGTTGGTGAAGCACTGGAATGGGTTACCTAGGGAGGTGGTGGAAACTCCAGCCTTAGAGGTTTTTAAGGACCAGCTTGACAAAGCCTTGGCTGGGATTATTTAGTTGGGGTTGGTCCTGCTGTGAGAAGGGGGTTGGACTAGATGACCTCCTGACGTCTCTTCCAACCCTAATATTCTATGTTTCTCTGAGGTGTCTAAACTCAGTTAGACCGGCAGAGTAAGTGTGGTTGATACCCACTTGGACTTCTACTTCTGTGCTCCCCTGATCCTGGTCTGTTTCCTGGCGTAAATTAGAGTAGTCTGAAGGCTTCTCTAATATACATACAGCATGTAAGTGAGGATACTTCTATGGAAGGGACACCCTCTAGTGGCCAGGGACACCACCAAGTGACATGGTACAAAAATGCCCCAATGTGTACCAGAGAATTTGGCCAATGCCATATATATTAAAGTAGGGTTGCGGGTCTTTGAAATTGGTGTTTAATTTTTGCTTTTTACAGAGGCCAGAGTCATACAGATCAGATCCAAAACTGAAACCATATCCAGATTGTTGAGGTTTAGCGATATTTCAGACCTGATTTTGGGCTATCTTTAATATAGTCAATCAGCCATATGCATTCTATACTGTATAAGTATTTTTTTAAATAAGTACATAACAAAGTGAAAATGTTCAGTCATTAGAACACAAGCTAGCAGAAATACATACATACAGAAACACATATATGACACTTAAAATGTACACAATATACATTTAGAGAGGGACCTGAACCAAAGTAGTCAATCCAAAATTAGCAGTACTCACTGGTCAAAACTACCTCAGGGACACTGTCTGTCTCTCTAGTTTTTGGTATATCCTCTTCTCATCTTACCTGAAGCTGAGAAGTGCACAGAGGTACAGGAAAATAAAACTTAAAGATGACCACATGTTTTAAAGTACCTCAAAAAGAGGCCAGGTTTTGAACAATTCAAGTTTTAGGTGATAGTTCAGGTTAATTCTTATTTTATCCCAGTTGTTTCATGTACCCCTAATTCTAACTTTGTTAAAGGCTTTGAACACTAAACGTTATCATAAAATGTTTTTGGTTTTTTAGATTTTGGGGGCAGTTTGGTCATTTTGGGACCACACAAAATAGAGTTCTAATAATAATACAAATGCATCTAAAAACTACAGACATCTCTCCCTTTCTGGAACTTAATATTCCATTCATAATGCTCTTACATAACTCAATTTTATTCTGATGATCTTCCCAAGTTTATTTTCAATGTTTGATCACAAGGACTAGAGGTACCAAAAATATACCTATAGTTCTTGGAAAATAATTCATACTTAACAGTTTCTCTAGTTAAGAAACAGTCAATGATTTTTTTGCTGCTGTCTTCATGAACAAGGTCAGCTCCCAGACTGCTGCACTGGGCAGCACAGTATGGGGAGAAGGAGACCAGCCCTCTGTGGAGAAAGAAGTGGTTTGGGACTATTTAGAAAAACTGGACGAGCACAAGTCCATGGGGCCGGATGCGCTGCATCCGAGGGTGCTAAAGGAGTTGGCGGATGTGATTGCAGAGCCATTGGCCATTATCTTTGAAAACTCATGGCGATCGGGGGAGGTCCTGGATGACTGGAAAAAGGCTAATGTGGTGCCCATCTTTAAAAAAGGGAAGAAGGAGGATCCAGGGAACTACAGGCCAGTCAGCCTCACCTCAGTCCCTGGAAAAATCATGGAGCAGGTCCTCAAGGAATCAATTCTGAAGCACTTAGAGGAGAGGAAAGTGATCAGGAACAGTCAGCATGGATTCACCAAGGGCAAGTCATGCCTGACTAACCTAATTGCCTTCTATGAGGAGATAACTGGGTCTGTGGATGAGGGGAAAGCAGTGGATGTGTTATTCCTTGACTTTAGCAAAGCTTTTGATACGGTCTCCCACAGTATTCTTGCCGGCAAGTTAAAGAAGTATGGGCTGGATGAATGGACTATAAGGTGGATAGAAAGCTGGCTAGATCGTCGGGCTCAACGGGTAGTGATCAACGGCTCCATGTCTAGTTGGCAGCCGGTTTCAAGCGGAGTGCCCCAAGGGTCGGTCCTGGGGCCGGTTTTGTTCAATATCTTCATTAATGATCTGGAGGATGGCGTGGACTGCACTCTCAGCAAATTTGCAGATGACACTAAACTGGGAGGAGTGGTAGATACGCTGGAGGGTAGGGATAGGATACAGAGGGACCTAGACAAATTAGAGGATTGGGCCAAAAGAAACCTGATGAGGTTCAACAAGGACAAGTGCAGAGTCCTGCACTTAGGACGGAAGAATCCCATGCACTGTTACAGACTAGGGACCGAGTGGCTAGGCAGCAGTTCTGCAGAAAAGGACCTAGGGGTTACGGTGGACGAGAAGCTGGATATGAGTCAACAGTGTGCCCTTGTTGCCAAGAAGGCTAACGGCATTTTGGGCTGTATAAGTAGGGGCATTGCCAGCAGATCGAGGGACGTGATCGTTCCCCTCTATTCGACATTGGTGAGGCCTCACCTGGAGTACTGTGTCCAGTTTTGGGCCCCACAGTACAAGAAGGATGTGGAAAAATTGGAAAGAGTCCAGCGGAGGGCAACAAAAATAATTAGGGGGCTGGAGCACATGAGTTATGAGGAGAGGCTGAGGGAACTGGGATTGTTTAGTCTGCAGAAGAGAAGAGTGAGGGGGGATTTGATAGCTGCTTTCAACTACCTGAAAGGGGGTTCCAAAGAGGATGGATCTAGACTGTTCTCAGTGATACCAGATGACAGAACAAGGAGTAATGGTTTCAAGTTGCAGTGGGGGAGGTTTAGATTGGATATTAGGAAAAACTTTTTCACTAGGAGGGTGGTGAAGCACTGGAATGGGTTACCTAGGGAGGTGTTGGAATCTCCTTCCTTAGAGGTTTTTAAGGTCAGGCTTGACAAAGCCCTGTCTGGGATGATTTAGTTGGGATTAGGTCCTGCTTTGAGCAGGGGGTTGGACTAGATGACCTTCTGAGGTCCCTTCCAACCCTGATATTCTATGATTCTATGATTTACTCAGTTCTCAGAAAAATAGTACATTATTATAATGCTGCATTTGTTTTAATGACTAATGAATGGAATGTGTGTGCAGATTACAAGTGATTTTTAAAGTAGAGAATCTAGGAAGAAAGTAAATAAGAAACATGACAGAATGTAAGTCACCCAGAAGTATATTCTGACTCCGTTTACAGGGCTAGCTGCTCCCCTGACTCCTCTCTCAGTGCACACTCCACCCTTATCAGGCCTTATGCCTTCATATCTCCTAGGGTGGAATCCTGTGACTCCTCCTTTGAGATCAGGTCCTGGGCTACAGTACCCTGTGTACTTACCATGGTTACACAAGCACGTCCAATTGGGTTCAGCATCTGCCGTTCTTCCCACCAGGAGTCTGTGACCTGTGCTAAATAAGTGACCAGACAGACTCCACAAGCCAGAGTATTGTTTAGTCTTAACAGTAGGAACATCCCATAACAGGAGAAAAGGGGTTTAAAACAATAAAGTCTACACACAGGTGACAGGTCTATCTTACTTAAAGGCTTGCCATCCTTTCACAGAGCCCTTAGGCAGGCCTCCCTCTGCTGTCTCTCCCAAACAACGACCCCCTGCCTAAGGAAGAGTCACATTTCTCCTACCCAGAAGTCCTTTGTCTCAGTTTCCCTGGCCTTTGGGCTCTCCTATATATATGAGGTGAGACTACCCCCCTCACACACCTTGACAAGCTAGTCCAGTGACCTCAGCAGGATTTCGGAATTAGGACGTCAAATTGAATGGCTCTTGCATCATCTCCTAAGTGTTGGCAGATGGACAGCTACCTGAAGCCATTGTACTCTTTCCTGTCTATATTGGAGACAGCCTCTTGAATTAATCCCATGTATTTATACAGTAACCCCCTTACAACACTCAGACAAACACACAGAACGTAGAGTAGTCATCAATTACTATGCAGCCCCATCACTGCCCCACCAACCTCCCAAGAGCAAAGATCTGAGAAATCGGTGTGTGGAATGCTTCTACATTACATGAAATGAGTTCATCTAGAATCTTTTCCATTAACACAATTGTGATTTATGCTATTAGAATCCTTTGCAGAAAGTGCTGGTTCAGAGCATCACCAAATTCAACAGTCTATTTTAACTGCTCAAAGCTTAGTCGTGTCAAACCTGCTGATTTAACAATGCTTTTATTTACTACTCTTGTCTTCTCTTGGCTTTTAAAAAATCTTTTCATAGGTGTTGAGCTCTGGCCCTGGTTACATTTGTTGATGACTCAAGGTACTTAGCAGCAGCAACATCATTAAACACCCTATCTGAACATTATACTGCTGCAACCTGCTGATGTGCTTCATTTCTGAATGCTGATACAGCTGAAAGATTTAATGATTGATGAAAGGGGGAGACTTACTGTACTTCTTCAGGGAGAAGAGAAAGAATGGGAAAAAAGGAGGTAGTGCAGGAAAATTAGGTTTCCTCTGAGTCTTATTCAATATTTGAAAATATCCAATTTAAGATCTTTGCTGCCACAGTTCTTTAACTCTTCAAAGGTCAAATCCATAAACTGAGCTGAGACTGTTTTAGACAGCACAAGAATAATATGGTAGCAGACCAAGACCATTCCCCAGGGCTGAAAGGTGTGAGAGCAATAGTGCCTTTGTAACAACAAAGGGTATATGAACATATATTAACATTACTTTAAATGTACAGCTGATTTAGGAGTTGAGGCTGAATGAACAATATAGCTGATTACTTTAGGCCACTTTTTTCTCCTCCAACAAGCAGGAGTGACAATTATTGCTGAAGAGCATGAGGGCTGTGACTGGGTGGGGGTGAACAGAAGCTGGAAAAGGAGTGTAACTCAGAGGGACACACTCACTGAGCACTAAAAAGAAATAGTTTGTTAAATTACAGCAAAGTTTGCTAAATGCAAGAGCAGAGGTTCCATAAAAAAATAAATAATCCCAAATATTTAAGATTATGGAAATAAGAAACTACGGTTGTATAAACAATTCTGACACCCAATTCGTTAGCACAGACAGTCTGTGGCCAAGACAGGTAATGAAATCAGATCTCTCGAAAACTAGTCCAGTGTCGTCATCTTATAGTATTGAAATGTCCATGCCACACTTAATTTAAAAAGATAACAATGTAATATAAATATGACAGAATAGCTCTCTTATTAGCTCAGAAATGCTCTTCCTCCTTATTCTACCTTTACATATTGCCTGTGAGTATAAGGGAATGGTATTCCATTCAATGTTCCCCTCCAATATCCACATCTTTTTATCATCTATGAGGATCTCATTTTTATGCTGCAAATCTTTCCATGGCCCGAAGTGCTTTTCCTACACCATCCTGCTATGGCTAGAAGTAAAAGTGTAGCTGTTTTTTTGTCCATCAAATATTGTATAATCAATATTAATCTTCATTTTATATCTCCTAACATTTCAATGGAAATTGCTGTATTGAGACTAGAGAACCAGTAAAGACAAGCAATTAATCATTATGCAATCAATATATAGCATCATGCCTTTGTCAGACAATTGACTTTTTTGACATTTTCTGTACACAGAGGTTGTTTCAAGATTATAAGATTTATTTATTTTTATAAATGTTAATTTAAGGTTTCATGGTTCTAAAAAATCTTTTGGCCAAATAGTGTTCTCAGTTGGAAAAACACATCTAAGAACAGAATTTGGCCATTCATGTGTCAATTCTAAGGATCAAGGCAGACACTGATAACTGAAATAAATAGCAGGATTCTGTATCGCATTTTTAAAACAGAGAAATTGTAAAGACAATGGGTCTGATCATCCTCTCACTTATATCCCTTTTACATACAGGTAACTCCTGAATTATTACTACTACTATTTATTTGTATTATAGTGGGGCCTAAGTGCCCCAACCATGATCAGAGCCCCAATGTCCAGGTGCTATACAAACACATAAAAGACAATTTCTGAATATCTAAATAGACAAAACATAAATACTAAGGAAGTCCCAATCATCATCCTCACCTTGCAAAGGGTATGTCTGCACTGCAAAGAAAAACCCGTGGCATAGAGTCTTGGAGCCCAGGCCAGCTGACTCGGGCCTAAGGGGTTCACACTTCGGGGCTAAAAATAACAGTGTATATGTTCCTGTTTGGGCTGGAGCTCTGGTTCTGAAACCTGGCAAGGTGGAGATTCTTGGAGCCTGGGCTCCAGACTGTGTGGGAATGTCTATACTACTATTTTTAGCCCTGTAGCCTGAGCCCCACAAACCCATGTCAATTGAGCCAGGTGCCGAGACTCAGTACCTCAGGTATTTTTGCAGTGCAGACATACCCAGTGAGATTAAGTGATTTGGTCACACAGAAATTTGTGGCAAATCTAGAAATTGAATCCGAATCCAGTTTTTTTTTTTAACTCAGTGGAGTTATTCCTGATTTATTCCAATGGAAATAAGAGAAAATCACGGCTATTATTTTTAGTGGAATTGATGCCTCAATTTTCAAACTGATCTCTTTCTAGAAAGAGGTTATGAAAACATTATTAGACAAGTAAGAGCTATGGCGTCAGTGAGCAGGAAAATGTTTTTGCATCAGATGTATGTATGAATCTAATTCACTGTTTTTCTTTCCAGAACACATAATGTAACTAAACTAAAAATTAGACATTGAACTTGGACAAAAATATAGAGTTCAATGGGGAGGGAAAAAAACTCAACATGAATTTTCTACAAACATTAAGAAGACTCTTTCATTTGTAATGGAAAAATTAAAGTTGAGGTTTTAATGCTTTTTATGCAACTACTACTGCAAGCGGGCACCTAGATGAAGCCTTAGGCTTTAAAGAGAAACAGCTTTGACTACATTATCAGAATTACTAAACCTAGCACCTTTGTCACTCAGTTATGGCATCACATTAACTTTGGTAATAAAATGAGTGCTGATGCAGTGTAATTGCTAATAACTCCAATTTTCCAAAGCATTAAATTATATTCTGAATTTGTTGCAGATATTATCTATTTACAGTAATTTCAGTTTTAATCATTATATTTTCCTCTGCGTGTTTCATATCACAGCGCTCATTTGGTGTGCTATTCTAATTCAAATAGATACAAGCCAACATCCCTTTGATGTTTACTCTTACCCCTGAATCAGGCAAAAATCATTAGTCATTGCAAAATGTTCACTGCACGGAGGATATCAGATCAAGCAGGTTTGAACTGCTATCAGTAGTTTGATCCAGTCACAGAATAAAGGCAGATGTTTTAAGTCAAAGGTATAAGCCATCCATTGCCAACATTAAGATATCCAAATATATTTGACATGGCTTTATTGCGAATAACTGACCCCCATGTAACAATCTGCCTATATTATGGCCTCTGGATGCCAGCCCTCCTGAACTGCTGTTGGCTAATTCCTAAACCTCTCTGTAAATGCTCCCTATATTACAGCTCTTTGACAGCCTGCTGCTCCAACATGCTGTTCCCCAGGATTATCTCTCCTGCAGCTGTGGAGGAGCTTCTGTTCCCTTGCCCTTATTTAGTGATACAGCTGTGCAAAATATTTGACTTAAAATTCTATTCAAAGTTTCCCCTTCTTGAGTTTGTGGAACCTTTGCTAAAATGCAGTTTTTCCTGCAAAGCTTTTCACCTTAGCAAAAGTTATCATTATATTTTTTTCCAGTGGCTGAGATCCAAATACAAGAGTAGGGCTCATTCCTTCATTCCCTAGGGTAGTGATCCCCTAGCCTCATGAACATCAGCAATCATAGTTACCAGTGGGTACAGAGCACAGAACCTCTGCCTCCTGAAACCACCACTTGTGGTAAAGGAAAACCTCCATTAACAGTTGTAGTATTAGCGTTTCTATCTTCCAAGGAGCGCAGCAATCTAAGCTTTTTGTCTGTTTCAACCAAGAAAATCAAATTTTATTTTTGTTTCAATAAGGCTTAAAAATTGCCAAGGCCAAGTTACAAGTGGAGACCCTGAGTCTGCCCCCTGCACAGGAGTGGAGGATGAGAATTCCAGGAAGGGGGTTATTACCTGCCTCCAAAATCTAGGGAATAGGGCAACGTTCCAGATTTTGGACTGGAGCGAACATACATGAAACATGACAGCATACAACTTTGGCATTGGAATTTAACCCTTCTGTAATGGACCTCACTTGGGGTATGTCTACACTACGAAATTAGGTCAATTTAATAGAAGTCAATTTTTTAGAAATCGATTTGATACAGTCGATTGTGTGTGTCCCCACTAAGCGCATTAAGTCAGCGGTGTGCGTCCACAGTACCGAGGCTAGCGTCGACTTTCAGAGCATTGCACTGTGGTAGCTATCCCAAAGTTCCCGCAGTCTCCGCCGCCCATTGGAATTCTGGGTTGAGCTCCCAATGCCTGATGGGGCAAAATCATTGTCGCGGGTGGTTCTGGGTACATGTCGTCAGGGCCCCCTCCCTCCCTCCATGAATGCAACAGCAAAAAATAGTTTCTTGCCTTTTTTCCTGGATTACCCCTGCAGATGACATACCACGGCAAGCATGGAGCCCACTCAGCTCACTGTCACCGTATGTCTCCTGGATGCTGCTAGCAGACGCGGTTAGGGTGACCAGACATCCTGATAAAATCGGGACTGTCCCGATATTTAGGCAATTTGTCCCGATATTTTGCACTCCGTTTTTTTTTTTGCTCCGCTGGCGGCCCCCCCCCCCGAATGTGTCCTGATATTTTCTTCCTCTCATCTGGTCACCCTAGATGCGGTACTGCAGTGCTACACAGCAGCATCCCCTTGCCTTGCCTTGTGGACAGCAGACGGTGCAATACGACTGCTAACCATCGTCATCGTCCCTCGGTTAAGTTGGTCGGGGGCGGCTGGGCAGACATGGGTGCTCCTGGCCAGCCTCGGTGAGGTTGAGGGAGCCTGGACAAAAATGGCACAGGAGCCGGCGAACAGCGCTGCTAACAGGGGAGTTTGAGTGGGAGTTTACAGGGGGAGGCGGAAGGGGGCAGGGGGCGCGGTGCTCTGTGTGTTGTGTTCCCCAGGTGAGAATGCTGATAGAGGCAGAGACAACAGCAGCCATGAGCCAAGCAGCAGAGGATTCAATGCAGATGATTGCATGTGGGAGCTGCGGTATGTACATGGTCCTAGCGGGGGAGCCTAAACAGAGGTATGTTTGCATGAAGTGCCGCCTAATAGAGCCTAATAGAGCTGATGGAGGAAAAGATCCGAGGTTTGGAGATGCAGGTAGAAACCCTGATACAGCATAGAAGGGGGTTTGAGCAGCTGATAGAGCAAAGGCAAGGTGTGGGTGAAGGGGAATGCTCAGGGGTACAGGTGGAAGCAGGGGCAAAGGCCTGTGAGGGAAGAATGCTGGGGGGGGACCATGGTCAGTGGAAGCATGTGACCGTGAGAAGCAGACAAGGAAAAAGGAGGGCTAGTGAGGGGGAAATAGAGCTATGTAACAGGTTTGGAGAATGAGGAGGGGGTACAGCGGGTGCTAGCTGATGGTGGGAGGGCGGGGAAAAAGAGAAGAGCGTGTAGGGGAGGAGTCGATGGAGACGGCACCGACTTTGGGCCCGGGGAGGATACAGAATGGCTTAAGGGGGACTGTAAGGGATGATAGGAATGGGAGGAACGTACAACCAGGGGGAACGGGAGATAGACTAGCAGAGCGCACTGTCACCAGGCAAAGGCAGGTCTATGTAATTGGAGATTCCTTACTGAGAAGGTTGGACAGGCCGGTGACCAGGGCCGATCCAGAGAACAGAAGGGTGTGCTGTTTACCGGGCGCTAAGATTCGTGATGTGGACCTGCGGTTGAAAAGGATCCTAAAAGGGGCAGGTAAGAACCCGTTGATCATCCTTCATGTAGGAACGAATGACACGGCTAGATTCTTGCTGGAGAGAATCAAGGGAGATTATGCCAGGCTGGGTAAGACGCTTAAGGAAATCGAGGCTCAGGTAATCTTTAGTGGGATTTTGCCTGTCCCTAGAGAAGGGCGGCAAAGGGGGGACAGGATTGTGATGATAAATAGTTGGCTCAGAGAATGGTGCTATAAGGAGGGCTTTGGGATGTATGGCCACTGGGAGGCTTTCAGGAACAGAGAACTGTTCTCGCGGGATGGGTTCCACCTGAGTAGGGAAGGAAATAGACTTCTAGGAGGGAGGCTGGCGCATCTGATTGAGAGAGCTTTAAACTAGGAATTGCGGGGAGACGGTTGGGAGATGTCCGGGCACTCTCCACGCCAGACTTTAACATTGAGAGGGTGGACAAAGGGATAAAAACTGATATTGACAGAGGGAGGGGTTTGGACATAAGGAAGGGGGGGGGGAGGGTTGAGGTTGCAGGAACTGTCTGAGGCCTGTATCCCGAGAAAGGGAAAAAGGGTTGTAGGTAGCAGTTTTAGACCGGACTGGATGAGCAAGCGTCTCAGAGGGGTGATTAAGAAAAAACAGAAGGCGTATAAACAGTGGAAGATGGGAGAGATCAGCAAAGAAACCTACCTTATGGAGGTCAGAGGGTGTCGGGATGCGGTTAGAAAGGCCAAAAGCCGGGTGGAGATAGATCTTGCGAAGGGAATTAAAAACAGTAGTAAAAGGTTTTTTAGCCATATAAATAGGAAGAAATCCAAGAAAGAAGAAGTGGGACCGCTTAAGAATGGAGACGGGGTGGAGATTAAGGATCATCTAGGCATGGCACAATATCTAAACCAATATTTTGCCTCAGTATTTAATGAGGCTAATGAAGGGCTTGGGAATAGTGGCGGCGTGACTGATGGGAATGAAGGGGGGGTAGACATTACAGCAGGGGTAGGCAACCTATGGCACGGGTGCCGAAGGCGGCACGCGAGCTGATTTTCAGTGGCACTCACACTGCCCGGGTCCTGGCCACCGGTCCGGGGGCTCTGCATTTTAATTTAATTTTAAATGAAGCTTCTTAAACATTTTAAAAACCTTATTTACTTTACATACAACAATAGTTTCGTGTTATATTATAGACTTATAGAAAGAGACCTTCTAAAAATGTTAAAATGTATTACTGGCACGCGAAACCTTAAATTAGGGTGAATAAATGAAGACTCGGCACACCACTTCTGAAAGGTTGCCGACCCCTGCATTACAGTATCCGAGGTACGAGCCAAACTTGAACAGCTTAATGGCAGTAAATCGGGCGGCCCGGATGACCTTCATCCTAGAATATTAAAAGAATTGGCGACTGAAATTGCAAGCCCATTAGCAATAATTTTTAATGAATCCCTAAACTCGGGTGTTGTACCGTCTGACTGGAGATTAGCTAATGTAGTTCCTATATTCAAGAAGGGGAAAAAAAGTGACCCGGGTAACTACAGGCCTGTTAGTTTAACTTCTGTAGTGTGCAAAGTCATGGAAAAAATATTGAAGGAGAGAGTAGTTACGGACCTTGGGGGCAATGGCGATTGGGACAAATTACAACATGGTTTTACGAAAGGTAGATCGTGCCAAACCAACCTGATCTCCTTCTTTGAGAAAGTAACAGATTTTTTAGATAAGGGAAATGCGGTGGATCTGATATATCTTGATTTCAGTAAGGCGTTCGATACGGTACCGCATGAAGAATTACTGGGTAAATTGGAAAGGATGGGGATCGAAATGAAATTCCGGAGGTGGATAAAGAACTGGTTAAAGGGGAGACTGCAGCGGGTCGTACTGAAAGGGGAGCTGTCGGGTTGGAGGGAGGTTACCAGTGGAGTTCCTCAGGGTTCGGTTTTGGGTCCGATGTTATTCAATCTATTTATCGCTGACCTCGGAACCAAAAGTAGGAGTGGGCTGATAAAGTTTGCGGATGACACGAAGTTGGGAGGTATTGCCAATTCGGAGAAGGATAGGGATATCCTCCAGGGAGATTTGGATGACCTTGTAAACTGGAGTATTAGTAATAGGATGAAATTTAATAGTGAGAAGTGTAAGGTTATGCATCTAGGGATGACTAACAAGAATTATAGTTATAGGCTGGGGACGCACCAGTTGGAAGTAACGGACGAGGAGAAGGACCTCGGAGTCCTGGTTGATCGCAGGATGACTATGAGTCGGCAATGTGATGTGGCCGTTAAAAAGGCTAATGCGGTCTTGGGATGCATTAGGCGAGGTATTTCTAGTAGAGATAAGGAGGTGCTAGTCCCGTTATACAAGGCGCTGGTGAGACCTCATTTGGAGTACTGTGTGCAGTTCTGGTCTCCCATGTTTAAGAAGGATGAATTTAAACTGGAAAGGGTACAGAGAAGGGCCACTAGGATGATCCGAGGAATGGAAAGCCTGTCGTATGAAAGGCGACTTGAGGAGCTCGGTTTGTTTTCCTTAACCAAAAGAAGGTTGAGGGGAGATATGATTGCTCTCTTTAAATATATCAGAGGGATCAATATCAGGGAGGGAGAGGAATTATTTCGGCTCAGTGCTAATGTGGATACGAGAACAAATGGATATAAATTGGCAGTTGGGAAGTTTAGGCTTGAAATTAGGCGAAGGTTTCTAACCGTCAGAGGAGTGAAATACTGGAATGGCCTGCCGAGGGACATAGTGGGGGCGAAAGACCTCTCCGGCTTTAAGACTAAGCTTGATAAGTTTATGGAGGGAATGGTTTGATAGGATAACTTGATTTACTCAATAGGTCAATAATGTGCCACCGCTGGTAGTTAGTACCGATGATAAATGTTGGGATATTGAAAGTCTTTTCCTAAGTGTCTGGATGGAGAATCTTGGCCGCATGCTCGGGGTTCAGCTGATCGCCATATTTGGGGTCGGGAAGGAATTTTCCTCCAGGGTAGATTGGCAGAGGCCCTGGAGGTTTTTCGCCTTCCTCCGCAGCATGGGGCAGGGGTCGCTTGCTAGAGGATTATCTGCTGCTTGAAGTCGTCAAATCATGATTTGGGGACTTCAACAGCTGAGTCAAGGGTGAGAGTTATTTCAGGAGTGGGTGGGTCAACTCTTGTGGCATGCATCATGCGGGAGGTCAGACTAGATGATCATAATGGTCCCTTCTGATCTTAAGTTCTATGATTCTATGATTCTTTAAGTTTCATCTAATGGAGATTCAGTCCTGCCTGGAATATCATGCCAGCTGGAGGCTTCTGCCTCAGGCTGCTCTCCCAGTCGGCAGCACCGCGTGGTCGCACCTACCCCAGCCTACCCCTTGCTCCCATGGCTCATGAAGCCTGGACAGCAGTAAGGAGCAGTTCAACTATAGGCTGAGCAAGTGCAGAATGGTGGTAGAATGTGCCTTTGGACGTTTAAAAGCTCGCTGGCGCAGTTTACTGACTCGGTTAGACCTCAGTGAAACCAATATTCCCATCGTTATTACTGCTTGCTGTGTGCTCCACAATATCTGTGAGAGTAAGGGGGAGACGTTTATGGCGGGGTGGGAGGTTGAGGCAAATCGCCTGGCCACTGATTACGCGCAGCCAGACACCAGGGCGGTTAGAAGAGCACAGGAGGGCACGCTGCGCATCAGAGAAGCTTTGAAAACCAGTTTCATGACTGGCCAGGCTACGGTGTGAAAGTTCTGTTTGTTTCTCCTTGATGAAAACCCACCCCCTTGGTTCACTCTACTTCCCTGTAAGCCAAGCGCCCTCCCCTCCTGCCTTTGATCTCCGCTTGCAGAGGCAATAAAATCATTGTTGTTTCAAATTCATGCATTCTTTTTTAATTCGTCACACAAATGGGGGGATAATTGCCAAGGTAGCCCGGGAGGGGTGGCGGAGGAGGGAAGCACAGGGGTGGGGTTGTTGTAGGGGCACCCCCTAGTGGCATGCAGCTCATCATAGAAGCAGCATGTCTGGGGCTCTGATCCGGAGCGGCCGTTTGCCTCTCTGGTTCTTTGGTAGGCTTGCCTGAGCTCCTTAAGTTTCACGCGGA
The DNA here is from genome assembly GCA_003942145.1 of Platysternon megacephalum. Classification (NCBI taxonomy): domain Eukaryota; kingdom Metazoa; phylum Chordata; order Testudines; family Platysternidae; genus Platysternon; species Platysternon megacephalum. The sequence continues at coordinate 244,771 of QXTE01000425.1, forward strand.
ACTGCTGCGGGTCCCTGTTATAACCTCTGTCCTTCATGCCCTTGGAGATTTTTTCAAATATTCTGGCATTTCGTCTTTTGGAACGGAGTTCGGATAGCACAGATTTGTCTCCCCATACAGCGATCAGATGCAGTACCTCCCGTTCGGTCCATGCTGGAGCTCTTTTGCGATTCTGGGACTCTATGGTCACTTGTGCTAATCAGCTCGCCATGCTGGCCGAACAGGAAATGAAATTCAAAAGTTCGTGGGGCTTTTCCTGTCTACCTGGCCAGTGCATCTGAGTTGAGAGTGCTGTCCAGAGCGGTCACAATGGAGCACTCTGGGATACCGTCGAATTGCATCCACACTACCCCAAATTCGACCCAGCAGGGTCGATTTCAGCACTAATCCCCTCGTCGGGGAGGAATACAGAAATCGATTTTAAGAGCCCTTTAAGTCAACAAAAATGGCTTCGTCGTGTGGACGGGTGCAGGGTTAAACTCGTAGTGTAGACCAGGGCTTGGGGAGCATGGCCTAGTGGTAATGGCTGCAACTCCTGACTGCCAAGAGGGTTGTAGGGAGGGGTTCTGACCCAGGGCCCTTTGGGCTTGTCTGGCAACCAAGGCTACTTAAGGCTGTCATCGTTGAGCCTCTTCCTCTCATCCCCCATCCGCCTGGGGTCAGCTTAATCCAAGGCTTTCCCCTAGTGGGGAAAACCCAAACCACAATAAGTAAGAGGGGGTTGCCAATGTCCCCGGTCCACAGGATACTTCCCTATCTGGTTGTCGCTGGGGTGGGTTCTCCCTTCCCTCAGGGAGGGCCCCTTTGGACAGCTGTGTCAGAGTCTTAGGCTTCGCTCGGCTCGGCTCACCTTCAGCTCTGCCACCCAAATAAGCTAATTCCCTGTCTTTTAATTTCTCCATCAGATGGAGCATTTGCTGCAGGTGTGGCGAGGCAGGGCTGGTTTAGCCCAAAATAATCCCTTAATCCCTTGTTGCCCAGTGTGGGGCTTGTATACCCCATCACACCTCCCTTCTGTCAAGTTACTTCTATGCATAGTTTGAATGTTAAGTATTTAACAAGGGGAATCTCCTTTTCATTTTCACCTCCCCTGGCTCTTCTGTTTACACTTTAAAAAGGTCTATATTCCTCCACCCCTTTCAGTCTTGCTATTCTTTGCTAAGTAACAAATTATAGTTGCTTTTGCTGAGTCTGCAAGAACGTTTTTGATGCTGTTTCACTTTCAGCGTTCTTATTTTATGAATGAATATTTCTATTCCAGTGAAAAGTTCAGGTATTGGAACAATTTTTACAGTCCAATAGGACAAACATAAACTTACTCTGAATTAATGGAGTGATGGGGGGAGGGGAGTGCAGGAAGTCATCTAATGGGTGAAAGCAGAAGCAACGCATCTAATGGATCCATGGATAGGCAGAAGTGAGGAGACTCAGCTAAATGTGATGTGGGGCTAAACTGACTCTGCATAGGGGTCCAAAAATAACAAGCAAGTTCTCCCACAATATAACAAAAACTAGTTCCTAGAGTGGCTCCAGTGGTGCTGTGCTCAAAGACCCCTGGGCTACTCCCCCAGAAATCATAGGGCCAAGCACACATACCAGGAATGTCAGTGTGGACACAGGTAAACTGAGTTTGGTGTGTGCACAGCCCTGCAATGTGGACTCACAGGACAGGCTTGCTTGGCTTGCCAAGATGCATGTGCACAGCAGTGTAGACATAGCCATGGAGAGGAATGCAGGGAAGGCAGAGTGGGGGATGGGGGAAATCTCTTACCCTCTTAAAAACTTTGAACACTTTCAATTTTCTGGATATAAAAATTTAAATAATCTAAANGCGCCCTCCCCTCCTGCCTTTGATCTCCGCTTGCAGAGGCAATAAAATCATTGTTGTTTCAAATTCATGCATTCTTTTTTAATTCGTCACACAAATGGGGGGATAATTGCCAAGGTAGCCCGGGAGGGGTGGCGGAGGAGGGAAGCACAGGGGTGGGGTTGTTGTAGGGGCACCCCCTAGTGGCATGCAGCTCATCATAGAAGCAGCATGTCTGGGGCTCTGATCCGGAGCGGCCGTTTGCCTCTCTGGTTCTTTGGTAGGCTTGCCTGAGCTCCTTAAGTTTCACGCGGAACTGCTGCGGGTCCCTGTTATAACCTCTGTCCTTCATGCCCTTGGAGATTTTTTCAAATATTCTGGCATTTCGTCTTTTGGAACGGAGTTCGGATAGCACAGATTTGTCTCCCCATACAGCGATCAGATGCAGTACCTCCCGTTCGGTCCATGCTGGAGCTCTTTTGCGATTCTGGGACTCTATGGTCACTTGTGCTAATCAGCTCGCCATGCTGGCCGAACAGGAAATGAAATTCAAAAGTTCGTGGGGCTTTTCCTGTCTACCTGGCCAGTGCATCTGAGTTGAGAGTGCTGTCCAGAGCGGTCACAATGGAGCACTCTGGGATACCGTCGAATTGCATCCACACTACCCCAAATTCGACCCAGCAGGGTCGATTTCAGCACTAATCCCCTCGTCGGGGAGGAATACAGAAATCGATTTTAAGAGCCCTTTAAGTCAACAAAAATGGCTTCGTCGTGTGGACGGGTGCAGGGTTAAACTCGTAGTGTAGACCAGGGCTTGGGGAGCATGGCCTAGTGGTAATGGCTGCAACTCCTGACTGCCAAGAGGGTTGTAGGGAGGGGTTCTGACCCAGGGCCCTTTGGGCTTGTCTGGCAACCAAGGCTACTTAAGGCTGTCATCGTTGAGCCTCTTCCTCTCATCCCCCATCCGCCTGGGGTCAGCTTAATCCAAGGCTTTCCCCTAGTGGGGAAAACCCAAACCACAATAAGTAAGAGGGGGTTGCCAATGTCCCCGGTCCACAGGATACTTCCCTATCTGGTTGTCGCTGGGGTGGGTTCTCCCTTCCCTCAGGGAGGGCCCCTTTGGACAGCTGTGTCAGAGTCTTAGGCTTCGCTCGGCTCGGCTCACCTTCAGCTCTGCCACCCAAATAAGCTAATTCCCTGTCTTTTAATTTCTCCATCAGATGGAGCATTTGCTGCAGGTGTGGCGAGGCAGGGCTGGTTTAGCCCAAAATAATCCCTTAATCCCTTGTTGCCCAGTGTGGGGCTTGTATACCCCATCACACCTCCCTTCTGTCAAGTTACTTCTATGCATAGTTTGAATGTTAAGTATTTAACAAGGGGAATCTCCTTTTCATTTTCACCTCCCCTGGCTCTTCTGTTTACACTTTAAAAAGGTCTATATTCCTCCACCCCTTTCAGTCTTGCTATTCTTTGCTAAGTAACAAATTATAGTTGCTTTTGCTGAGTCTGCAAGAACGTTTTTGATGCTGTTTCACTTTCAGCGTTCTTATTTTATGAATGAATATTTCTATTCCAGTGAAAAGTTCAGGTATTGGAACAATTTTTACAGTCCAATAGGACAAACATAAACTTACTCTGAATTAATGGAGTGATGGGGGGAGGGGAGTGCAGGAAGTCATCTAATGGGTGAAAGCAGAAGCAACGCATCTAATGGATCCATGGATAGGCAGAAGTGAGGAGACTCAGCTAAATGTGATGTGGGGCTAAACTGACTCTGCATAGGGGTCCAAAAATAACAAGCAAGTTCTCCCACAATATAACAAAAACTAGTTCCTAGAGTGGCTCCAGTGGTGCTGTGCTCAAAGACCCCTGGGCTACTCCCCCAGAAATCATAGGGCCAAGCACACATACCAGGAATGTCAGTGTGGACACAGGTAAACTGAGTTTGGTGTGTGCACAGCCCTGCAATGTGGACTCACAGGACAGGCTTGCTTGGCTTGCCAAGATGCATGTGCACAGCAGTGTAGACATAGCCATGGAGAGGAATGCAGGGAAGGCAGAGTGGGGGATGGGGGAAATCTCTTACCCTCTTAAAAACTTTGAACACTTTCAATTTTCTGGATATAAAAATTTAAATAATCTAAATGAAGATTAAAAAGTAAAAACCTCTTTTCTTCCCCTCCATTCTCCTGCACCATCCACTACCACTCTATCCCATATAGATATAACATAACCCTCCCTCCACACCACACACACAGACATATTGATTTGCAGTGTCTATGTGCACATATAAAACTACACGACCACATAACACACTTCACAACACCAAACAGATCACTCATTCCAATTCTATTCATAAAGCATTCTTCTACGACACCAACACATCACATTTGGAGGCATTTTGTAGAACTGTATCACTTAATGTATCCTGGGCCTATATTCATTTAAGAATCTTTACATTTAATAAAAATTATGTAAAATCAACAATATACATCAAACATTATGGAACAAAATAATGGGGCAATGGGTGTAGTCAATTCCTCAAGTGAGTTAGGATGATAGTGAGAGATGATGGATTAAATAGCAGTGAAACTGGCTGAGTTCCTTTAACTCTTCATTTTGAGAATTTCATTTTTTTTCAGCTAAAGCGTAATATGCATTTTGAGTGCCAACTATAAGCACACATTTTCCACCTTATCTCTTTTTACCAAAGCTTTTTGTTTGAGAAAACATGTTAAACTAAACAAACCAGCTGCAGAGTTTTAGCAGCAGAGCTGAATGGACAGCTCAAATTAAAACAACATGCTGAGTACTAATGCGATCTGAACTTTTGGGAAGGATTCAACTTGACAAAATGGCATGAAAAATAGTTTTGTCTTGTTTTGAGTAATATACAGGTCAGCAATTTATTTCATGATACAGCACAGACCTCTATCATCCTGTGGGCCTGAATGTCTTAAATTAAAATGTACACAGTATATGGATGGCAATTTTCCAAATCTATAACAGCAACTTTTTTTTAATTATTTGAGATTAATTCTCTTCTGTACTACTTGTGAGTACCTTTGGCCTCTACAACATGGACCTTAAGATTCATCTTCTGTTTTTCATCCTTTCATCTTTGTTACTAGCCCAGACTTGATAACAGAGGGGTTTTTTATTCTCTCATTCGTTTCTAATATTTATTTTATTTTTATTTCTTTTTTTATTTTATATTTTTCCTCATTGCATTTATTTTTCATTCTGGTCTTATGACAGGACTGAACCCTGGTGTTGTGTGGATAATAACTACTTGCTAAATGTCAGTTATCTCAAGTATCCTATCAGCCAGTATCTTATATTCATATTACTGTAAAGACTTGGCCAAATTGTGTTCTCAGTTAAAATGGTGTAAATCTCCATTAATTCCATTGATTTACTGTGATGAAGTGGGGATTTTCCCTTGTTATGTTGTATGTGAGCCTATGTGAGTCTTACTGTTTTGCATGAATGCTGTGTGTGCCTCAGTTTCCCTGTGTATTGCACCAATGTCTAGGTGGTGGGAATAAGCATGTGTGACTTTTGCGGGGTCTGATCCAGCTGCCTGCATGGATGCTATGGCCGCCCCTTCGTAACCTGGGACCCAGGAGGGGGATGCGACCAGGTGACTCTTGGCCCAGAAGGTGAGACAAAGGCTGGAGGAGGGCATAGAATCATAGAATCATAGAATATCAGGGTTGGAAGGGACCTCAGGAGGTCATCTAGTCCAACCCCCTGCTCAAAGCAGGACCTAATCCCAACTAAATCATCCCAGCCAGGGCTTTGTCAAGCCTGACCATAAAAACCTCTAAGGAAGGAGATTCCACCACCTCTCTAGGTAACCCATTCCAGTGCTTCACCACCCTCCTAGTGAAAAAGATTTTCCTAATATCCAATCTAAACCTCCCCCACTGCAACTTGAGACCATTACTCCTTGTTCTGTCATCTGGTACCACTGTGAACAGTCTAGATCCATCCTCTTTGGAACCCCCTTTCAGGTAGTTGAAAGCAGCTTTCAAATCCCCCCTCATTCTTCTCTTCTGCAGACTAAACAATCCCAGTTCCCTCAGCCTCTCCTCATAAGTTATGTGCTCCAGCCCCCTAATCATTTTTGTTGCCCTCCGCTGGACTCTTTCCAATTTTTCCACATCCTTCTTGTACTGTGGGGCCCAAAACTGGACACAGTACTCCAGGTGAGGCCTCACCAATGTCGAATAGAGGGGAACGATCACGTCCCTCAATCTGCTGGCAATGCCCCTACTNCTGGCAGGGGCCAGGCAGCTGGAAGCTAGTCAGTCTCGGCTGGCTGGGGCACAGGGGGAGGACCAGAGCCTTGGCTCTGGGCTCCCCTCCCCCGAAGATGGACTTAGCACAGAAATCAGTGACTTTCAGGCAACAAGTTCTGCCCTATGCTGTGTTCCTGTCGACTAATAAACCTTCTGTTTTACCGGCTGGCTGAGAGTCACATCTGACTGCAGAGCTGGGGTGCAGGGCCCCGTGGCTTCCCCAGGAGCCCCGCCTGGGCGGACTCACTGCAGGAAGTGCACGGTGTGGAAGGGGATGCTGAATACTCCGAGGTCAGTCCCAGGAAGGTTGAAGCTGTGTAAGCTTATTGCCCTGGAGACAGTATGCTCAGAGAGAGGAGACATACTCTCACAGAATCCTGACTGGCTTTGTAGGGAGTAGTTCCAGAGCATTGTCCTGGTGACTCCATGACACTTACTTGGAAGCTACACAATATAAATAAAATCAAATGTGATCCATTATCTTCATTTCCTACTTACTGTAGACAGGAATTTTCAAATTTCTGAGTTTGTAGCCATGATACAGCTGGTAGAGAATAGCAGAAAACTCATCTTTGAATTAATGTTTCCAGTTCTCTAGTAACTTGATGTCCACAGTTTTGTCCAGAAACATGCAGCAATGCCACAGATTGCAGTCAGATCTCTGGGCTGACTTTGCAGTTTCTGAGGATATAAAACAAAAGTTATATTTGTTTTACTCCACTAGATGCTCAGAGTCAATCCAGACAGATGACCTAGAGCTCAAAACATTGAACTGAGGAGGAAATTCTCAGTCCTGGAAGGAAATTTTTATTTCCCAGCTAAATCTTCCTCCCAGAATAATCCTTTCTTTCTCTTTTTTAAATTTTATTTTAGAAACATTATAATGGTAAGTAGTCTAATAAGACAACCTGCAAAAACTGATAAATTGAATGTCTCTGCTTTGTCTTTCAATTAACATTACCTCTCCCAAGATTCTGCTGCTGCAATACCTGGTCCATGCATAAGTCAATTCAGATTGTTAGAGGCAATTTATAATTATTGACAAATCTTGATGATTATGGGCTTCTTTGTAGAGATTACATAGGCAGCTAACCACATGTTAAATTTATCTCCATGATTGCTCTCTTTTACTTTTTTTCACCCTCTGCATCTCTTCTATTTTGTCCATTTTTTATTAGAATGAGATAGAAGGTACTTAGCCAATGTTCTAGCTCTTCAGTATATTGGCTCATGCTCACACCCCTGTAAGCAGATGCAGGGTATTGCACGGCTGATACAGGCTAACTGTAAGTTCTTCCAACATAGGGACAGCCATGGGAGAGGTGCCTTGCTAAGGCTGCATTCCTTAGCTATGCTTGTGTTACAGCTAAAGCTTACCCAGAGAGAAGCCCGGCCTTGTTAGATATATACATATAATCAGGCAGACATGCAGTACATTCAATGCCATACATCTAATCACAGCAGTTGCTGTTGCAGCATCGGGCGAGCATGCAATACATTCACAGGCATACATTTCTTTATAGCAGTGGCTTTTGCAGCATCTTTATGTTCAGGCGTGCATGCAAAACATGTTTTGGGTCTCATACAGCACATTCCTGCCACAATGGTGAGGGGAGGTACAGGATGCAGGGTAGAACAAATTCCACCTGCAGGTAGGCCCTGTTTGAACAGGGCATGGTGACAGAAGGCAGGCCGGTGCAAAGGGCCAGCTTCAAGCATTGGAATGGGCTAAGGCCTCCTGTGGGACTACCCCAGCAAAGCCAATGGGTCAAATTTATGTGCTGGGTTTTTTAATGGGAGTTCTTATCCCCTTTATATAAAATAATAATGATTAAAGTCAAGGATGGGGTTTGGCCATGTTGTTAAGACAATAATTCCACAAGGACGAATTCGGTGGTACAGTGGCAGGGCCATCCAACCAATTGTGCACAACTTGTGTGTTTTGCCCTGAGGCTTGGCCCCTGGAAAGGCTTCAGGGAATTACATTCTTTCATAACCTCTCTGGGATTGACAGTGGCATAGCACCCAGGCAGATGCCACTAGCGCTATGAAACCATGGCATAGAATGGTTGTCAGTGTGGTGCGGAGATCAGTTGCTCAATGCACGTGGCAGGGCTATGAGAGAAGTTTTAATGATTTCATGCAATTTCAGGATCAGGAAGGCCGGTCAGTAATATGGGCCATTACAGAGGAACAGGTGCTGCGGTACATGCTGTCATAGAATCATAGAAGATTAGGGTTGGAAGAGACCTCAGGAGGTCATCTAGTCCAACCCCCTGCTCAAAGCAGGACTAACACCAACTAAACCAACTGTCATTGGCAAACTGTCAACTGGCATCCTCCACAATCTCGAATGGTCTTTCTGCCATTATATTAATCAGTAGGCTAAATGGTTATCCTGATCCTTGCAGTGTTTTTTCAGTTCGAAGGTTTTTGGCTGGGTGGTTGCATACCGGTGGCCCCAGGGTGGATTCCTGTCATCCCATCATGGATTACATACTTAGGGATCTTGTGCAGATCATTGGTGACATATGTCATAATGGACAGGAGACAGCCTTGTTCAGGGCTGCAATCTTGACAGCAGTTTTCGGTGCTTTCAGGATCATTGAGCTAGTACCTGGGTCCGGTAGGGACTCAACAGGAAAGGCTTTGCAACTGCGGGATATACAATGGCATGAGCATTCAATGATATTATACTTGCGATGGTGAAAGACAGATCAAGTTGGCCAGGGTGAATCTGTGATCCTCCGGCAGGGTGGTGAGCCTGGGGTCTGCACAGTTAGGCTTTGAAGGCCTACAGGGTTATACAGCCAAAGGGGAAAGGCCCCCTTTTTATGCATGGTGACGGGAGTCCCCTCACAGCATATCAATTTGTTACCGTGTTGAGATGGGGGCTGATGAGGTTGGGGCTGCTAGCCCATAAATTTGGTTCCCACTCATTCAGAATCAGGGTGGCAATGGCAGCAGCATATCTAGGTATGGGAGCAGAGGCAATCCAGGCAATCGGGCGTTGGCATTCGGATGCGTACTGAACGTATGTAAGACCTCAGGCGGTAAATCAGCATTAATTTGTTGTAATCTTATTACATATATTGGACAACCAGCCATGCAGACAGTGGTGTGGATCTGCGGGCATAGTATTGTCTTTTGGGCTCATAGGCATGTGTCCAGGTTCCCCGAGGGTTCGCAGCTGGGCTTTAGTGATGAGGCAATACTCAGTTGGCATGTAAGGAGGGGCATGTTATGGGATCAGCTAATACCGATGCTATATGCTGTACAAGCCCGTCAGCGGCCCCCAGATATAATTGTGGTGCATCTTGGGGAAAACAATTTGGGAATGTTTAAAGGAATGGAACTAATGCTCAGAGCAAGGAGGGACTTGGGGTCTGATCCTTGAACTTTTTCCAGGAGTTAACATGATTTGGTCAGATATGCTTCAGCGCAGGGTCTGGCAGGGAGCCGTGAGCCCCCCCAGGGTGGACAAGGCACGGAGGTATGTGAACAGGGAGGTGGCCAAATTTCTTGAGACCATAGAAGGGACAGTAATGTCACATCCTGGCATAGTATATGGGGCAGCAGAGTTGTTTCGGGAGCATGGTGTTCACCTGTCCGACTTAGGTGCTGTCATTTTTTTTAACTGATATAAAAGATGGCATTAGGAGATGTCTGGGAACCTGACTGGGTGTGGGGAGGAGGAAGCCAAGCTAATAGCTGGTGCCTCCTTGTGGCGGATGTCCAGTGCAGGTACTCCATAGAAAAGTTATATAGTGACTGGAAAAATGGCTTGGAAAAGGACTTAAAAAGAGGTGTTCATTAAAGAAACGAACAGTGGGGGGCGGTTGGGGACTCCTATGATTGGTACGGCAGGGAGCCAACCCCCCATTCTTATAGCCCATCTTAACCCTCCTATAAGTCGGGGGTGGATGGTAAGGTCCCGGCAATGGATTTGCTGGAGAGACTGGGAGGGAAAAAGACGGGGAGCTGGTGGAAGCCCCTCACCCCAGGTATGGTAAGGTCCCGGCAATGGATTTACCGGAGGGATATGGATGGAAAAAGAAGGGGAGCTGGTAAAAGCCCCCGCTCCCCCCAGGTAATTATGGAATAAACATGGGGTTACCTGTACTGTACACTGTTATCTGCCGGGTAGTCCCAGACATCTAATAATAAAGTTGAGGCCTGATTTAAACCCATGTCAAATGTCTCCTGTCCTTTGTCTGGCATAGCCAGACAATAAGATAGAAGGTACTTAGCCAGTGTTCTAGCTCTTCAGTATATTGGCTCATGCTCACACTCTAAATGGCAAACAAAGTGTTGAGATCAACACAGATGCTAATAATCAATATGGATTGATCGCAGTTTTTACTACCTCTGCTCATTGTGGAGACCTCTTAACCTATCTGTAAATGTGTTACTTTGACAGCTTAGGATGTTGGCTATTCATTTTAGCTGTATTCTGTTCTGTAACATACTAATGCATGGAGAATGTGTTTGGCCAGTGCAAAACTGCTTTAAAACAGTTTTCAAAAACTACATTTGAACTACTTTAAAAAAACTAAACATTATGGTCTTGTCTACTCTGGTTACACAAACTACGTTTGAAACTGGTTTAGCTGGAATCAAGTTTAAGCAAGGTCAAACTCCACTCTCCATAGTGGTTCCAAGCCCAGCATATATAGTGCTCAATAGTGTACAGCAATACCATACAACTCTTTAGGACAGGGGCTGAAAAAATCATATCCAGCTGAAACTGGAAGGGGATTTTAGGTAGACAGAATGCATTTACTTGAATGGGAATTTGACCGGTACCAACAGCTATAGTTAAGATAGAGGAGCACAAAAAACTTTTGAAACACCTGTGTTTTAAAATGGCTAAAAATCAATTTTCTACAAAATGTATATGGGACAAAAATGTCTAGTCTGAGAACTAATGTGGCAAGTGCAGCGCAGAACAGAGTTTTACAACACACAAACACATATCCTTACCTATAGCAGTTATAGCATTATAATCGTGGTATCTTAGGCACTATAGAAGTGTGAAATGTTGTTATTTTTAATACATGAAAGGCAATCCCTATAACCATATTTTAGTATTCTCCAGGAAACCTCCATAGACACCAAAACTCCATCTGTATGTATTTCTGATATGCAAAAGAAAACATATCATGCAAAGGACTCACTTTCCAAGCCATATAGCATATTTGAAAGGTGCCTTGTTTATTATTTTAACAATTTTAATGTCTGACAAAATACATGCGTTGCTGTCAACTGAATGGGACATGCTAATTCTTTTAGGCTGGTGAGTGATCATAATATATTATCTGCACTAAATGATAGAACATGTACCGTATTATATTTGGAGAAGGTGGTTATTTTTTCCACTTCATTTTAACAACAAAAATTATCAAGCAGGTTTTGTATAAAAAGTGATTACACATCAATGGGAAAAAAATAGTAAATTGTGTGTGTGTGAATATATAAATAATGTTCTCTACATACTTTTATATAAATGTGTGTTTAATCTTCTGGAGATTAGAATTAATTCACAGTAACTTCAAGATATTTGTCATGCTCTGAGTCCTCTCAGTATACTAAGTATTACCTTTGGATTCCAAGAAGAGAAAGAACATATAATCTGTATCTTCTTTTATAAAAGATTAAATGGATTGAAATTTTTTTTTATCTCATTTGACACTTTTTTCACTTATATTCTTACTATATTCACCAACACAATTGACCATTAAGCAGAACTGTGGAAATTATAGGTGTTCTGGGCACAAAGTTCTAAATTGTGTAATATTGTTAAAGAACTGAGTAAAAGAAAATAAATGCCTGTTAAAAGAACTATTAATTAAGTCACAGCTAGAGCACTCGATGAGCATGCGGTAAAACTGCCCAAAGAATACTTCTTTGCAAGTAGCAAATTATAAAATGTTCAAGAATAGACAGAAGCTTTGGAAGTAATCACTGAAATGTGTGAAGAGCATATTACTTGCCCTCTGAGGTTAGGTTAGAAAATGTTTTCCTCCATCTGGGCTATTAAAATATGAGATGCCTAGAAAGACTGCTAGAACAACAGGCTCAGTTCATTCACAATGGATCAAATTGAAAGGGATAAGGTGTTGTTTACCTTTACCTTCAGAGAAATTAGCTATAGATCAGTAATGTCAGTAGCCGTTTATAGTCAAAGTATTGCCAGGTGTTCATTCCAAGTTTGAAAAACAGGTTTCAAAGAGCATTATATGATATCGGAGTGTTTAAAATGGTTCATGTCCCTGCTACACCATTTTAAAACCATGTTATAATTATCTTGCAGAACTCTATTCATACCCTGCTGTTATAGAGCTGAGGGCTTTTCTGTTATGGGCTTCTGGTTCAGGCCCCTTAACATTCATTGTTTGACCTGGATTTCAAACAATGGATGTGCCATGAATGAAATTGACCACATCCTCATCAGAAATTACTCCATAGTGAAATCTCACCTGGTCTCCAGTGGAGCAGAAACATCAGCAAACAGGGACCATAGACTAGTTGTTGATCAGCTGTCACTGCATCATCCATCTCCTTGCAAGTTAGATGTCTGTTAACAGTACAACATCCAGCATCTTTCTGAGGATCCAGTTGAAGCTGTGAAATACACACAAGCCATCAAGTATCACTTATGTGACCTCAGTACCCTCTCAGATGACATGGAGATCACCTGGAGTGGTATATATAACACTATATCACATGCCACCACTGAAACAATTGGCTTCAGGTGGCTGCACAAGAAACCTTGGCTTTCTGAAGAGGCCTTTGATATATGAGCAAAAAAGATGGAATCACACAAGCAGGGAGCTGTGTTCCCTCTAAGCTGCGCGGTCGCGTGACTGCCCAGGAGAGAATCGAGTGGCGTGTGGTGTGTGTTCAGTGGCATGTGTTCAGGTGCCCCTCCCGCCCTGCTCTGCAGCCATGTTGCTCCTGCCCTCTGCCTTGGCGCCCCGGCCAGCTGCTACCAGGGCCCTCCTGCTTGCTGTGCAGAGCAAGGAGGGGAGGGGGGGCACTGATGTCAGGGTGTCCCCCTCTCCCGCCTTCCCCCCTGCCCATGTACCCCATCTCTGCAAAGCAGGGGAGAGGGGACAGGGCTCAGGAACAGGAGACCTCAGCGACTGCAGTCTGAGCCTTCTGATGCCTTAAAGAGACAGCGCATGGTTTCTCATAGACTTCCCCAGCAGCCAGCACACACACTGTGTGTGTGTGTGTGAGAGAGAGAGAGAGACACACACACACACACACGCACACTCTGTGTCTCATACACACACACACATAGTCTCTGTGTCTCTCTTAGATACACATACACAGACACACACACTGTCTCTTTCACACTTACCTCCCAACACATACTTGTGTTGTTGTTGTCATTATTCTCTGTAATTTTATTCTTTCAAAGTGCAGTTATTTTAGTTTGACTGGTCTATGCATTTCATAATTTTATTTTTCTCTTATGCTTAAATGTAATTCTTTGAGTAGTGAGTTCTAAAATGCCTAACCTGTCCTGGCTGGAGTAATTATCTCTATGGTAACTTTCTAACCCTATGGATTTCTACTGGTGGCACACATCCGCACATTACCTCGATATTGGTGCACATAATAAAATTAATTCCACACATGGATGGAAAAAATTAGAGGGAACATTGGCAGGGAGATGTCCAAAAATGTAAATGGCTGAACGGTATTCTCAAGCAAAATATGACTGTGAGATCTAAGTCAACTCCCTGGCCGACAAAGCAGAGGACAGCGTAAATAACAACAAGCTTCATCCTGTGTGTAGAATCTTCACACATCTGGCTGGCACCCATAAACAGCTTTCTGTCATGTTATGAAACCAGATGGCGCCCCTTACTCATCAACAGATGAGGTCTTGGACAGATGGAAGACACATTATGAAAGCATGGTGAACCATAGACCTGTTGACTTTGTGAGATAGTGACATTTTGCACAAAGATCTGGCCTCCCTTCAGTCGTCATTCATTATATAAAAAAATGGCATTGCACACTCTTTGGCCATTTTGCTAGGATGGACAAAAACACCCTAGCACACTGCTCTTTAAAACTCTCCAGCTCTGGCTTTACTTGGCACTGCACCCAGGGCCAGTCCAGAGATTCATGGGGTTATCCACCATGACCTTCAAATCTTTTTCAAAGTCACTGGTTCCCAGAATAGAGCCCCCCATTGTGTAAATATGGCCTACATTATTTTTTCCCCTAGATTGATACTATGACAGACTGGCAATATCCTGCAACATCCTAGATAAAACTTATGGAATTAAGATAAACTTTATTGAATTTAAATTAAACCTTACTGAATTAGGTTTAATATCTTTGGGATCTATTTATTAAAAATGCAATTGTGTATGTGTTATTGTGGAATGTTATGTAACTCCTCTAGGAAGAGGGGCATGCAAATGTAATTACTTCATTTATCAGCCCTTTCAAAGCCCCCACTGGAGAGGTTCACACATACTAGTTCAACTGGATTCTCCAGTAACCAACAGACAAAGAAGGGTTTTTTGATAATAGCCTGTTTTTAAACAGGGCCTTCTTCCTGAGCCAGCCAATGGATAGGCAAGGCCCCAACCCTTAGGGAAGCAATGGAAGGACTGGGGCTACTGGGCCAAAGACTGGATGCTTGTTCTGAGATGAAGCTGTGATGAACGTGAAATCACAAGGAAAGCCCTTGGTTGGGTTTGGAAGGATTGCTCCAGCCAGAGCCCATATTAGGGTTGGGGAGATCTCTGGTAAGTTTATTAGTAAGGGGAATAAACAACAATTCACGGCAGCCCATGACCTGACCCTGACTTTCACTAAAAATATCCGTGACAAAAGGGATAGGTGGGTTCAGCACCCACTGAAGCTAAGGCTCCCGGTCCCCCCACCGATGCGGTGCATGGGAGCTCCGGGGTCCCCATGCCCCTGGGGCTGGGATGCTGCGGGGTCCCCTCGCCTGGGCAGCTGGTAGCTGCAGGGTCCCCCAGCTGCTGCGGGGTTCTCCCGCCGGCTGTGACGGGGCAACTGCACGGGGTCCCACCGGCCATCTGCTGCGGCTGGGCAGCTACAGGGTCCCCCGACCGCCGACTGCGGCTGGGCAGCTGTGGAGTCCCCCCACCAGGTTGGGGGCTGGGAGCTATGAGGGCAGGGCTGGCTTGGAGCTCCAGCCCCAGGGCAGAAAATGTCACGGAGGTCAATGGAAGTCACGGATTCTGCGACCTCAGTGACATAATCATAGCCTTATTTATTAGCAATCATGTAGGTTCTTTTGTTTTTAATATGTTTTTCTGTAATGCATGTTACCTTAAGAATGAAATAGGCTTGCTTAGAAATAACTAGCTGGTAACTTATGACTTGTAACTTATAACTATGGACAGTCACACCGTTAACTGGCTCCGAGTCAGAATTGTGTTTATAAACAGAGTGATTAATGGGTGATTAAGATAAGGAAGGGCTGTTAGGAGGTTTTCTAAAGTTAAATGATCTGTTCCAAGCTTGTGAACTGCAAAAAGCGAGTAGACTAAATGAAAGAAAATAACTGAAGATTTTTCTACAATTTTTCAATTGTTGGATTCAAGAGGTGATAACAAAGTTACTAATATCTTTCTTTGAGAAGATAACTGATTTTTTAGACAAAGGAAATGCAGTAGATCTAATCTACCAGGATGTCCAGTAAGGCATTTGATACAGTTCCACATGAGAAATTGTTAGTTAAATTGGAGAATGTGGGGATTAATATGAGAACTGAAAGGTGGATAAGGAACTAGTTGAAGGGGAGACTACAATGTGTCATACTGAAAGGTGAACTATCAGGCTAAAGGGAGGTTACTAGTGGAGTTCCTCAGGGATCAGTCTTGGAACCAATCTTATTTAACATTTTTATTACTGACCTTGGCACAAAAAGTGGGAGTGCTAATAAAATTTGTGGATGACACAAAGTTGGGAGGTATTGCCAATATGGAGGAGGACCAGAATATCATACAAGAAGATCTGGATGACCTCGTAAACTGGAGTAATAGAAATGGGATGATATTTAATATGCAAAGTGTAAGGTAATGCATTTAGGGACTAACAACAAGAATTTTTGCTATAACCAGGGGACTTATCAGTTGGAAGTGACAGAGGAGGAGAAAGACCTGGGTGCATTGGTTGATCACTGGAGGATGATTATGAGCCGTCAATGTGATGTGTCCATGAGAAAGGCTAGCATGGTCCTGGGTTGTATCAGGCAAGGTATTTCCAGTAAAGACAGGGAGTGTTAGTGCCATTATACAAGACATTGATGAGACCTCACCTGGAGTACTGTGTGCAATTCTGGTCTCCCATGCATAGGTGCCGACTCCGTGTGTGGGTGCTCCAGGGCTCAAGCACCCATGGAAAAAAATAGTGGGTGTTCAACACCCAGGAGCCAGAGCTTGAGTGTGGAATGTGATGAGTTCTGTGCTGCTAACAACCTCTGTCCTTGGGGCAGGGAGTTTGTTTATAAACAGAGGCAGGGTGATTAAGATAACAAAATGCTTGTCATTAAATTAAATGAAGGATCATTAGATGATCCTGAAAGCACTGCCAGGCACTCCAGATAAAAGATAGGACACAAAGGGTAGGAATAAACGTCCATTTTCAGAATGGAGAGAAGTAAATAGTGGTGTTCCCTGAGGGGCTTGTACTGGGACCAGTGCTGTTCAACTTATTCATAAATGTTCTGCAAAAAGGGTAAACAGTGAGGTGGCAAAGTTTGCAGATGATACAAAATTACTCAAGATAGTTAAGTCCAAAACAGACTGCAAAGTGAACAGGAGTACTTGTGGCACTCACAAATTTATTTGAGCATAAGCTTTCGTGGGCTACAGCCCACTTCATCGGATGCATAGAATGGAACATATAGTAAGGAGATATATATACACATACAGAGAACATGAAAAGGTGGGAGTTGCCCTACCAACTCTAAGAGGCTAATTAATTAAGATGAGCTATTATCAGCAGGAGGGGGGAAAAACTTCTGTAGTGATAATCAAGATGGCCCATTTCAGACAGTTTGACAAGAAGGTGTGAGGATACTTAACATGGGGAAATAGATTCAATGTGTGTAATGGGTCAGCCATTCCCAGTCTCTATTCAAGCCTAAATTGATGGTATCTATTAACAGGGGCTGCTAACAGGGAGTTTCGCAAGGGAGTTTAGAAGGGGAGTGGGAAGGGAATGGGAGCCCCTCGTCGGCCGTAACACCTTCCCCGTGGCCCTCCCCTAGAACCTATAAACCGAACCACATTCCAAAACCCCTTCCTGTAAACCACCCTTCCACTAACTAGGAGACAATGCAGGCAGAAGCCCAGCAGCAGAGTGGGGGCTATCCAGTTTATTGCACTGAGTGTTGCATGTATGATTACCTGCCCCATGGGCGGGTGGCGTATGTGTGCATTCGGTGCAAGGAGCTCCTGGCCCTCAGAGACCATGTACGGGCTTTGGAGGCCAGGGTGGCGGAACTGGAGGAGCTGAGAGAGGCAGAGAGGTATGTTGATGAGGCTTTCCGGGACATTGTAGAAGTGTCCCACCTCCGCTCAGACAGCTCCTGTGCTGTTGAGGAGGAAGAACGGCCCAGGGAAGTAGAGCAGTCAATGGGAGCAGAGGGAAACCTTCCCATAGTTGGGACCCTCCTTCCAGATGGTGCTGGGGTTGCCTCTCGCACTGAGGTTGCCTCTCTGGGGGAGGGAACTCCAGTTTCTAGGAAAAGGCAGGTGTTAGTAATGGGAGATTCGATTATTAGAAATGTAGATAGCTGGGTCTGTGATGACCGGGAGAACCGTATGGTGACTTGCCTGCCTGGTGCGAAGGTTGCGGATCTCTCGAGGCATCTAGATAGACTTATGTGTAGTGCTGGGGAGGAGCCGGTGGTCGTGGTACATGTAGGTACCAATGACATAGGGAAGGGTAGGAGAGATGTCCTGGAAGCCAAATTTAGGCTGCTAGGGAAGAGACTGAAATCCAGGNTCATAGAATCATAGAATTCAGATGGTGCTGGGGTTGCCTCTCGCACTGAGGTTGCCTCTCCGGGGGAGGGAACTCCAGTTTCTAGGAAAAGGCAGGTGTTAGTAATGGGAGATTCGATTATTAGAAATGTAGATAGCTGGGTCTGTGATGACCGGGAGAACCGTATGGTGACTTGCCTGCCTGGTGCGAAGGTTGCGGATCTCTCGAGGCATCTAGATAGACTTATGTGTAGTGCTGGGGAGGAGCCGGTGGTCGTGGTACATGTAGGTACCAATGACATAGGGAAGGGTAGGAGAGATGTCCTGGAAGCCAAATTTAGGCTGCTAGGGAAGAGACTGAAATCCAGGACCTCTATGGTGGCATTTTCAGAAATGCTCCCAGTTCCACGCGCAGGGCCAGGGAGGCAGGCAGAGCTTCAGAGTCTCAATGCGTGGATGAGACGATGGTGTAGAGAGGAGGGGTTCACGTTCATTAGGAACTGGGGAAACTTCTGGGATGGGGGGAGCCTATACAGGAGAGATGGGCTCCACCTAAACCAAAGTGGAACCAGACTGCTGGCACTAAACATTAAAAAGGTTGTAGAGCAGTTTTTAAACTAGGAGATGGGGGAAAGCCGACTGCTGCAGAGGAGCGTGTGGATCGGACACAGACTTCTCTTAGGGGAGAGTCTGATGATAGAGAATCTCCAGGTTATAGTCAGGAGCAGAGGACTGAAAAGTATAATGTAAGGGCCGGATCAGATGATAAACAGTCACATAAAAAAGAATCTGGCACATCAGAAGAAGGCAGGCTAGTAAACAGGGACAAGTTTTTAAAGTGCTTGTACACAAATGCCAGAAGTCTAAATAATAAGATGGGTGAACTAGAGTGCCTTGTGATAAAGGAGGATATAGATATAATAGGCATCACAGAAACCTGGTGGACTGAGAGCAATCAATGGGACACAATCATTCCGGGGTACAAAATATATCGGAAGGACAGAACAGGCCGTGCAGGGGGAGGAGTGGCACTATATGTGAAAGAAAGTGTAGATTCAAATGAAGTAAAAATCTTAAGCGAATCCACATGTTCCATAGAGTCTCTATGGATAGAAATTTCATGCTCTAGTAAAAATATAACATTAGGGATCTATTATCGACCACCTGACCAGGACAGTAATAGTGATGATGAAATGCTAAGGGAAATTAGAGAGGCTATCAAAATTAAGAACCCAATAATAGTGGGGGATTTCAATTATCCCCATATTGACTGGGAACATTTCACTTCAGGACGAAATGCAGAGATAAAATTTCTCGATACTTTAAATGACTGCTTCATGGAGCAGCTGGTACGGGAACCCACAAGGGGAGAGGCAACTCTAGATTTAATCCTGAGTGGAGCGCAGGAGCTGGTCCAAGAGGTAACTATAGCAGGACCGCTTGGAAATAGTGACCATAATACAATAGCATTCAACATCCCTGTGGTGGGAAGAACACCTCAACTGCCCAACACTGTGGCATTTAATTTCAAAAGGGGGAACTATACAAAAATGAGGGGGTTAGTTAGACAAAAGTTAAAAGGTACAGTGACTAAAGTGAAATCCCTGCAAGTTGCATGGGCCCTTTTTAAAGACACCATAATAGAGGCCCAACTTCAATGTATACCCCAAATTAAGAAAAACAGTAAAAGAACTAAAAAAGAGCCACCGTGGCTTAACAACCATGTAAAAGAAGCAGTGAGAGATAAAAAGACTTCCTTTAAAAAGTGGAAGTCAAATCCTAGTGAGGCAAATAGAAAGGAGCACAAACACTGCCAACTTAAGTGCAAGAGTGTAATAAGAAAAGCCAAAGAGGAGTTTGAAGAACGGCTAGCCAAAAACTCCAAAGGTAATAACAAAATGTTTTTTAAGTACATCAGAAGCAGGAAGCCTGCTAAACAACCAGTGGGGCCCCTTGATGATCAAAATACAAAAGGAGCGCTTAAAGATGATAAAGTCATTGCGGAGAAACTAAATGGATTCTTTGCTTCAGTCTTCACGGCTGAGGATGTTAGGGAGATTCCCCAACCTGAGCTGGCTTTTGTAGGTGACAAATCTGAGGAACTGTCACAGATTGAAGTGTCACTAGAGGAGGTTTTGGAATTAATTGATAAACTCAACATTAACAAGTCACCGGGACCAGATGGCATTCACCCAAGAGTTCTGAAAGAACTCAAATGTGAAGTTGCGGAACTATTAACTAAGGTTTGTAACCTGTCCTTTAAATCGGCTTCGGTACCCAATGACTGGAAGTTAGCTAATGTAACGCCAATATTTAAAAAGGGCTCTAGGGGTGATCCCGGCAATTACAGACCGGTAAGTCTAACGTCGGTACCGGGCAAATTAGTTGAAACAATAGTAAAGAATAAAATTGTCAGACACATAGAAAAACATAAACTCTTGAGCAAGAGTCAACATGGTTTCTGTAAAGGGAAATCGTGTCTTACTAATCTATTAGAGTTCTTTGAAGGGGTCAACAAACATGTGGACAAGGGGGATCCGGTGGACATAGTGTACTTAGATTTCCAGAAAGCCTTTGACAAGGTCCCTCACCAAAGGCTCCTACGTAAATTAAGCTGTCATGGGATAAAAGGGAAGGTCCTTTCATGGATTGAGAACTGGTTAAAGGACAGGGAACAAAGGGTAGGAATTAATGGTAAATTCTCAGAATGGAGAGAGGTAACTAGTGGTGTTCCCCAAGGGTCAGTCCTAGGACCAATCCTATTCAATTTATTCATAAATGATCTGGAGAAAGGGGTAAACAGTGAGGTGGCAAAGTTTGCAGATGATACTAAACTACTCAAGATAGTTAAGACCAAAGCAGATTGTGAAGAACTTCAAAAAGATCTCACAAAACTAAGTGATTGGGCAACAAAATGGCAAATGAAATTTAATGTGGATAAATGTAAAGTAATGCACATTGGAAAAAATAACCCCAACTATACATACAACATGATGGGGGCTAATTTAGCTACAACGAGTCAGGAAAAAGATCTTGGCGTCATTGTGGATAGTTCTCTAAAGATGTCCACGCAGTGTGCAGAGGCGGTCAAAAAAGCAAACAGGATGTTAGGAATCATTAAAAAGGGGATAGAGAATAAGACAGAGAATATATTATTGCCCTTATATAAATCCATGGTACGCCCACATCTCGAATACTGTGTACAGATGTGGTCTCCTCACCTCAAAAAGGATATTCTAGCACTAGAAAAGGTTCAGAAAAGGGCAACTAAAATGATTAGGGGTTTAGAGAGGGTCCCATACGAGGAGAGATTAGAGAGGCTGGGACTCTTCGGCTTGGAAAAGAGAAGACTAAGGGGGGACATGATAGAGGTATATAAAATCATGAGTGATGTTGAGAAAGTGGATAAGGAAAAGTTATTTACTTATTCCCATAATACAAGAACTAGGGGTCACCAAATGAAATTAATAGGCAGCAGGTTTAAAACAAATAAAAGGAAGTTCTTCTTCACGCAGCGCACAGTCAACTTGTGGAACTCCTTACCTGAGGAGGTTGTGAAGGCTAGGACTATAACAATGTTTAAAAGGGGACTGGATAAATTCATGGTGGCTAAGTCCATAAATGGCTATTAGCCAGGATGGGTAAGAATGGTGTCCCTAGCCTCTGTTCGTCAGAGGATGGAGATGGATGGCAGGAGAGAGATCACTTGATCATTGCCTGTTAGGTTCACTCCCTCTGGGGCACCTGGCATTGGCCACTGTCAGTAGACAGATACTGGGCTAGATGGACCTTTGGTCTGACCCGGTACGGCTTTTCTTATGTTCTTATGTTATCTAGTTGCATATTAATTCAAGTTCAGCAGTTTCTCATTGGAGTCTGTTTTTGAAGCTTTTCTGTTGCAAAATTGCCACCTTTAAGTCTGTTACTGAGTGACCAGAGAGGTTGAAGTGTTCTCCTACTGGTTTTTGAATGTTATGATTCCTGATGTCAGATTTGTGTCCATTTATTCTTTTGCATAGAGACTGTCCGGTTTGGCCAATGTACATGGCAGAGGGGCATTGCTGGCACATAATGGCATATATCACATTGGTAGATGTGCAGGTGAACGAGCCCCTGATGGCGTGGCTGATGTGATTAGGTCCTATGATAATGTCACTTGAATAGATATGTGGACAGAGTTGGCATCGGGCTTTGTTGCAAGGATAGGTTCCTGGGTTAGTGTTTTTGTTCTGTGGTGTGTGGTTGCTGGTGAGTATTTGCTTTAGGTTGGGGGGCTGTCTGTAAGTGAGGACAAGTCTGTCTCCCAAGATCTGTGAGAGTGAGGGATCATCTTTCAGGATAGGTTGTAGATCTTTGTGATGCACTGGAGAGGTTTTAGTTGGGGGCTGAAGGTGATGGCTAGTGGCGTTCTGTTATTTTGTTTGTTGGGCCTGTCCTGTAGTAGGTGACTTCTGGATACTCTTCTGGCTCTGTGAATCTGTTTTTTCACTTCAGCAAGTGCGTATTGTAGTTTTAAGAATGCTTGATAGCGATTAGCCTCTTAGAGTTGGTAGGGCAACTCCCACCTTTTCATGTTCTCTGTATGTGTATATATATCCCCTTACTATACGTTCCATTGTATGCATCCGATGAAGTGAGCTGTAGCCCACGAAAGCTTATGCTCAAATAAATTTGTTAGTCTCTAAGGTGCCACAAGTACTCCTGTTCTTTTTGTGGATACAGACTAACACGGCTGCTACTCTGAGACTGCAAAGTGTTACAAAGGGATCTCAGAAAACAGGGTGAGTTGGCAACAAACTGGCAGATGAAATTCACTGTTACATGCAAAGTAATGCACATGGCAAAATATAATCCCAACTATACATACAAAATGATGGTGCCTAAATTAGCTGTTACCCATCAAGAAAGAGATATTGGAGTCATTTGCAGTACTCTGCAAATTCATAAGAATCCTTCTCAATGTGTCTGTATCATCCTGAACTCATTCTCCAGCTTCTGAAGACTAAAAATTATCTCCAGTCATCAATGGGACAGACGCAACTGAATAACGTAACTGTCCTTAACATGCATCAAAACAATACCAGGGAACCTAGAGGTAAATAAGATTGCTGACAGTGTCATCCAGAAAGCTACAGTGAGACATGTCTTTAAACTGGGACATTAGTGAAGACAGCTTGTGATTGCAATGATTTTAATATACTGTAATTCATGTAAATGTAATTATGTAGTTCATAACAATTTAATCATTATTAAAATAGTAACGATACCAATGATAGACACATAAAATAACTAGAATATGAAAAGTGTATAAATATGCTGAAAATAGCCTCCCCCCAAAATTGGCAGAGTGCCTCCCCAAACACACACCAGCAAAAACAAAAGTCAGCGCCTATGTGTTCTGACTTTAGTAAGAGTATCTGAGTAAGAATATACATTACAATTTTAAACCTAATCAGTGTCCCTTAAGTGCCTTACCACAAGATGTCAGAACATGTTATATTAGAGCTGAGTGAGTCTAATATTTATTTAATTTTCTTTCTTGATATAGCAATTAGATACAGTGCTCTTGTGAAATAAGTTATCTGCAAAAAAGATTAGAGTTTTCAGTTGCCAAAGTAGCCCTTGGAATCACGGTTAAAGCCCCTCCCCCCACAAAAAATCTGAAATGGTGCCCCTGTGAGCCAGCACAGAATTTGCCCCCCCCCCCCCCTGCGCAGCCCCATTGGTTTGACTGGAGCCACCCCCCCAAATATAGAAGTCAAAAACTATGCCTATGATGATTGGGCTGTGGGGGGGATGTTGGCAGGGGACGGTGCCTCTGAAGTGGGTTTGGCTTGTGTTTTGGGCTTGCTGTGAAAGGTAGTGCAGCTTTGTTATCTTGTCAGACTTGGCAACACGCTGGGAATAATACAGTAAAGGCAGGGAACTGTTCAGGCTGAAAATACCCTGGTCAGAAGGGAGTGAGATGAAGGTATCCACCCAAAAAAGGCAATAGATAAGGGGCCAGAAGCCTGAGAGGGGTGCCCTTGCTGAACCACTAAGGGGAATGTAGCGGCGTGATTACCACACTCCTGCCCTGAAGGGCTTAAAATAGCCCTGGGAGAGGGCTGTGGCAGAGGAAAAGCTGGGCTGATTGGGGAAGCAGCTGCAGCTGGGCCACACCCCAATCAGGCCACAGCTGGCCTGTATAAAAAGGCTGTGAGCCAGAGGCCCAAGAGGAGTCTCTCTCCAGGTTGGGAGAGAGCAGGACCTGGCTGCCTGCAGAAAGGGTACTGGAAGTGAAGCAGGGCTGGGGAGAGCCAGAGGAACAGGGGAGCTCCAGGCTGGCAACTCCCCAGGCTGCAGGACCTGGTCCAAAGCCCATAGAGGTACTGGGAGGCAGAGGAAGGCAGCAGGTCCGAACCCCCTTGCCTATATGAGTGGCTTTTACCCTGCAGTCCGCCCCAGGGAGCGGGGGCTTGATGATGACTGGCAGTAGCCCAGACTGAGGCAAGGTGGGGATTAGAGGGTTGGGGGTTCCCCAGAGAGGGGAGACCCAGAGGCAGAGTATGGGGGTATTGCCAGGGGGCAGCACCCCAGATAAAAGGGCACCTGGGTCCGGGAGGGACATGGGGCCAGCAACAAGTGGGACGTTGACCAGCAGAGGGCGCTCTGACAGCTGGTGAGCTAATTCCCTGGACAACCACCAGGGAGGCGCCGCAGGGTTGAGTCCCACACCTTTACAGGGAAATATAAGAGTAGTTGCCCTGAACTGTGACATATGTTTACATATAACTGTATTAAAATGCATATAGTTTGCTTGCTCCCAGTTTACCAGGAGATCCAGATTGATCTGTATCAGTGACTTGTCCTCTTCATTTACCACTCCTCCAATTTTTGTGTCATCAGCAAACTTTATCAGTGAAGTTTTTGTTTTCTCCAAGGTCATTGATAAAAATGTTAATTAGCATACAGCCAAGAACCAATCCCTGATGGACCCCACTAGAAACACATCCACTCAATGAGTATTTCCTGTTTACAATTATATTTTCAAAGAACTCTACAAAACTGAACAGTTATATTATCACAATGTAGCTGAAATTTGTGTGTGTGTGTATATATATATATATATACACACACACACACTGCCTTGTACAGAATTACTCAAAGTAATTGGTATACAAACCATATTGTCACAAAATATGTATATTAATATACAAAATAATGAACTTGCAAGAAAAAATTCAGAATGCCTTTCTTTACAAAGCAACAAAAAGTACTACTTATGCTTGTTTTGTATTAGGCTCTCGTCTGGGAGTCAAGAAAACTGTGTTGTATTCCTGGGTACTCCACCATAGACTTTCTGGATCTGAAAAAGTCACTTCACCGGTCTGTCTGTATTTTCCCTCCCAATCTTTATCTGTCTTGTCTAGTGAGATTGAAAACTCATTGGGATGGGAATGATCTTTTACTATACATTTGTATAGCACCTAACACATTGGGTTCCTAATCTTGGCTGGGACGTCCAGGTGTCATTGTAATATAAATAATAATTGATAACTTTGTATTTCAGAAATATTGACTACAAATTTCAAAAATGGGTACCTAAAAATTTTGGCTAAGATACCTAAAACAGTGATCAGAAAGTGCTGAACTCCTAGCAGTCTCCATTATTTGTTTTCTCACTAGTAGCTGAACACCCATGCTGTCACATGAGTGTGGCAGTTGGGCCAAGTAATCCACCATCTGTGCAGTCTCCCTCTTAAGAAAATTAGCTGCAGAGTAAGGGTGATCATTGGTTGATTGATCTCAATCACAGTGGTCTAGGACTCTTGGCATGGTATTCCTTACTGTAGCTGCACACTACACAGTTGTAATTTGTAAAGTACAAGTGGTTGAAAAATTAAAAACTGGATGGCAACAGACTGAATCCCAGTGATGACTGAACCAGGTGATATCCTGAACAAAAAGAGATCTTGATCATGCTTTTAGTTGTTTCCATCACTTCATACTGACTCAGACATTCTAGGCTTCAGAGTGACACATAGGCACTGAAGAAGTGGCACATGCATCTGAATAAGTGGGTTTTTTACCCACCAAAGTTTATGCCCAAATAAATCTATTAGTCTTTAAGGCGCCACCGTACTCCTCGTTGTTTACATAGGCAGGTGACAATCCCAGGATTTTATTACCGGTATATACTCTCAAATTTCTGTAAGGGCTACTAATGGGGAAAGAGAGGGAAAGGTAAAAGTGAAATTTATATTTTATCCCCAAAATGAAACCCTAAAATGAAGCTTTTACAGACAAGGAGATTCAGAAATCTTAAATTGCTAGTTAGGGCACAGAGCCACATTCTCTGGCCAGACATAGATGGAAAAAGTTCTGCATGTCACAGCTGACACCTGAAGTATCAGCAGCGTTGACAGATTTAGAATGTAGCATCCAGATTTCACAAAAATAAGGTAAATTTGAGTCTCATCTGAATGTTGGGAATACTGCAGTCCACAGCATCTCACACTCTCTCCACTAGTGGCCATATGATGCTTACACTGAACAGGAGGGTTGACAAGATGGAACCTTATGACATCATGCATTTGAGAACCTTCAGGGAAGAAAAATAAGCATACAGCCATTATGTAAATCCTTGTATCTGAATAATAGGCTTCATTCAATCAGAATCCAGTGATTTGCACACTGTATGGTTCTTGAGAACTACAGTGAGCATGAAATTCTGTCAAACTCTGCCAAACACAGTTCAAGGATTTACATAAGTGAGAAAACTGCACAATTATACTTCAGAAACAGAACAATGCCCCTGTACTTTATCTGAGAAAATTCAATTTCTGTATAATCAAACAAACAATACAGTGTACAAGTTAATACATTTGAATATGAACTCCTCTAAAGATGCATATCCTCCAGGTGCATGCACTTGAATGATTGAACTTCTGTATACTTGAATATGCATACTTCTGGATAATTGCTGACATGCACCTGCAGTTATATGAATAGGCAATCATTCAAATAACTGCAGGTGTTTGTGTTTGAAGTTTTAAACAGTCAACCAAATGCATCTGTGTTTATTAAATGATCTCACAATGCAATGCAGATCAGTATAAGAAGTGTCAGGAACCATGGGATAGGATCTTACCTTATCCCATTACTGTTGCAAAGCACATCTGACCTGTTTAGTTAAACTATTTCCAAAGCTACTTTAATTTTATGCTAGTGGTAACAAGCCTTAAATCAAACCATTTTATCTTGAGTTGGGGGATCTCTAAGCTATGTGAGGTGTTTATATATAACTGAAGCCAATATTACTTACTCTAAAAAAAAAACCCAGGGAGTTTCTCTACTTCTCAAATGATTGGTCCATCTAGTCTACCACTAACCAATACTTCTTCCTATATAGAAGATGAAAATGTCACATAAAATACTGAAAATGGGAGACTTTAAAAATTCAATCCTCATTCCCACAAGTGATAATTTATACTATGAAAACTAAGATTTGATGGCTACTAATTTAGGCCCCAAACCTGCAAACACGTAAACAATTGTTTACCTTTACATATTGTGTATACTCCCACTGAATTCAATTGTTTACACACAATTAAGCATGTGCACAGGTCAAAAGGTTTGGAGCTTTAGCTTGTGTAACTACATTTTCAATCTTTATCATTTAATTAAAATTACAAAACTGAAAATTTTGATCAGATAGAAAGAAATTACAAAATTAGTATAATTTCTATCAGAATAATTTCTCCCTACACCAGGAACAATCAAATCTAGTCATAGCTAAGTTCACTAGCAACCGTAGCCAATAGTGGGAACCTCTATCTCACATTGATGAGCAGTTGCTCATGTGAGCAGTCCTCTTGACTTCAGTGGAAGTACTCATGAAGGTAAACTGGTCACCCTTGTGAATGGAACTGGGTGAACTAGTCACTAGGAGCAGGGATTTGCGATGTGGGTCTCGCACATGGCAGAAGAGTGCCCTAATGCGTGGGTTATAGGGTAGTCTGGGGTGGATCATTCTCAGTCTCTTATTGACACGGTTATACTTTTTATGAGTAAATAAATAATCAGAGGGCCCAAGAGTTTAAGAATGAATGACTCCATATCCCCGTGGTTAGAGCACTCACCTAGGACATAGCTGATGCAAGTTCATGTCCCTGCTCCAATGACTATTTAACGATTTATACCCAGTGGAACAGCTTCAAATGGAGAGATTGAGAAAGACCCACAGTAGACTGTGCATTTTTTTAAATAATTTTGATGGATAATATCAATGTTTATTGTTAAGTATTTTTTAATTTTTTATTTATTTAAATATTCACAGTTGCAGGAAGTTATGGGCTGGGGAAGGGGGTCAGACAACTATTTAAAGACAGCAAATGCTGAGATTTAACAGTAAAAAACGTTCACTTTTTAAAACACAAATTGTCAACATCACATGGCAAAATATACAAAATAAATAGCCTTAAATCAAACTCTCCCAAGTTCTCATGCAGCATTTTTCTTACTTTGCCTATCAGTAAAGTTCAATTATTATCTCTGAGAATATTTTTACATCAATTTGTGTGTGTGGGGGGTGTGTGAAATAGATGTTTACTGATAAACTCAATCTTTTCAACCCTATCTATACTGTACCCCAGTGACTAGGGGTTTTCACCTGTAATAGGAGAGACCCCAAGTTCAAATCCCTTCGCTGCAGAAAGAGAACTTGATGCAAGTTATTGATATTCCAGGTGAGTGCCCCAACCACTGGGATAAACTCAAAGGAGTCACTGCCTCCTCTGGCTGTTTTGTGAATGGCACCTCACTCCTGAAAAAACTCTGATGAAACTATTTGGCAAATTCACAAATTGTTTCAGTGCCCCTAAAATGCATTTTTCAGTGAATTTCTATCTGCCAAAAAATTCATGCAACTATAATTGGGAGTGGGGGGTTCATAGTGACACTCGGGATGAAGATGGAATAAAATAAATCCTTAGTATTTCTAAACATTTCACATTCAAGTATCCATTACTGCATTATGTCATATAAAGCTTCACTTTCAGAAGCAAACAATCATCTATCATCCCATATACAATTTCATATTTTATATATGTGGAGATAGCCATATAATATATTCATATAATTATTCAGTAAAGAAGCAGCCAATAAGGACTTGATCCTGCAAACATTTAAGCACATGCCTAACACTAAGCATATAAATATTCCCATTGAAGTCAACAAAATTAGTAGTGTGTAAAGTTAAGCACGTACATAAGCACGGGTAGAATCAGGGTCTACGTTTCCATCAACATCATCCCCTTCCTCAGCAGCAGGCAAGCTCTTCTTTTTACCAGGTTGTGCTAACAAAAAAGCGTTAGTATCATCATAGTCAATTTAATAATAATTGAAAAAGGATAACGTATGTTATTCAGGGGTAAATATTGTAACTAGATAACATAATGAAAAAATAATAACTCCTCTCTGTGCTTCAGTAATTTACTATCTGGAAATAGCATTCTCTTACGTTGAAAATGCATATTTCCTTTTGTTTTTAAGGGAGATGTCATAATTTGATTCTTATCTCACAACGACACTGAATATATAGTAGTTCTTATAGATAAGTGAGTCAGAGTAGGGCACAATTAAAGAAGATTTTGCTGGGATATAAAAGTTCTTCAGAAAATGAAGTGGATCAAAGTCCTCATTAGAGAACTTCTAATAGAAAGTTCCCCCTCTTCCTTGAGGACATCCAATATTCTAATATCAGAATACTCTACAAATGTTTTCATTCCTATGCTTTAATTTATAGGGGGAAAAAACAGTGTTCAACTTTGGGTGAAATCCTGGCCTCACTGAAGTCAATGGCAAAACTCGCATTTTTAAGGATTTCACACTTTGCATTTTTGTCAAAGGGGTATGATTCTGAGCAGGTCTAACTGCTATTGAATGATAAAATAGGGTTGGAAGAGACCTCAGGAGGTCATCTAGTTGGTTTCAGTGGAAGGTGAAAGTGCTCAATATTGCTGCTGCACCATGGGGCTGGCAATCCCGTGGGCTGGACTGAAAGCCCTGACGGGCCGGATCCGGCCTGCAGGCTGTAGTTTGCCCTCACCTGATTTAAATCTTGCAAAATTAGTTATGCAACAGACAGAAACAATTAAAGAATCAGACAGACCATACAGATAAACAATAGAGAAGTAGGCACCATAAAGGCAAAACAATAGAAGTATAAATTTCACAATCACAACTGTTCATAGGGGGTTTCTTGCCAGACAGAATGCAATCAAACAAAGTTTTCTTTAAACATCTTAATATCCGTTTCTTTATCTGGTGATGGTGGGTACTGCTTAACAGCCCAATATTATATTGTTTTGATGCAATTTAGATGGAATATGAGGATGTGACTCTCTGCATCTTAGCTCGTGGCTGCTGTTTTTCACTCTGGCTGCAGCTTTTACTAAAGATAAAGGCCTCAGAACTTACAAGTCCCCTGCACTCATGGCAGGACTAAACAATAATTAGACCACCCTTGAGAAGTGATTGTCTAGCCTGTTCTTAAAAACCTCCAATGACAGAGATTCCACAATCTTCTTAGGCAATTTGTTCCAGTGCTTAACTACCTGAACAGTTAGGAAGTTTTTCCTAATGTCCAACTTAAACCTCCCTTGCTGCAATTTAAGCCCATTGTTTTTTGTCCAATCCTGAGAGGCTAATGAGAACAGTTTTTCACCCTCCTTCTTGTAACAGCCTTTTATGTATTTGAAAACTGTTATGTCCCCTCTGTCTTTTCTTCTCCTAACTAAACCAACCCAATTTTTTTCCAATCTTTCCTCATAGGTCATGTTTTCTAGACCTTGAATCATTTTTGTTGCTCTTCTCTTTCTCCAATTTGTCCACATCTTTCCTGAAATGTGGCGTCCAGAACTGGACACAATACTCCAGTTGAGGCCTAATCAGTGCAGAGTTGAGCGGAAGATTTACTCGTCATGTCTTGCTTACAATACTCCTGCTAATACATCCCAGAATGATGTTTGCTTTTTTTGCAACAGCGTTACACTGTTGACTCATATTTAGCTTGTGACCCTGTAGCCGTTCAGACTCACCCCTGCGGCGCCTCCTGTTGGTCGTCTCAGGAATTAGCTTGCTTTCCAGCCCGGAGCACCCTCTGCAGGCCGGTGATCTGCCTGCCACTTACCCCATGTCCCTCCCAGGACCCCGGTGCCCCTCTATCTGGGGTGCTGCCCCCTGGCAGTAACCCCTTTCTCTTGGGGTCTCCCCTCCCCAGGGAACCCCCCACCCACTATCCCCACCTCAGTCATAGGCTACTGCCAGTCATCGTCTAGCCCCCGCGCCCTGGGGCAGACTGCAGTATCAGACTACTCATCACTGGCAAGGAGGGTTTGGACCTGCTGCCTTTGCCGGCCCCTGGGCTGCCCTCTGCAACCCCCAGTACCTGTTCGCCTTTGCTAGGCCGCAGCCTGGGGCTTTCCAGGCTAGAGCTCCCCAGCGCCTCTGCCTTTCCCCAGCCCTGCTCCACTCAGGTACCCTGTCCCTAGCTCCCTGCAGCCAGGCCCATCTCCCTCTGCAGACAGAGAGAGACTGTTGAGCTTCTGGCTCCCAGCCTCTTATATAGGGCCAGCTGAGGCCTGATTGGGGCGTGGCCCGACCTGCAGCCACTTCCCCCAATCAGCTCAGCCTAAAAGCTACTTTCTCCAGCCTCAGCCCTGTCCCAGGGCTGGCTTTAACCCTTTCTGGGCCGGAGCGGGTGACCACCCCGCTACAGACCCACTATAACCTCCTTTCCTAGGCATCCATTTCCCATTTTGTATGTGTGCAATTGATTGCTCCTTCCTAAGTGGAGTACTTTGCATTTGTCCTTCTTAAATTTAATCCTATTTACTACAGTCCATTTCTCCAGTTTGTCCAGATCATTTTGAATTTTAATCCTAGCCTCCAAAGCACTTGCAACCCCTCTGAGTCTGGTATTGTGTGAAAACTGTATACGTGTACTCTCTATGCCATTATCTAAATTATAGATGAAGATATTGAGCAGAACTGGACCCAGGACTAATCCCTGAGGGACCCCACTTGATATGCCCTTCCAGCTTGACTGTGAACACTGATAACTACTCTCTGGGAACAGTTTTCCAACCAGGTATGCACCCACTTAATAGTAGCTCCATCTAGGCCAGGGGTTCCCAAACTTGATTCACGGCTTGTTCAGGGTAAGCCCCTGGCGGGCCGCGAGACACTTTGTTTACCTGAGCATCCGCAGGTACAGCCGCTCGTAGCTCCCAATGGCTGCGGTTCACCGTTCCCGGCCAATGGGAGCTGCGGGAAGTGGTGGCCCGGCCCGTGCCGCTTCCCGCAGCTCCCATTGGCCAGGAACGGCAAACCGCAGCCACTGGGAGCTGCGAGCAGCTGTACCTGCGGACGCTCAGGTAAACAAAGCATCTCGCGGCCCGCCAGGGGCTTACCCTGAACAAGCCGCGAACCAAGTTTGGGAACCCCTGATCTAAGTTATATTTCCCTAATTTGTTTATGAGAAGTTCATGCAAAACAGTATTAAATGCCTTACTAAAGTCAAGATAAATCATATCTACTGCTTACCCCCATCCACAAGGCTTGTTACCCTGTCAAAGAAAGCTGTTAGGTTGGTCTGACATGATCGGTTCTTGACAAATCCATGTTGACTGTTACTTATCACCTTATTATCTTCTAGGTGTTTGCAAATTGATTGCTTGATTATTTGTTCTTTTATCTTTCCAGGTATTGAAGTTAAACTGACTGGTCTGTAATTCCCTGGGTTTTCCTTATTCCCCTTTTTATGGCACTATATTTGCCATCTTCCAGTCCTCTGGAATCTCTCCTGTCTTCCATGAGTTTTCAAAAATAATCACTAATGGCTCTGGTATCTCTTCAGTCAGCTCCTTGAGTATTCTAGGATGTATTTCATCAGGCACTGCTGACTTGAAAACATCTAACTCGTCTCAGTAATTTTTAACTTGTTCTTTTCCTACTTTAGCTTCAGATCCTACCTCATTTTCAATGACATTCACTATGTTAGACATCCAGTCACCACCAACCTTTTTGGTGAAAACTGAAACACAAAAGTCATTTAGCACTTCCGCCATTTCCACATTTTCTGTTATTGTCTTTCCTCCTCATTGAATAATGGGCCTACCCTGTCCTTGGTCTTCCTCTTGCTTCTAATATATTTGTAAAATGTTTTCTTGTTACCCTTGACGTCATTAGCTAGTTTAATCTCATGTTGTGTCTTGGTCTTTCTAATTTTGTCCGTACCTGCTTGTTTTTTTGTATATTCATCCTTTGTAATTTGACTTAGTTTCCACCTTTTTTTTATGATTCTTTTTTGAGTTTCAGGTCATTGAAGATCTCCTGGTTAAGCCACCGTGGTCTCTTGCCATACTTCCTATCTTTCCTATGCAGTGGGATAGTTTCTTCTTGTGCCCTTAATAATGTCTCTTTGAAAAACTGCCAGCTCTTTTGAACTGTTTTCCCCTCAGACTTGCTTCCCATGGGATTTTACTTACTATCTTCCTGAGTTTGGTAAAGTCTGCCTTCTTTAAATCCATTATCTTTATTCTACTGTTTTCCCTCCTACCGTTCCTTAGAATCATGAACAATCTCATTTCATGATCACTTTCACCCAAGCTGCCTTCCACTTTCAAATTCTCAACCATTTCCTCCCTATTTGTCAAAATCAAATCTAGAACAGTCTCTCCCCTAGTTGCTTTCTCCACTTTCTGAAATAAAAAATTGTCTCCAATACAATCCAAGAACTTGTTGGATAATCTGTTCCCTGCTGTTTTATTTTCCCAACAGATGTCTGAGTGATTGAAGTCCCCCATCACCACCAAGTCCTGTGCTTTGGATGATTTTGTTAGTTGTCTAAAAAAAGCCTCATCCACCTCCTCTTCCTGGTTAGGTGGTCTGTAGACCCCTACCATGCCTTCACCCATGTTTTTACCCCTTTAATCCTTACCCAGAGACTTTCATCAAGTCTGTCTCCTATATCATCTCAACCTCAGTCCAAGTGTATATATACATTTTTAATATATAAGGCAACACCAACTCCCTTTTTTCCCTGCCTGTCCTTCCTGAGCAAGCTGCACCCTTCTGAACCAATATTCCAGTCATGTGTATTATCCCACCAAGTCAGTGATGCCAAGTATGACATAGTTGTGTTTATTCACTAGTATAATCTGTGTAGAGACATCCATGGTCAGATTTTCTGTCTGGATACAGGTGCAGGTGGAGGAGACAGGAGCTGCATTGGCACTGGTGATGAGGCCTTTCCTAAGGCTAGGTCCACACTACCCGCCCAGATCGGCGGGGAGAAATCGATGTAGTGGGGATCGATGTATCGCGTCTCGTCTGGACGCGATACATCGATCCCCGAACGCGCTCACATCGACTCCGTAACTCCAGCAGGCTATTCTCGTAGCTGAAGTCACGTATCTTATTTCGATCCCCGCCCCTAGTGTGGACCAGCCCTAACTATAGTGATTAGTCTCACTCCCTCTCAAACTTCAGTTTGTTGTCCCATGTTCTCTAGTTCCCCTGGGTAACTTAGGGTATGTCTACACTACGAAATTAGGTCGAATTTATAGAAGTCGGTTTTATATAAATCGTTTTTATACAGTCGATTGTGTGTGTCCCCACACAAAATGCTCTAAGTGTATTAAGTCGGCGGACTTCATCCGCAGTACCGAGGCTAGCGTCGACTTCCGGAGCGTTGCACTGTGGGTAGCTATCCCACAGTTCCCGCAGTGTCTGCCGCCCATTGGAATTCTGGGTTGAGATCCCAATGACTGATGGGGCAAAAACAGTGTCGCGGGTGATTCTGGGTACATGTCGTCAGGCCCCCACTCCCTCCGTGAAAGCAACAGCAGACAATTGTTTCACGCCTTTTTTCAGCCC
Source organism: Platysternon megacephalum (assembly GCA_003942145.1). Classification (NCBI taxonomy): domain Eukaryota; kingdom Metazoa; phylum Chordata; order Testudines; family Platysternidae; genus Platysternon; species Platysternon megacephalum. Next base: position 279,795 of record QXTE01000425.1, read on the forward strand.
AGACACCATAGCACTGGGATCATGGAGCCCCCTCAGATCACCGCGGCAATTATGAGCACTATAACCACCACGCGCATTATCCTGGAGTATATACGGAGCCGGAACCTGGGAAAGCAAAACCAGGCGAGGAGGCGATGGCAGCGCGGTGACGAGAGTGATGAGGAAATAGACATGGACATAGACTTCTCACAAAGTACGGGCCCCAGCAATGTGCAAATCGTGGTGTTAATGGGGCAGGTTCATGCCGTGGAACCCCGATTCTGGGCCCGGGAAACAAGCACAGACTGGTGGGACCGCATAGTGTCGCAGGTGTGGGACGATTCCCAGTGGCTGCAAAACTTTTGCATGTGTGAGGGCACTTTCATGGAACTTTGTGACTTGCTTTCCCCTGCCCTGAAGCACCAGAATACCAAGATGAGAGCAGCCCTCACAGTTGAGAAGCGAGTGGCCATAGCCCTGTGGAAGCTTGCAACGCCAGACAGCCAGTCAGTCGGACATCAATTTGGAGTGGGCAAATCTACTGTGGGGGCTGCTGTGATCCAAGTAGCCCACGCAATCAAAGACCTGCTGATATCAAGGGTAGTGACTCTGGGAAATGTGCAGGTCATAGTGGATGGCTTTGCTGCAATGGGATTCCCTAATTGTGGTGGGGCGATAGACGGAACCCATATCCCTATCTTGGCACCGGAGCACCAAGCCAGCGAGTACATAAACCGAAAGGGGTACTTTTCAATGCTGCTGCAAGCACTGGTGGATCACAAGGGACGTTTCACCAACATCAACGTGGGATGGCCGGGAAAGGTACATGACGCTCGCGTCTTCAGGAACTCTGGTCTGTTTCAAAAGCTGCAGGAAGGGACTTTCTTCCCAGACCAGAAAATAACCGTTGGGGATGTTGAAATGCCTATAGTTATCCTTGGGGACCCAGCCTACCCCTTAATGCCATGGCTCATGAAGCCATACACAGGCAGCCTGGACAGTAGTCAGGACCTGTTCAACTACAGGCTGAGCAAGTGCAGAATGGTGGTAGAATGTGCATTTGGACGTTTAAAAGCGCGCTGGCGCAGTTTACTGACTCGGTTAGACCTCAGCGAAAACAATATTCCCATTGTTATTACTGCTTGCTGTGCGCTCCACAATATCTGTGAGAGTAAGGGGGAGACGTTTATGGCGGGGTGGGAGGCTGAGGCAAATCGCCTGGCCGCTAATTACGCGCAGCCAGACACCAGGGCGATTAGAAGAGTACAGCAGGGTGCGGTGCGCATCAGAGAAGCTTTGAAAACCAGTTTCATGACTGGCCAGGCTACGGTGTGAAAGTTCTGTTTGTTTCTCCTTGATGAACCTCCCCCCCGCCCCCGCCCGGTTCACTCTACTTCACTGTAAGCTAGACACCCTCCCCTCCCCCCTTCGATCACCGCTTGCAGNTATCGACTCATGCCTTCTGTGTTCAATCTGATGCCACCTCTCCTCTTCAGCCCGCCATTCAGCCCGCCACCTCTCCTCACGTTCATATTGTGCTTTTCTACACTCGGACATTGTCTGCCTCCAAGCATTCTGCTGTGCTCTGTCAGCGTGGGAGGACGTCTGGAGCTCCGAGAACATCTCATCCTGAGTCCTCTTTTTTCTCCTTCTAATCTTCGCTAGCCTCTGCGAAGGAGAAACATTTGCAGCTGGTGGGGGGAAAGGGAGATTGGTAGTTAAAAAGACACATTTTAGAGAACAATAGGATCACTCTTTCCCATTAAACCTTGCTGTTCACATTACACAGCGCACATGCTTTTGTTACAAGGTCGTATTTTGCCTCTATTTATATTGAGGGTCTGCCGGTTTGGTGTGAGAGATCACTCACGCAGTGCCAGGCAACAGAATTCGGCTTGCAGGCAGCCATGGTAAGCCACAGTCTTTTGGCTTCTTTAACCTTAATAACATGTGGGAATGGTTTCAAACAGCAGCGCCCTCATTTTCCATACCAAGCAGCCGTTGGGTTGGCCATTTAAAATGGTATGGCAATTTAAAAGGAGGGGATGCGGTTTCCGGGTTAACGTGCAGCACAAACCCAACTAACCCCCCCACACACACACACCCAATTCCCTGGGATGATCACTTCACCCCTCCCCCCACCGCGTGGCTAACAGCGGGGAACATTTCTGTTCAGCCGAGCAGGAACGGGCACTCTGAATGTCCCCTTAATAAAAGCACCCTATTTCAACCAGGTGACCATGAATGATATCACTCTCCTGAGGATAACACAGAGAGATAAGGAATGGATGTTGTCTGAATGCCAGCAAACACCGGGACCATACGCTGCCATGCTTTGTTATGCAATGATTCCAGACTACGTGCTACTGGCCTGGCGTGGTAAAGTGTCCTACCATGGCGGACGGAATAAGGCAGCCCTCCCCAGAAACCTTTTGCAAAGGCTTTGGGAGTACATCCAGGAGAGCTTTCTGGAGATGTCCCTGGAGGATTTCCGCTCCATCCCCATACACGTTAACAGACTTTTCCAGTAGCTGTCCTGGCCGCGAATGCCAGGGCAAATTAATCATTAAACACGCTTGCTTTTAAACCATGTGTAATATTTACAAAGGTACACTCACCAGAGGTCCCTTGTCTGCCCTCAGGGTCTGCGAGCACGCTTTGGGTTTGGGTGGGTTCGGGGTTTACTGGCTCCAGGTCCAGGGTGATAAACATATCCTGGCTGTTGGGGAAAACGGTTTCTCCGCTTCCTTGCTGTGAGCCATCTTCAATCTCTTCATGATCATCATCTTCCTCGTCCCCAGAACCCGCTTCTGTGTTGTGTGAGTCTCCATTGACAGAGTCAAAGCACAGGGTTGGGCTACTGGTGGCTGCACCCCCTAGCATGGCATGCAGCTCGGCATAGAAGCGGCATGTCTGCGGCTCTGCCCCAGACCTTCCGTTTGCCTCTCTGGTTTTGTGGTAGGCTTGCCTTAGCTCCTTAATTTTCACGCGGCACTGTTGTGCGTCCCTGTTATGGCCTCTGTCCTTCATGCTCTTTGAGACTTTTTCTAATGTTTTTGCATTTCGTTTACTGCAACGGAGTTCCGCTAGCATGGATTCGTCTCCCCATATGGCGAGCAGATCCCGTAACTCCCGTTCGGTCCATGCTGGAGCTCTTTTGCGATCCTGGGACTCCATCGTGGTTACCTGTGCTGATGAGCTCTGTGTGGTCACCTGTGCTCTCCACGCTGGGCAAACAGGAAATGAAATTCAAACGTTCGCGGGGCTTTTCCTGTGTACCTGGCCAGTGCATCCGAGTTCAGATTGATGTCCAGAGCGGTCACAATGGTGCACTCTGGGATAGCTCCCGGAGGCCAATACCGTCGAATTGCGTCCACAATACCCCAAATTCGACCCGGCAAAGCCGATTTCAGCGCTAATCCCCTCATCAGAGGTGGTGTAAAGAAATCGATTTTAAGAGCCCTTTAAGTCGAAAAAAAGGGCTTCGTCGTGTGGACGGGTCCAGGCTTAAATCGAGGTAACGCTGCTAAATTCGACCTAAAATCGTAGTGTAGACCAGGCCTTAGACTCTGGCTTTTAAGCCCTGGTTTCCTAGGTCAGCCCTACCCCCTCCTTAATCATATAGGGGGAGGTGATCACAAGGCTGATTGAGGATGCTCAAAGATGATCAAGAGAACAAAGGCTCAAACAGTCCCCATATACACAATCCCATCTGTAAATTGTCTGCTGTATTTAGATTGTAAACTGTTATGTATAACAGGACTTTGTCATCAGACCTGTTTGTAAAGTAGTTGTCAGATTGTTAGTGTTATAAAAATAGTAATTAATATTAACATTAGTAATAATAATATCACTACCATTGTGAACCTTGTAATTGACTGGACTGTAATAACTGGAACCTAACTAGATGAAAGAAGAAATAAGGGTTGTTACTGTCATTCCATTTTTTTTTTAATTTAAACTGTCATTTTAATCAGTTCTAGGATCAAATAATGATTCTTACTTCTCCATTTGATTAAAGTGAAGCTGCAAATTGAATTTTTCTCTTAGACCTTAATGCTCTGCAGTAATGAAATCTATGCCTTTCAACCTCTGGTGATGACAGAGCCTGCATATAGTCTGTGAAACCAGAGGAAGCTCATTTGTCTCAGAGCTGGTTTGCTTTCCAGGGTAAGAGCTCCCAAAGACCTATGCATCTTCCATGATGGCTATATTATTTGCCATTTGTGTTATCTGAGTGAAGAGATTCCCAGGCTGAGTAACAGGCTATAAAAGATCCTTTGCAAAAAAAAAAAAAGTGGGGGGAGTATATTATTGCTATGTTGTTACACATTTCTTTTCTTAGAATACAGTGTGATACAAAGCTCTTAAACTAGATATTTTGTTGAATTATTTTAACAGCTCTGTACCTTTAAATGTGCTTCTTAAAGAAGGCTTCATTGTATTATCAAGTATATTTTGTTTTGATAAATAGAAAGTGCATTCATTTAACAGATCTGAACTGTATTTTTCATCCTGGTTTATTCCAGTTGCAGGTACTTAAGCACTGAATGATTGAAATACTGAATACCCAACACCATTACTGAATGCTGATGCCTAGACTACATGATGACGGGGTGCAGCTACATATAAATAGATTGCTTGTTTGCAGTGTTGGTGTAGCTGTGTTGGTCCCAGGATATTAGAAAGACAAGGTGGGTGAGGAAATATCTTTTATTTGACCAACTTCTGTTGGTGAAAGAGTCAAGCTTTGGAGATTCACAGAGTTCTTCTTCATGGCCAATGAAAGGCACTCAGGCCTGCTCTACACTACAGAGTTATGTTGACACAAGGAAGCTTATGTTGACTTAGTTGTGCATATGTCTACATTTAAATGTGTCTCCCACCTATGTAAGCACCCTGTTATGCCAACATTGTAACACCACCTTTTCAAACTGCATAAAGTCACGGTTGATGTACTTAGGTTGGAGCAGTGCGAGTATAGACACTGCATTACTTATGTCAACCCTAACTGTCCTCCAGCAGCTGTCCCACAATGCCCCACACTGACCGCTCTGATCACCATTGGGAATTCCACTGACATGGGTCACAGAGATCGGAGGTCTCCCACACTTACAGCCCTATGAATTTTTGAAATTCCTTTTCCTGTATGCCCGACTTGGCTAACACACCTAGCATCTCTCCATTGTTGAGTGCAGCTGACCATGTCTCTGCCTGGAGTAGACAGAAGATATTGGAGCTCCTGGGCCTGTGCAGCAAAGAGGCTGTACAGATACAGTTCCAAACTAGCCATCCACATCTTCAAGCAGTTTGCACAGGGGATGCAGGAGGAGCGGTACAACAGGGACCAACAGCAGTGCTGCGTGAAAGCCAAGTACCTGTGGCAGGCATACCAGAAGGCCAGGGAGGCCAGCAATCAATCCAGTGCTCAGCTGCAGACCTACCACTTTAATAAAGAGATGAATGTTGTAGAGTTCTTTTGTTTTCCGCCATGTTGTTCCCTCTAAGTTGTTGTTTGTCCTCCATGATTGATCTCTTCTTGTTTCCTCTTACTATTGTAAATCTGCCCAGCAACAGTCAAACTGGTGGGAAACTTTGGAGCCTTTGAATAAGGTTTGGCAGGAAATGGTCATGTGACTTTAAGTATTCTGCCTAGTAACCCAAACATATAAGAAGGCACTGCGCCCTGTAGCAGCTGCTGTCTGTCATAGTGGCAGCCCAGTGCTTGTTCTTAGCCAAGACAATGTGGCAAGTAAAAGAAGATGAGAAGACCAACTTACCTGTTCCTGTGTCCTGAAGCTCTTCATTGTATCCTGAGTTCCTGTGTTCCTGTTGGCATCTTGTGGTCCCGGTCACGTCCCCAGCATCCGTGTGGTCCTCGTTGTGTCGAGAGAGAGAGAAAGATGGTGATGTGTTAACCATTGAATTTGCTTTCCCCACCCATAGTGTTGTATTGGTTTTTGGGGTCCTTGGCTTTAAGCCAGTTGTGCAGTTAACAGCTGAGTAGTTTTATTATCTGTTAGTTTTGTGGGGGGTCCTTGTTAATAAACTCTTGTTGTTTTGTTACCTATTCCTGTCTCACGGGTTGTCTTTGAGTGATAAATCATAAACCGATGACAAAGGCGGGAGGGGGACGGCCTGCAGTGTGGGGGTTTTGGGTTTAACACGGTCCTGACTCCCTTACTTCCCTCTTCTGGGTTAACATTTCTGGCGACTGCAGCAGGACCCCCTTCTTATGATTTATTTAACTGATTATTGATTTGATATGTTATAATTTACTTGGTGTGGTTAATGGTGGTCCATTGACACGAGGATGGGTTCCCGGTCGGTGAGAGGCTGAGTCAGGGTTGTGACCGAGGTTCTGTGAACCTATGGTTAAGGTGGCCTTGTGTGCCGCTAGCCTGAGTGTCCTTGTGTACCATGAGCAAGGAGGGGCCTAGTGTGCCTCTAGTCTGGGGTAGCCTTGTGTGCCTCTAACCCAGGGGTGGGCAAACTATGGCCCGCGGGTTGCAATCGGCCCGTGGGCCATTTTAAGCCAGCCCGCGAGCTCCCGCTGGGAACTGAGGTCTGGGGCTTGCCCCGCTCCAGCTGAGGAGCAGGGTCAGGGGCTGCACCACGTGGCTCCCAGAAGCTGCGGCACGGCCCCCCTCCGGTGCTCCAACTGGGGAGCAGGGTCGGGGGCCGCTCCACGCGGCTCCCAGAAGCCGCCGCATGGCCCCCTTCCAGCTCCTATGCGCTCCAATGGCCCCCTCCGGCACTCCAATGGGAGCTGAGGCGGCAGTGCCTGTGGACGGGGCAGTGTGCAGAGTCCCCTGGCCATGCCTCGGCGTAGGAGCCGGAGAAGGGACATACCGTTCCTTCCGGGAGTCGCTTGAGGTAAGTGCCGCTCGGAGCCTGCACCCCTGAGCCTCTCACCATGCCCCAACCCCATGCCCCAGTCCTGATCCCCCTCCCACCCTCCAAACCCCTTGATTCCAGCCTGGAGCACCCTCTTGCACCCCAAACCCCTCATCCCCAGAGCCTGCACCCCTAGCCGGAGCCTACACCCCTTCCTGCACCCCAACCCCCTGCCCCAGCCCTGATCCCCCTCCCACCCACCGAACCCTTCAGTCCCAGCCCAGAGCACCCTCCTACATCCTAAACTCCCCAGCCCCACCCCAGAGCCAGCATCCCCCAGCCGGAGCTATCACCCCCCCCCCGCACCCCACTTCCTCAGCCCAGAGCCCCCCGCACCCTGAACTCCTTATTTCTGGCCCCACCCCAGAGCCCACACCCACAACCAGAGCCCTCACCCCCTCCCGCACCCCAACCCCAATTTTGTGAGCATTCATGGCCTGCCATACAATTTCTATTCCCAGATGTGGCCCTTGGGCCAAAAAGTTTGCCCACCCCTGCTCTAACCCCTGCTACTGGAAGTCCAGGAGGGGACCTGACCCTGTATGTCAGGAGTGCGCTTGAGAGCAGCCTTGAGTACGGTCAGCGCTTGTTTGGGGTGGCCTTGGGTGCCACTGGCAGCCTTGTGTGATGTGGGTTCTGACCTTGTGAGTCAGAAGGGTGTGTTCAGCCCAGTGAATCCAGAAAGGAGGCCAGGGAGTCCAGAGAACAGGCTCGAGGAAGAGCTCAGCCTTGTAAGCCAGTGGGACAGGGTGTTCTAAGTGTAAGCGAGCACTGACTCTGCCTAGCCTAGTGGCCCCACGGGAGACATAAAGGGCTCCCTACAGCAAACTGATCCATTGATCAGGTGCTGTGTGCTGATTAATCATCATTGTGATATTGTGGTTGGTGTATTAAGAGTTGATTGTGAGCAGGCACTGATGCTAAATAGACTCAGTGGCCCTGGTGAGAGTGGTGACCTGCTCTCTAGCACACGCCATGAATAGCTAGATGCTATTGTGGTCTGTTGTCCTAAGTGACAACAGTAAGTGGCTTGTCACTAAGATTTTTTGAAAGGTCTGTAGTAGACAAGACAGGCTCAAAAATAAGCTGTGGAATGTATGGAGTGACTTTTGTGTGAATTATTTTGGGACAGGGGAAAACCCGTGGGCAGAGGGGTTGTTTAGTGATAAAGATGAATTCACAGCCCTCTGCAAAAGGTTGGGAGGAGTTTGTAGTGGACAAGCCCAGATCCAGTAAAAAAAAAAAAAAAAAAAAAGGCCTCTAATATACGGATTGGCCACGGCTAGTAAAGAATTGAATGAGCATTGTAAAAGGCAGGAACAGGAGATTTTAAAGTTAGAAGGCCAAGTAAAAAGTAAGCAGGCAGAAATTGAAAAATTGAATAGTAAAACAGAAGGGCTAGAATCGCAAAATATTAGTTATGTAACACAAATTAATAAGTTAGAGTTGAAGGAACAAGAAATCAGCACCCTCTTGTCTAAGAAAGAAAAAGAAATTAATATACTTACCATAGAAGAAGAAGAATCGCAAGCAGCGATAAGAGAGTTACTAAAAGAATTAAGAAGTTGGCAAAGCCAGCAAACTGATCATACTGGCTGCTACAGTAAAATCAGTAAGCTTCAGGAGAAGCTGAAGCAAACAAAAGGACTTTTAACAGCAGTCCATTCAAATCCTCTGAGAAGAAGATGTAAAGAAGAAGAAGAAGGATGCACTGACAGTGAGTCGGAGACCTTCACAGAGGAAGAAATGGTATATGGGGTGGAGTCCATGCTAAAGAAAGTAGAAGGCACAGCAGAAACAGAAGAAACCCAGGAGGGGAGAATCTTCCCTACAACACCAGGTATTCCTATGGCACCAGTCAATACCTCCATTGTCAGCTATGGACCTGGATCGTCTCACCCACCAGAAACTAGGCATGAGTTCAAGCCGTATACCCCCGAGCAATCCAGAGCAATGGGGAAAGCTCTGGCTCCCCCCAACAGAGACACTGCTTTAGACTGGTTGGCAAAGGTGAATGCGCTCTCAGGCATAAGCAAGGAAGATGCGGCAGCATTAATAAGAGAGTGCATGCAATGAATATGGTGCTCTCCCTGTTCACGTGCAGGTGGAAGACACCAGTAATGCCATACAGATATATGAGGAAGTGTTTAAGTTCTATTTCCTACATTATAATTTATTTGGGAAATTCTAGTCAGAAAGACAGTGAGCATACAAGAGGCCTGAAAAGTATTTGAATAGAAAGAAATTACTTTACTGGCTCGTGGGAGTACAGTCTTGTGATACGCCTGAATTTAAAGAGACTATCCTACAATGCTTGCCACCTACCTTAAAGGTAGCCTTAGGAATAATAAACCACAACAATATTTCCTTAAAAGACCTGGAAACCAGAGAAGCATGAGAGATACAGAGGGAAGCTTTCCCTACGCAATGGTTTCAGAAAAAAGTGGCAGTGGTGACAGAAATTGGTGGCAAGCAGTGGTTTAACAAAGGAAAAGAGTTCTCCAAGGGCTCTAGCAGTGGAAACTATCAGCAATAAGTGAAGAAATCTGAAGGAGGACAATATCAAAAAAGGAGGACTATCAGAATAACACAAAGAACGATGAGCTGAGGTCCTTCAGGAACCTACTGTGGAAGAAACTTGAAATTTGAACCGAAAGAGGCCATACATGGTTTGCCCAGAGAGGAATTGTTACAATGATTGGCTCATCATGAAAGAACCCAAGATGTACTAAACAAACATCAGATGGGAAAATAAGCCTGGTCTGATGTGACGGGGCCAACCTCTCCCTCCTTCCCCACCTGTGGCACCTATCATTAATGATAAATGGGGAAGATGAGTAAAACCTGTGGTATTTGAGGGCAAGTTTGGTAGTTTTAAGAACATGCTTGTCGATACTGGTGCCACAATCTCCATCATTTGTACTACTGCAGAACCAAGAGTCAAGACATTACCTATTGAAGACATGAGGGTGGTGAAGCATTGGAATGGGTTACCTAGGGAGGTGGTGGAATCTCCTTCCTTAGAGGTTTTTAAGGTCAGGCTTGACAAAGCCCTGGCTGGGATGATTTAGTTGGGGATTGGTCCTGCTTTGAGCAGGGGGTTGGACTAGATGACCTCCTGAGGTCTCTTCCAACCCTAATCTTCTATGATTCTAAGTGTTAGAAGGCTTAAATGGAAAGGAGAGCGTAGTCCCCTTTCTAAAGTCTGTTAAGTGCACTATAAATACAATATCCACCAAAGCAACATTTGGTATTCAATCTCTAGGTGCTAACGGAATACTAGGAATGGACATTTTGTCTCCATTGAAATTAACTGTATACTTATCAAACCGGAGATTATTCCAGGATTTGGAACATGGCCAGCATCTAATTATACCAGCTTCACACCGTGTGGTGGCCCTGAAGGCACCAGAACCACTAGCAGTCCCAAACTGATATCATGAGGTAATAGCAATTGCAAGGAAACATTGGAAGGTATTTGCAACTAACAGACTGAAGTGTGGGGAAAATTGGAGCAGAGGTCGTTGTGAATGGACCTGATCCTAGACTGCAATATCAGTATCCCAGTGCGGCTGAAGAAGGATTGAAGGCCACCATTGAGTCCTTAGTGAGCCTGGGAATGCTTCTGGAAACAGAAAGTGTGTTTAATTCACCAATCTAGCCACTTTTAAAATCAGACCAAAAGATGTGGCGTTTAATGGTGGATTACAGGGAGCTTAATAAAATTACTCCGTGTCTAGCACCTGTAGTCACCAAATTTAATGAAATTATGGCCACAATAGCATCACAAGCAAAGTGGTTTTTCTCTTCTTGATTTATCCAAAGCCTTCTTTTTGATACTGTTACATGAGTCTGCTTGGTATAAATTTGCATTCACATTTGGAAATCACCAGTATACATTTAGTCAAGCCCCACAGGGGTTCCATAATATCCCCTCAATATCTCATTGGTATGTAACTAGGATGTGGGACTCTGTACAAGAGAAGAGCAAGTTACTGAGCTATGTGGACGATATTCTCTTGGCCACTACAACAAGAGAAGAAAATTTAAAGATGCTGGACATTGTTTTAAAAAGAATAAAAGAACCTGGGTTCGTCATTAACCCCACCAAAGCACAAATGGTGCTTCAGGAGGTAACTTACCTGGGGATTCAACTAGGTAAAGACTGTAGATGACCAGATGCAGAAAGGATTGAGCACATCTGCAAACTCCCCATTCCTCAAGACATCTTGGCCTTGAGATCTTTCTTAGGTTTGACCGGATTCTCCCTGGAATTCTTTAAAGGATATGCCGAGCTTGCAAGACAGCCGTATCTATTACTCAGAAACAATCAAGAGTGGAAGTGGGGAAATGAGCAGCAAAAGGCTTTCACAGAATTGAAGCAGGTGCTCACCAATGCACCAGCACTAGTGTACCCCAAGCCAGATGAGCCATATCAATTACAACTTGCCACCACAAATAAGGGCATTAGTGCGGTCCTCTTACAAGACAGCGGCAATGGTCCAAGACCAATTACATATGGGTCAAAGGTGCTGAGTGAAGTTGATAGACAGTATTCTGTTTGTGAGAAAGAAATGTTGGCCCTTATCTGGTCCCTTAATGATTGGGAATACCTAATATATATATCTCCAGTGGTTTTAAAGACTGTGCACACCCCAAGAAAATGTGTTATCTGGGCATATCAATGAAGGCAGGGTTTTGAATCAAAGGCTTGCAGGCTGGACCCTTAGCCTTATAAATAGGAATGTTGAGGTGGTGAAAACGCCACAGCTATCTGCTGTGCCATACACCCTTCTCATGGAAGACAAGGATCATGAATGCCTGCTACCCATCAAGAAGCCAGAACAAATTTGTTCACCATTCCAGATAGATGGTTTTTATCAAGAGGCAAAGGCTGAAAAACTTGATGTGTGGGTGGTGGATGGGAGTTGTTTTTATAAAAACGGGAAACCATGTACTGGATATGCGGCATTCCAGATTGACATTCAGGTTGTTTTGCAAGGGACTGTTACACCATATTCAGCCAAAGCAGCAGAGGTCATGGCTGTGTTGGCTGTCTTAGACAAGGCAGACCCCAAAAGTAACTTATGTATATGCTCAGACTCGGACTGGGTGATAAGATCTCTGACTGAGTGGATGCCTATATGGATCCAAAGATCAACTAACTCAGCTGATGGAAAACTGGTGGCACATTCGAAATATTTGATGCACGCATGGAGACTCGCTTACTTGCATCAAGAGAGTACTTATCTATGTGGGACCTTTAATGAATGGGGGAGGCAACCTAGTGACAGATGATGTGGAAAAAGCTGAAGTACTCAATGCTTTTTTTTGCCTCGGTCTTCACAGACAAGGTCAGCTCCCAGACTGCTGTCCTGCGCAACACAGTATGGGGAGGAGGTGAGCAGCCCTCAGTGGTGAAAGAACAGGTTAAGGACTATTTAGAAAAGCTGGACATGCACAAGTCCATGGGTCCAGATCTAATGCATCCGAGGGTGCTGAGGGAGTTGGCTGATGTGATTGCAGAGCCATTGGCCATTGTCTTTGAAAACTCGTGGCAAGCGGGAGAGGTCCCAGATGATTGGAAAAAGGCAAATATAGTGTCCATCTTTAAAAAAGGGAAGAAGGAGAACCCAGGGAACTACAGACCGGTCAGCCTCAGATCAGTTCCTGGAAAAATCATGGAGCAGGTCCTTAAGGAAACCATTCTGAAACACTTGGAGGAAAGAAAGGTGATCAGGAACAGTCAACATGGGTTCACCAAGGGCAAGTCATGCCTGACCAACCTGCTTGCCTTCTACGATGAGATAACTGGCTCTGTGGATATGGGGAAAGGAGTGGACGTGATATATCTTGACTTTAGCAAAGCTTTTGATACGGTCTCCCACAGTATTCTTGCCAGCAAGTTAAAAAGGTATGGATTGGATAAATGGACTATAAGGTGGATAGAAAGCTGGCTTGATTGTTGGGCTCAATGGGTAGTGATCAACGGCTTGATGTCTAGTTGGCAGCCGGTATCAAGTGGAGTGCCCCAGAGGTCGGTCCTGCGGCCGGGTTTTTTCAACATCTTTATTAATGATCTGGATGATGGGATGGATTGCACCCTCAGCAAGTTTGCAGATGACACTAACCTGGGAAGGAGAGGTAGATACACTGGAGGGTAGAAATAGGGTCCAGAGTGACCTAGACAAATTGGAGGATTGGGCCAAAAGAAATCTGAGATTCAACAAGGACAAGTGCAGAGTCCTGCACTTAGGACGGACGAATCCCATGCACCGCTACAGGCTGGGGACCGACTGGCTAAGCAGAAGTTCTGCAGAAAAGGACCTGGGGATTATAGTGGATGAGTCAGCAGTGTGCCCTTGTTGCCAAGAAGGCTAACAGCATATTGGGCTGTATTAGTAGGAGCACTGCTAGCAGATCGAGGGAAGTGATTATTCCCCTCTATTCAGCACTGGTGAGGCCACACCTGGAGTATTCTGTTCAGTTTTGGTCCCGCTCACTACAGAAGGGATGTGGACAAATTGGAGAGAGTCCAGCGGAGGGCAACGAAAATGATTAGGGGGCTGGGGCACATAACTTACGAGCAGTGATGAGCTGCCAAAATCTGAACAACCGGTTCCCTCCTCACCCCACAAGGGGGTCGTGGCCCGCCCCCTGGGACTCCTGCCCCATCCAACCCCCCCGCATTCCTTGACCCCCCCGGGACCCCTGCCCCATCCACCCCCCTTCCCTGTCCCCTGACTGCCCCCCTTCCCCATCCAACCCCTCCTCTCATTCCTGATGGCTCCCAGGGACCCCTTCCCCATCCAACCACCCCTTCTCCCTGTCCCCTGACCGCCCCTGGAACCCCTGCCTCTGACTGCCCCCTGCCGCCCCATCCAATCCCCCCTCCTTCCTGACTCCTCTTCCGGGACCCCTTGCCCCCATTCAACCGCCCTGTTCCCCGCCCTCTGACCACCCTGACCCCTATCCACCCCCTCACCCCCGACCACCCCTCTGAACTCCCCTGCCCTTTATCCAACCCCGCCCCATGCTCCCTGGCCCCTTACCGCGCTGCCTGGAGGTGGCTGGCGGCACTACAGCCGCACCACTTGGCTGGAGCCGGGCCACGCCGCCACCGCACAGCGCGTGGAGCACCGGGTCAGGCCGAGCTCGCAGCCCCCCCGCTTCCCACGAATCAGCTGTTCACGCGGGAAGCCTGGGAGGGCTGAGAAGCAAGCAGCGGCTTCGCGCTCAGGCCCGCAGAGGCGGAGTGGAGGTGAGCTGGGGCGGGGAGCGGTTCCCCTGCGCACACACACCTGCTGTGGCGCGGGTGTTAGCTGTTACCCGCTGTGGCGTGGGTGGCCCCCCCGCCCCAGCTCACCTCCGCTCTGTCTCCGCCTCACTGGGCCTGAGTGCGAAGCCGCCGCTTGCTTCTCCGCCTTCCCAGGCTTCCCGCGTGAACAGCTGATTCGCGGGAAGCGGGGAAAAGCATTCAGGGGAGGAGGCAGAGGCGGAGCGGAGGTGAGCTGGGGCCGGGGGGCGGTGAGCTGGAGCACCCACGGGTCAGCACCTAAGGCGCCACTTTTGGATAATGTGCTCAGGGGGAGTGGCCGATCCCCCTGCTCCCCCCCAGCTACGCTCCTGGGTCACTTCAACTTACCGGTTGTTAAATTTAGAAGCCCTTTTAGAACTGGTTGTCCCACACAGGACAACCAGTTCTAAAAGAACTTCTAAATTTAGCAACTGGTTCCCGTGAACCGGTGCGAACCGGCTCCAGCTCACCACTGCTTACGAGGAGAGGCTGAGGGAACTGGTCTTATTTAGTCTGCAGAAGAGAAGAGTGAGGGGGGATTTGATAGAAGCCTTCAACTACCTGAAAGGGGGTTCCAAAGAGGATGGAGCAAGGCTGTTCTCAGTGGTGGCAGATGACAGAACAAGGAGCAATGGTCTCAAGTTGCAGTGGGGGAGGTCTATGTTGGATATTAGGAAACACTATTTCACTAGGAGGGTGGTGAAGCACTGTAATGGGTTACCTAGGGAGGTAATGGAATCTCCAATCTTAGAGGTTTTTAAGGCCCAGCTTGACAAAGCCCTGGCTGGGATGATTTACTTGGTGTTGGTCCTGCTTTGAGCAGGGGGTTGGACTAGATGACCTCCTGAGGTCTTTTCCAACCCTAATCTTCTATGATTCTATGTAAGGTAAAGGCCCACCGCAAGGATTATGCAAAAATTTCTCACCTAAATAATCAAGTGGATGGGTTAGTGAAGAAGGTGGCTCTACCAGGTAAAGGATACCTTTGGACCAAGTCTTATGAAGAGGTATTTAAGGTGCAGCCAAAAGAGACCAGATTGACTAGTCAGCTGGATGTTATTGAACTGCAAAAGGCGGATAAGGAAATACAAAGTCTGTTACAGAAAAGGAATACAGAAATTATGATATCTTTAAGGATAAGAATGGGTTGATAATGGCATTAAAGAAGGATGTGGCAGATGTAACATCTGTCTTGCTTATTCCTACCTGTCTCAGACGAGAATTAGTTGGCTTAGCACAGAATCAAGGACATTTTTGTACAGAAAAGACTGTGAATAGATTATCAGTGGGTTGGTGGCTGGAAGTAACCAGAAATGTAAATATATATATCCAGAATTGTTTAGCATGCGCTGAGAGCAATTCAGATAAAAAAGTGATAAAAGAACCCATGTTGCATCAAAAAAATTGTAGGACCGTGGTCCAGACTTCTAGTGGATTATATCAAGCCACTGCCATGCACTGGAAGAGGTAATAAATACTGCTTAATAGTAGTAGACGCATTTTCAAAATGGGTGGAGGCATACTCCACCCGCAACAACACAGCATCGACTACAGCAAAAATGCTATTAGTACAAACTTTTGCACGGTTTGGTTTGCCTGAAACTCCGATCAAAGTCCGCACTTTGTGGGGGAGGTCATAAAAAGCTTATGCCAGGTCCTGAATATTCAGATAAAATTTCACATCACAGGGCACCCCCAGAGTTAGGGTCTGGTGGAACGGACCAATCGGACCATTAAAACCACTTTAAGGAAGGTTATAAGCAGTATCGGTAAAGACTGGGATTAAAAGCTGCCACTGGTGCTAATGGCATAAGATCCAGGGTGATAGTGCATGGATTCACACCTCACAAAGTATTCACCAGACGCATTATACGTACACCTGAACATTGGTGGTTGGGAGGAATTCCCCTGGATAACTATCAACCTAGAATCCCTATGGACAAGTTCATGGAAAAGATGCTGAATAACATAAGCATAATTCAAAGACAGGTCGCATTGCAGTTAAAATCTAACAAAGTTCATAGATAAAAGGCTAGGAAATAGCCTGAAGCCCATTGAATGGAATATTGGAGATCATGTAATGTATCGGTTCTACTCCAATAAGGGGCACGTATTAAGTCCCAAGTGGGTAGGACCGTTTACAATCACGAACAAGGGAAGTCCTACTGTATATGAGGCAGAGTTAAAGGGAAAAAAGTCCAGATGTTTAAAATGGTTCCACTCATCGCAGCTCAAAGAGTGGAGGGGGTTTGTGACTTAAAAATATAAATGTACTAAAGGTAACCATTTACTGTTTTTGTTCATGTTGTAGGAATCATTTACATCTATCGCCTTTTATGGTTATTAATGTAAGTACAAGTTGGAAAGTTGGTATATGTCCATAAGGGAGAACATTATTTTTGTAATGTCAAGGTGAGTTTTAATAGTGACAGTAAGAATATTAAAAAGGTCTATATGTTCAATATAAATATGGAGCCATCAAGATTAGGGGTTATAGGTACTCTGTCTCACTGATAAAATGGCCTTTCAAAGTCTCCTTGAGCTGTATAGCTCCCTGTTGAGCTCTTCTAACATCCTTTGTATCTGGCTGTTCAAATTCAGCAGAGAGTTGCCCCTCCTCCACCCTGGCTGAAACATTCCCCCCTTTTCTTCAAAGATATTATGCAGGACACAGCATGACCATTGGGATATTATTCTTACTGAGGTCCAATCTTGTGAGTAAACAGCACCAGCATCCCTTCAAAAGATCAAAATCACATTTAATAGTCATTCTGCACCTACTGAGCTGGTAGTTGAATTGTTCCTTGGTGCTGTTGAGGTGGCCAGTGTACGGCTTCATGAGCCAGGGGAGCAAGGGGTAGGTTGGGTCTCCCAGAATCACTATTGGCATTTCAACATGCCTGTGGTGGGGAAGCTGCCCCACCCCAGTAAACAGGGGTTAAAAGCAGCCCTGGAGAGGGCTGCAACTGGAAAAGCTGGGCTGATTAAGGACGCAGCCACAACTGTGGCCAGCTCAATCAGGGCCCAGCTGGCCCTTATAACAGGGCAGTGGGCCAGGAGCTGGGAGGAGTCTTTCTCGCTGGAGAGAGCAGGACCTGACTGCCTGGGGGCTGAGCAGGGTACCTGAGGCTGAGCAGTACTGGGGAAGGGCAGAGGGAGCTAGGGAGCTCCAGCCTAGTGAAATCCCAGGCTGCAGGCCTTGGTAAAGGCCCAAGCAGGTACTAGGGTTGCAAAGGTGCAGCCCAAGGTTAGGCAGAGGCAGCAGGTCCAAACCCCCCTTGCCAATAATGAGTGGCCTTTACAGACTGCAGTCTGCCCCAGTGAGCAGGGGCTAGATGTTGACTGGCAGTAGCCACTGAGGCGAGGTGGGAATAGAGGGTTGGGGGCTTCCCTGGGAGGGGAGACCCAGAGACAGAGGGGTTACTGCTGCTGGGGCAGAACCCTGACTTAGAGGAGCACCGTGGTCCAGAAGGGACACGGGGCCAGCAGCAGGTGAGACACCGGCCTGCAGAGGGTGCTCTGGGGCTGGTGAAGAGCTAATTCCCAGGACTACCAGCAGGAGGCACTGGGCCGGTGAGTCCTGACCCCGTCACAAGGCCAAATAGTAATCCACTGTTTGGAAAAGGAAGTCCCTGCTTGCAGCTTTCTGAAAAGTCATGTGTTCTTAAAGAAGAGAGCATCATGCACCTTCCTTGACCAGCCCACATTAATGTCAGTGAATCTCTCAATCCACTAATGCTTGAATAACCATAGAAAAATAGCCCTTTTGTTGATGTACTCAGTAGTAAGGTGGTCTGGTTCCAAAATTGGGACATGCATGCCATCTATCACTCTACGGCAGTCTGGAAACCTCATTGCTGCAAATCCACCCCAAAACTCACAGTCTTGCATAGCAGGAGGTGATTAATGGCCCCGCTCACTTGAATCACAATGGCCTCTGCAGTGAATTTCCCAACTCCAAATTAATTTCTGACTGACTGGTAGCAATCTGGCATTGCAAATTTCCACAGTGCAATTGCCACTCACTTCTCCACTGTCATTGCAGCTCTCATTTTCGTGTCCCTGTGCTGGAGGGCTGGAGGAAGCTCAACATACAGATCCAAGAATGTGGCCTTGCACAGCTGAAAGTTCTGCAGCCACTGCTTGTCATCCCAAACCTGTTTTATGATGTGATCCCACAAGTCAGTGTTTGTTTCTAGGACCCAGAAGCATCTCTCCACCATTTGCAGCTGCTTTGTGAAAGCCACCAACCACCTTGAATTGGTTCTTGCTATGTCCCACAGCAATCTGTCCTCCAAGGAATCATCATGTTCCCCACTCATTCGGTTCTTTTTGTGGCTTTGCAAATACTGAAGGATTGTGCGTCCTGTGCTTGCAATGCTCATGATAATAGCGCAGAGCTGTGCAGGCTCCATACTTCCCTAAAGGATGATGGACAGCGAGGAGGGCCACATGTGTTTTGTGGATTTTGAAAAAAGATGTGAAAATTATGGAACACAGATAATATTATAGGATGGAGACAGCTGCAAACTGGGAAGTTGAGTCCATGCTCCCAGTCGCCCCGTGTGACTCATTTCATCCCCGTCATGCATTGCCAAAACTTTCCAAAACACAGTGCACTGGACAATGGCAAGTTGCACTGCGCTCTACATCTATAGAAGCACTCCTGGTGAGTACGCATATTGCCAACACAGGGAGCCAAGTATGCATGCACACCATGAATATACTAACTGCAGTGGCTGTATGCCAATGTAACTTGAGTCAACATAAGTTGTAGTGTAAACATGGCCTCCGAGTGTGACAGCTAAATAGAAGGTGAGACAGATTGTTTAGCATAAGTGGTTAACACATATTGAGAGAGACCATTCAAGGTGAAGAGGGCAGTTAACACCTCTGCAGTCACAGGACAAAAAAGAGGAGCTAGTGGGCTACAGATTGTTGTAATCCAGTGTCTCTATTCAGTTTATGATTTTTAGTGTTTAGCAAATTTATGAATTTAAGCTCCCGGGCTTGTTTTTTAAAGGTGTTATGTAGATTTCCTTCGAGGACAACGACTGAGATGTCAGATATGGAATGATCACTTTGTGAAAAGTGATTGCCCACAAGTCATTTGGTGTTTTTGTCTTTTTATCATTTTTCTTTGTGCGTGTTTCATTCAAGAATGTAGTGATTGTCTGGTTTCATCCACATAGTTGTTATTGGAACATTTGGTGCACTTGATGAGGTACACCACATGTTGTGATGGGCATGTGTAGGACTCGTGGATCTTGAAAGGTGTGTTGTGGGGGGTATTGATCATCATAGCAGTAGCGATATGTGTGCAGGTTTTGTATCTGGCTCTTTGCCCTATATAAACACAAGGAGAGTTCCAGGAAGTGTCAGGACAATAATGTGGTTCTTCTGTAGTTGCCACGACTGTTCCTGTTCTGTGCTCTTGAACTCCTGGCTTGACCTCAGCTTGATCTGGACTTCGCCTCCTGACTCGGACCCTGAAACCTGACTTGGACTCTGACTCTCGCTATCAAACCCTGGCCTGGAACTGACTATGAACTCCTCAGCTACTCCTAGCCTCAGGTTTGTTCCTGCTTTGACTGTGGGCCTGACTGTCCTAGTTGGGATCCTGGCACACACTTAAAACTGTCTTCACTGAACAAGAATACACCATCGGAGAAGTAGATCTCATCAAGCAATAGGCCACCCAAATACCCTGAGAGAACTTGCTTCAATATGAAAAAAAGAAACCCCCTGACTGCACATCCCTAGTTGTCATCTACTACACCACACTGGATCCCACAGAGAGTATCATTAAACAATTACAAACCATACTCGATGGGGACCACATCCTGAAATAAATTTTTCCCAACCCCCCCTTCTGGCCTTCAAATAACGCCCACCAATCTTGCCAAGCTCATCATCAGAAGCAAGCTCCCCACAGACCAGGACCCACCAACTCAAAGTGGCACCAGACCCTGCCACAACAACAGGGGGCTGCTGCTTGTCAAACCCTTGAGGCAGAACTTCCCATGGTCAGTGTACACAGTGGGTCATAGGAAGTGGAGCAAAGTTTGGTTATAGATGCTGTTGGGTGGCAGCCTGGAGATGTCAGCTGACTAGTGGCTCTACAGGCCTGGGTTCTAAAGCTGTGGGGCCGTATGTTGTGTTCGGATATTTAGCCCAGACTTTATCCTTGGAGCATATGCTGTGACATCTGAGTGCCTGGCTGTAGAAACAGATTTCTTGTACATAGGTGTCTGCAGGGATCCATTGTTGAAGCTGATTGTGGTATCCAGGAAGTTGATGCTGGCGTGGGAGTGTTCTAGAGAGTTTGATGGATGGGTGGTGGTAGTTGAAGTTGTGGTAGAAATCTATGAGGGAGGTTAGGCCATCTGTCCAGAGGATAAAAATATCACCGATATATCTCAAGTATGTCAGTGGTTCATGGAAACCTGCACAACACATTCAAAAGATGAGCCTGGGAGTTGAAATTCATAAATTTGCTAGACACTAGAAATCATGATCTTAATAAAGACACTTGATTTATGGCTTATTACAAAAATCTGTAACCCATGAACCCTCAGAGGTGTTAGCTGGCCACTTCCCCTTTAATGGTCTCTTACAATATGTGTTAACAACTTATGCTAACTATCTGTCCCACCTTGTATTTACTGTGACACTCTGAGGGCTTGTCTGCATGTAAAATGCTAAAGCATCACAACTGCACTGCTGCAGCTACACCACTGTAGTTACGCCGATGGGAGGAATTTTCCCATCAGTGTAGTTAATCCACCTCCCCAAGAGGTGGTAGCTAGGTTGACAGAAGAACTCTTCCGTTGACCTAGCACTGTCTGTATGGGGACTTAGGTTGGCTTAACTACACTGTTCAGGGGAGTGGATTTTTCACACCCCCTGACCAACATTTCCAGGCCTGTATACTTTCCCAGACCTGAAGAGAGCTCTGTCTAGTTTGAAAACTTGTCTCTTTCACCCACAGGAGTTGGTCCAATAAAAGATATTACTTCACCCACCTTGTCTCTATAAATAGATTAGATTAGATAAAATGAATTTAGACATAGTGGATGCTGGAGTTAAATAAGCCATTCAAAAACATTCTTGTTCGCTGAAAATCCTTGTCTATGGGCTAATGAGTTCCAAAAGAAGAACTTAATCATAAAAGAAATGGCCTGAGAAAAGTATATGCCAAATGTCCTGTGTAATAACCTTTTCAAACAAAGAGATAATTAAACATGGATTTTTTATATGTCAAAATTATACATCACCTACTTAGGTAATGTGTCATCCACAGACACCTTAAAAACATTTAGCTATATAATAGCATGTGTCAAGGTCCTTGGATTCTCTGTATGACCATAGGAATTTCCAATCCTCATCAGCGTTCAGAAAGAGAAATGCCTGTATGTCAACTATTGACATAATAGGATGTGCCATTTTCACATAGAAGTGGCATGTATATATGCCAGAATCACACAAGGTAACTGTCAGATATGTAGCATAATTCCACAATATGTGATCCTTAAATAGCTGCTCCTTGCTGTTTGGAAGATTCTGATCAGTTTATACTCAGCAGAAAAACATGAGCATTAAATAAAAGACTTTGTAACTGTTGTTCTTCGAGATGTGTTGCTCATATCCATTCCAATTAGGTGTGCACGTGCTGCGTGCATGATCGTCGGAAGATTTTTACCCTAGCAACACTCGGTGGGTCGGTTGAGGCACCCCCTGGAGTGGCGCTTTTATGGCGCCGGATATATGCCCTGGCCGACCCAGCGCCCCCTCAGTTCCTTCTTGCCGGCTACTCCGACAGAGGGGAAGGAGGGTGGGTTTGGAATGGATATGAGCAACACATCTCGAAGAACAACAGTTAGAAAGGTGAGTAACCGTCTTTTCTTCTTCGAGTGCTTGCTCATATTGATTCCAATTAGGTGACTCCCAAGCCTTACCTAGGCGGTGGGGTCGGAGTAAGATGTTGCGGAGTGAAGGACCGCTGAGCCAAATGCCGCATCACCCCTGGACTGCTGCACTATTGCATAGTGGGTGGCGAAGGTATGCACAGAATGACCAAGTCGCTGCCCTACATATCTCCTGAATGGGTACATGCACCAGGAAAGCAGAGCATGAAGCCTGAGCCCACGTGGAGTGGGCGGAAAGATGCGTAGATGGGGCACCAGCCAAGTCATAGCACACACGGATGCATGATGTGATCCAGGACGAGATGCGCTAGGAGGAGACCGGAAGGCCCTTCATCCGATCTGCCACAGCAACAAACAGCTGTGACGTTTTCCTGAAGGGTTTCATTCGCTCGATGTACAAGGCCAGGGCCCTGCGAACGTCTAGGGAGTGCATCTGTTGCTCCCGTCGAGAGGCGTGCGGCCTCGGGTAGAAGACAGGGAGGAATATGTCCCGGTTGACATGGAAGGCAGACACCACCTTAGGGAGGAAGGCCGGGTGGGGTCGCAGCTGTACCTTGTCCTTGTGGAACACCGTATACAGTGGTTCCAATGCGAGCGCCCTGAGCTCAGACACGCGCCTCGCTGAGGTGATAGCTACAAGGAAGGCTGTCTTCCAGGAAAGGTACAGGAGCGAGCAGGTGGCCATCGGTTCCAATCCTGATTTAAAAGTTGTCACTGATAGCAAATCCACCATGATTCTTGGTAAATTGTTCCAATGGTTACTTATTATCTCAGTTGAAAATGTACATCTCATTTCCAGTCTGAATTTGTCTAGATTCAAATTCCAGCCATTGGATCATATATACCTTTCTCTACTAGATTGAAGCAGAGAATTTAAATATTAAATACTAAATATTTGTATTTGTTCCCAATGTATATACTTATAGACTGTAATCAAGTCACCTCTAAACCTTCACTTTGTTAAACTAAATAATTTAGGTCCTTGAGTCTATCAGTACAAGGCATGTTTTCTACTCCTTGAATCATTCTCATGGTTCCTCTCTGCACCATCTCCTAATTATCAATATCCTTCTTGAATTGTGGGCACCTGAACTGGACAGAGTATTCCAGCAGTGGTCGCACTGCTACTTGAGATTCCCCTGCTTATTCATCCCAGAATCACATTAGTTTTTGTGGCCACAGTATCACACTGGGAGCTCATTAGCCACTGCCTGCCCACATCTTATGCAGAGTCACTGCTTACCAGAATAGAGTCCCCCATTCTGTAACTATGGCCTATATTCTTTGTTCCTAGATGTATATATTTACATTTAACCATATTAAAACATATTGTTTGCTTGCACCCAGTTTACCAAGTGATCCAGATCACTCTGAATCAGTCCTCTTCATTATTTATCACTCCCCCAGTTTTTGTGTCATCTGCAAACTTTAGCAGTGATGATTTCATATTTTCTTCCAGGTCATGGATAAAAATGTTAAATAGTGTAGAGCCAAGAACTGGTCACTGTGGGACTCCTTTGGAAACACACCCACTTGATGATGAGTGCCCGTTTAGGTTACATTTCAAGACTTATCAGGTAGCCAATTTTTAACTCAGTTAATTTATGCCATGTTAATTTTATATCATTCTAGTTTTTTAATCAAAAAAATTTAACCCTATTCTCCCTGCTTGTGGATAAAAAAAAATCACACTCTGTTGAAGCTTATGAAAACATAAGCTGTTTTCTGTCACTGTATTTACCAGCTGATCACAGCTCCTCAGTTAGGCCTGCTGGAGGTAAATATGGTTGGTAAACAGGGGTTAATGTCTAGACGTGGAGTGAACTGCTGGGTTACACTCTGACAGGAGTGCAGGTGTAGGCATGTTACTTGGAAAGGGTGCTTACAGGAGGGACTGCGAGTGTGGTGACAGGTACTGTGCTCCCTGAACTGTAATTCATAGAATCATAGAATCATAGAATCTCAGGGTTGGAAGGGACCTCAGGAGGTCATCTAGTCCAACCCCCTGCTCAAAGCAGGACCAAACCCAACTAAATCAGCCCAGCCAGGGCTTTGTCAAGCCTGACCTTAAAAACCTCTAAGGAAGGAGATTCCACTACCTCCCTAGGTAACCCATTCCAGTTCTTCACCACCCTACTAGTGAAAAAGTTTTTCCTAATGTCCAACCTAAACCTCCCCCTCTGCAACTTGAGACCATTACTCCTTGTTCTGTCATCTTCTATCACTGAGAACAGTCTAGATCCATCCTCTTTGGAACCCCCTTTCAGGTAGTTGAAAGCAGCTATCAAATCGCCCCTCATTCTTCTCTTCTGCAGACTAAACAATCCCAGTTCCCTCAGCCTCTCCTCGTAAGTCATGTGCTCCAGCCCCCTAATCATTTTTGTTGCCCTCCGCTGGACTCTCTCCAATTTATCCACATCCTTCTTGTAGTGTGGGGCCCAAAACTGGACACAGTACTCCAAATGAGGCCTCACCAGTGCTGAGTAGAGGGGAATGATCACATCCCTCGATCTGCTGGAAATGCCCCTACTTATACAACCCAAAATGCCATTAGCCTTCTTGGCAACAAGGGCACACTGTTGACTCATATTCAGCTTTTCGTCCACCGTAACCCCTAGGTCCTTTTCTGCAGAACTGCTGCCCAGCCATTCGGTCCCTAGTCTATAGCAGTGCATGGGATTCTTTCGTCCTAAATGCAGGACTCTGCACTTGTCCTTGTTGAACCTCATCATATTTCTTTTGGCCCAATCCTCTAATTTGTCTAGGTCCCTCTGTATCCTATCCCTACCCTCCAGCGTATCAACCACTCCTCCCAGTTTAGTGTCATCTGCAAACTTGCTAAGGGTGCAGTCCACACCATCTTCCAGATCGTTAATGAAGATATTGAATAAAACCGGCCCCAGCACCGACCCTTGGGGCACTCCACTTGATACCGGCTGCCAACTAGACAAGGAACCATTGATCACTACCCGTTGAGCCCGACCATCTAGCCAGTTTTCTATCCACCTTACCGTCCATTCATCCAGCCCATACTTCTTTAACTTGCTGGCAAGAATACTGTGGGAGACTGTATCAAAAGCTTTGCTAAAGTCCAGAAATAGCACATCCACTGCTTTCCCCTCATCCACAGAGCCGGTTATCTTATCATAGAAGGCAATTAGGTTAGTCAGGCATGACTTGCCCTTGGTGAATCCATGCTGACTGTTCCTGATCACTTTCCCCTCCTTTAAGTGGTTCAGGATTGATTCCTTGAGGACCTGTTCCATGATTTTTCCAGGGACTGAGGTGAGACTAACTGGCCTGTAGTTCCCTGGATCTTCCTTCTTCCCTTTCTTAAAGATGGGCACTACATTAGCTTTTTTCCAGTCGTCCGGGACCTCCCCCGATCGCCATGATTTTTCAAAGATAATGGCCAATGGCTCCGCAATCTCATCGGCCAACTCCTTTAGCACCCTCGGATGCAGCGCATCCGGCCCCATGGACTTGTGCTCGTCCAGCTTTCCTAAATAGTCCCGAACTACTACTTTCTCCACAGAGAGCTGGTCACCTCCTCCCCATACCGTGCTGCAGAGTGCAGCTGTCTGGGAGCTGACCTTGTCTGTGAAGACAGAGGCAAAAAAAGCATTTAGTACACTAGCTTTCTCCACATCCTCTGTCACTAGGTTCCCTCCCTCATTCAGCAAGGGGCCCACACTTTCCTTGACTTTCTTCTTGTTGCTAACATACCTAAAGAAACCCTTCTTGTTACTCCTAACATCTCCGGCTAGCTGCAACTCCAAGTGTGATTTGGCCTTCCTAATTTCACACCTGCATGCCTGAGCAATACTTTTATACTCCTCCCTGGTTATTTGTTCAATCTTCCACTTCTTGTAAGCTGTTTTTTTGTGTTTAAGACGAGCAAGGATTTCACTGTTAAGCCAAGCTGGTCGCCTGCCATATTTACTTTTCTTCCTACACATGGGGATGGTTTGTTCCTGCAACCTCAATAAGGTTTCTTTAAAATACAGCCAGCTTTCCTCTACTCCTTTCCCCCTCATGTTATTCTCCCAGGGGACCTTGCCCATCAGTTCCCTGAGGGAGTCAAAGTCTGCTTTTCTAAAGTCCAGGGTCTCTGTTCTACTGCTCTCCTTTCTTCCTTGTATCAGGATCCTGAACTCGACCATCTCATGGTCACTGCCTCCCAGGTTCCCATCCACTATTGCTTCCTCTACTATTTCTTCCCTGTTTGTGAGCAGCAGGTCAAGAAAAGCTTTTCCCCTAGTTGGTTCCTCCAGCACTTGCACCAGGAAGTTGTCCCCTACACTTTCCAGAAACTTCCTGGATTGTCTGTGAGCTGCTGTATTGCTCTCCCAGCAGATATCAGGGTGATTAAAGTCACCCATGAGAACCAGGGCCTGTGATCTAGCAATTTCTGTTAGTTGCTGGAAGAAAGCCTCGTCCACCTCATCCCCCTGGTCTGGGGGTCTGTAGCAGACTCCCACCACGACATTACCCTTGTTGTTCATACTTCTAAATTTAATCCAGAGACACTCAGGTTTTTCTGCAGTTTCGTACTGGAGCTCTGAGCAGTCATACTGCTCTCTTACATACAAAGCAACTCCCCCACCTTTTCTGCCCTGCCTGTCTTTCCTGAACAGTTTATATCCATCCATGACAGTACTCCAATCATGTGAGTTATCCCACCAAGTCTCTGTTATTCCAATTACATCATAATTCCCTGACTGTGCCAGGACTTCTAGTTCTCCCTGCTTGTTCCCCAGGCTTCTTGCAGTTGCCTTTTTTGTCAGGGTTATTACCTCAACACTGCCTGCCAATTTCAGCTTGCCAACTTTCTGACTCAATGCAGTCAGTCTGATTTAATAGCCTACTCTGCCTCGCAATGCCACCTGATTTCCTGAACCATTCCTCCACCATTTTCCTCTTCCTTAATTCCTTCACCTACCATCTCTTACCCATCGTCCCATTAAGCTCCCCTCTCAAAATACAAAAACAAACAAACTAAAACCAAACACCATATGTCATATAATCCTATCACATTGTTCACTAAGGGATTTTAAAAAATGTTTAAAATACCGAATCTGAAACCCCCCATGAAGCTCCATCAATTGGTTTAAGAAAATAGAAATTGGATGAGCTGACCCCCTTTGAGAAAGAAATTAACAGAACATATTTTCATGCACTGAACTTCGTTCTACAAGACCAATATGTAAAGCACTGTTTAGTAAACACCAGGGAGAATTCATATAATGAGCATTCAGAAATCTCAAACTAGAGTAGGTGAGAGAGCACCATTCTGAAAATATCATACTAAAAGCACAGTCTTTGATAAATGTCACATCAATCAAGGAAGCTCCTGGCAGGAGAAAAGTTTTAAGCTTAGACATCTTGTCAGTTAAATGTTTTGTCAGGAGATAGCATACTGCATGTTACTTTAAAAATGCATCTCAAATTGGGAGCATTTAGAATACTATAATAGCTTGTGAAGATTACCAAAAACATATATCTTTGAAACATATAATCCTCTATTACAAGCACTTAGCATGTTCATGATTTCCTACTGATGTTTGAGGAGGTGAGAAAAATATTCATTAAAAGGATATACAAAATATGATTCAGCAGATCCTCTGTCTCACTTCATATCAATTAAGTGGTGCAAAAGGAGTGAGGAGAGAAGACAGTGACCACATAGTCCTCGATGGGGATTCATTCCATCTGGGGGAGTCCACAGCAGACTTAAAACTAGCATAGTAGGCTCTTATACCACCCTTCCTGCAATACATGGTAATGAGGGCATGTTGGAAGGAGGGGTTGTGACCAGAGTGCTTTGTACTCCAGAAATCCCCAGGGAACATGTGGTCCCAAGGAAGGAGTGGGCAAAAAATGGTCTGTGGGCTGGATCTGGCCCATGTAACATTTCTGTCCAGGCTGCCAGGCTCTTTGGCTGCCCCCTCGCGATCTCTGGGCTGCTAAACGTCCCGCGGTGCAGCGGGGCGCTCAGGCAGGCTGCCTGCCTACTGTGGCCCCACGCCACTCTCGGAAGCAGCCGGCTGCTGCTGGCATGTCTCTGTGCGCCCCTGGTGGGGAGGAGGTGGCTCCGGCTCAGGCAGCCCCTGGGCCAGCAGCAGCTGTTTGGGTGTATGGGAGGGGGCTCAGGGCTAGGGGGTTGCAGAGTGCGGGGGCGGGCACTTACTTGCGGGGGGTCTGCAGCTTCTAGGTGGCAGGGGGGTGGTCTCCACGCTGCCCACACCCACGGGCCCCACCCCTGCAGCTCCCATTGGCTGCGGTTCCCGGCCAATGGGAGCTGTGGCAGCCGGCGCTTGTGGCTGGAGCAGTGGAGGAGCCCCTGCTCTGGCCCCTGCCTTCGCCGCCTAGGAGCTACAGGGACGCGGAGCAGGGTAGGGAGCCCCTGCCAGCCCCACCAACCCTCCCTCCCCAAGAACCAGTGGGGCCATGAATTTTTGTTTACGGCCCATGACCTGTCCGTGACTTCTACTAAAAATACCCGTGACTAAAACATAGCCTTAGTTATAGATTGTCACAATGAGCCATAAATCCAATGTTTTTATTGAGTCCATGAATTTTAATGTTTAATAAAGTTATGCATTTGAGCTCCCAGGCTCATCTTTTGAAGGTGTTGTGCAGGTTTCCTTTGAGGATGGGGACTGAGAGGTCAGATATGGAGTGATCATTTTGTCAAAAGTCAAAAGCTCATTGGTTGAGTTAGTTGCTATTGTAGTGATTAGTATACTGGATGAGGTACACCATGTTCTGACAGGCATGTGTAGGAGCCATGGATCTTGAATAGTATGCTGTGGGGGGTATTGATCATCATAGAAGTGGAGGTATATCTGGAGGTTTTTCATCTGTTGTTCTGGCAGGGTCTGGTGCCACTTTGATTTGGTGGGTCCTGGTCTCTGGTAAGCTTCCTTCTGATGATGAGCTTGGAGAGGTTGGGAGGTTGTTTGAAAGATTTCTTTCAGAATGTGGGCCCCATCGAGTATGGTTTGTAATTGTTTAATAATACTGTGATGGGCTCCCAGGGTCCAATCTGGACTGTGGGATCGCTGAGCCCTCTGTCCCACCAATCTGGGCTCCCTCTCACACTGTGATGCTTTTGGTAAGCTACAAACCTCTGTCAGGTACTGCACTTACACAGTCATCCACAGGCAGGAAAACACCCAACTGAGTTACATGAATACTTCTCCCAGCCACTCATGAACTAACAATAGATAGACTCCAGCCAATTCCTGGCAGTTCCCCAGCCTTACACCCCAGAATTGTACCATCTTGCCCTGGTCAGAAGCCTGACCAGTGTAAGTTCATTACCCAGCCTGCCCTTTCCTTCATGTGAAGAGGACACACACTAGCCTTTATAAATTGAGCTGAGATTTCCCAAACACTTCAACCAAAACATACTGTTTTAGGTAAAATATAAAACAGATTTACTAACTACAGAAAGATAGGTTTTAAGTGATTATAAGTAGTAAGCGTAGAGATCAAACCTGGTTACTTAAGAAATAAAAGTAAATTCACAATCTGAGTTCTATAGAATCATAGAATCATAGAATATCAGGGTTGGAAGGGACCTCAGGAGGTCATCTAGTCCAACCCCCTGCTCAAAGCAGGACCTAATCCCAACTAAATCATCCCAGCCAGGGCTTTGTCAAGCCTGACCTTAAAAACCTCTAAGGAAGGAGATTCCACCACCTCCCTAGGTAACCCATTCCAGTGCTTCACCACCCTCCTAGTGAAAAAGTTTTTCCTAATATCCAATCTAAACCTCCCCCACTGCAACTTGAGACCATTACTCCTTGTTCTGTCATCTGGTACCACTGTGAACAGTCTAGATCCATCCTCTTTGGAACCCCCTTTCAGGTAGTTGAAAGCAGCTATCAAATCCCCCCTCATTCTTCTCTTCTGCAGACTAAACAATCCCAGTTCCCTCAGCCTCTCCTCATAACTCATGTGCTCCAGCCCCCTAATCATTTTTGTTGCCCTCCGCTGGACTCTTTCCAATTTTTCCACATCCTTCTTGTAGTGTGGGGCCCAAAACTGGACACAGTACTCCAGGTGAGGCCTCACCAATGTCGAATAGAGGGGAACGATCACGTCCCTCGATCTGCTGGCAATGCCCCTACTTATACAGCCCAAAATGCCGTTAGCCTTCTTGGCAACAAGGGCACACTGTTGACTCATATCCAGCTTCTCGTCCACCGTAACCCCTAGGTCCTTTTCTGCAGAACTGCTGCCTAGCCACTCGGTCCCTAGTCTGTAACAGTGCATGGGATTCTTCCGTCCTAAGTGCAGGACTCTGCACTTGTCCTTGTTGAACCTCATCAGGTTTCTTTTGGCCCAATCCTCTAATTTGTCTAGGTCCCTCTGTATCCTATCCCTACCCTCCAGCGTATCTACCACTCCTCCCAGTTTAGTGTCATCTGCAAATTTGCTGAGAGTGCAGTCCACGCCATCCTCCAGATCATTAATGAAGATATTGAACAAAACCGGCCCCAGGACCGACCCTTGGGGCACTCCGCTTGAAACCGGCTGCCAACTAGACATGGAGCCGTTGATCACTACCCGTTGAGCCCGACGATCTAGCCAGCTTTCTATCCACCTTATAGTCCATTCATCCAGCCCATACTTCTTTAACTTGCCGGCAAGAATACTGTGGGAGACCGTATCAAAAGCTTTGCTAAAGTCAAGGAATAACACATCCACTGCTTTCCCCTCATCCACAGACCCAGTTATCTCCTCATAGAAGGCAATTAGGTTAGTCAGGCATGACTTGCCCTTGGTGAATCCATGCTGACTGTTCCTGATCACTTTCCTCTCCTCTAAGTGCTTCAGAATTGATTCCTTGAGGACCTGCTCCATGATTTTTCCAGGGACTGAGGTGAGGCTGACTGGCCTGTAGTTCCCCGGATCCTCCTTCTTCCCTTTTTTAAAGATGGGCACTACATTAGCCTTTTTCCAGTCATCCGGGACCTCCCCCGATCGCCATGAGTTTTCAAAGATAATGGCCAATGGCTCTGCAATCACATCCGCCAACTCCTTTAGCACCCTCGGATGCAGCGCATCCGGCCCCATGGACTTGTGCTCGTCCAGTTTTTCTAAATAGTCCCGAACCACTTCTTTCTCCACAGAGGGCTGGTCACCTTCTCCCCATACTGTGCTGCCCAGTGCAGCAGTCTGGGAGCTGACCTTGTTCGTGAAGACAGAGGCAAAAAAAGCATTGAGTACATTAGCTTTTTCCACATCCTCGGTCACTAGGTTGCCTCCCTCATTCAGTAAGGGGCCCACACTTTCCTTGACTTTCTTCTTGTTGCTAACATACCTGAAGAAACCCTTCTTGTTACTCTTAACATCTCTTGCTAGCTGCAACTCCAAGTGTGATTTGGCCTTCCTGATTTCACTCCTGCATGCCTGAGCAATATTTTTATACTCCTCCCTGGTCATTTGTCCAATCTTCCACTTCTTGTAAGCTTCTTTTTTGCGTTTAAGATCAGCAAGGATTTCACTGTTTAGCCAAGCTGGTCGCCTGCCATATTTACTATTCTTTCTACACATCGGGATGGTTTGTTCCTGCAACCTCAATAAGGATTCTTTAAAATACAGCCAGCTCTCCTGGACTCCTTTCCCCCTCATGTTATTCTCCCAGGGGATCCTGCCCATCAGTTCCCTGAGGGAGTCAAAGTCTGCTTTTCTGAAGTCCAGGGTCCGTATTCTGCTGCTTTCCTTTCTTCCTTGTGTCAGGATCCTGAACTCGACCATCTCATGGTCACTGCCTCCCAGGTTCCCATCCACTTTTGCTTCCCCTACTAATTCTTCCCGGTTTGTGAGCAGCAGGTCTAGAAGAGCTCTGCCCCTAGTTGGTTCCTCCAGCACTTGCACCAGGAAATTGTCCCCTACACTTTCCAAAAACTTCCTGGATTGTCTGTGCACCGCTGTATTGCTCTCCCAGCAGATATCAGGGTGATTAAAGTCTCCCATGAGAACCAGGGCCTGCGATCTAGTAACTTGTGCTAGTTGCCGGAAGAAAGCCTCGTCCACCTCATCCCCCTGGTCTGGTGGTCTATAGCAGACTCCCACCACGACATCACCCTTGTTGTTCACACTTCTAAACTTAATCCAGAGACTCTCAGGTTTTTCTGCAGTTTCATACCGGAGCTCTGAGCAGTCATACTCCTCTCTTACATACAATGCAACTCCCCCACCTTTTCTGCCCTGCCTGTCCTTCCTGAACAGTTTATATCCATCCATGACAGTACTCCAGTCATGTGAGTTATCCCACCAAGTCTCTGTTATTCCAATGACATCATAGTTCCTTGACTGTGCCAGGACTTCCAGTTCTCCCTGCTTGTTTCCCAGGCTTCTTGCATTTGTGTATAGGCACTTAAGATAACTCGCTGATTGTCCCGCTTTCTCAGTCTGAGACAGGAGTCCTCCCCTCTTGCACTCTCCTGCTCGTGCTTCCTCCCGGTATCCCATTTCCCCACTTACCTCAGGGCTTTGGTCTCCTTCCCCCGGTGAACCTAGTTTAAAGCCCTCCTCACTAGGTTAGCCAGCCTGCTTGCGAAGATGTTCTTCCCTCTCTTCGTTAGGTGGAGCCCGTCTCTGCCTAGCACTCCTCCTTCTTGGAACACCATCCCATGGTCGAAGAATCCAAAGCCTTCTCTCCGACACCACCTGCGTAGCCATTCGTTGACTTCCACAATTCGACGGTCTCTACCCAGGCCTTTTCCCTGCACAGGGAGGATGGACGAGAACACCACTTGCGCCTCAAACTCCTTTATCCTTCTTCCCAGAGCCACGTAGTCTGCAGTGATCCGCTCAAGGTCATTCTTGGCAGTATCATTGGTGCCCACGTGGAGAAGCAGGAAGGGGTAGCGATCCGAGGGCTTGATGAGTCTCGGCAGTCTCTCCGTCACATCGTGAATCCTAGCTCCTGGCAAGCAGCAGACCTCTCGGTTTTCTCGGTCGGGGCGGCAGATAGATGACTCAGTCCCCCTGAGGAGGGAGTCCCCGACCACCACCACCCTCCTCCTTCTCTTGGGAGCGGTGGTCGTGGAACCCCCATCCCTAGGACAGTGCATCTCATGCCTTCCAATCGGTGGAGTCTCCTTCTGCTCCCTTCCCTCAGATGTATCATCTACTCCACTCTCCGCATTAGTACCTGTGGAGAGAACATGAAAACGGTTGCTCACCTGTATCTCCATTGCTGGTACATGGACGCTCCTCTTCCTTCTTCTGGAGGTCACATGCTGCCAATTTTCTTCACCGTCCCTCAGTCCCCTCTGCGCAACCTGCTCCGATTCTTCAGAACGTTGTGCCCGTAGAAGCATATCCTGACGTCTGTCCAGGAAATCTTCATTTTCTCGTATGCAACGCAGGGTCGATACTTGTTTCTCCAGACCTCGAACCTTCTCTTCCAATATGGAGATCAGCTTGCACTTTGTACAGACAAAGTCGCTTCTGTCCTGTGGAAGAAATACAAACATGGCACAACCTGTGCAGGTTACAACAACTGAACGCTCACCTTCCATATCACCTTCCTTCTAAGAGCTTCCTCAGCTGTTGCAGCAACTCACAGAAGCCCGCGAGATGTAAGCCTCAGTGGGCTCTCCGCGAACTCCCAGGCAAACTCCCTCTGTTAGCCTCCGCGGTTCGCTGCTGACTGCCTTTTTATAAGTCAGGCCCACTCAAGGCCCACCTGGAACAAAGCACTCCCAATTCACACCTCAGTTTGGTTTATAGGTTTTAAGGGGAATAAAGGGAAACAGATAAAACCAGCAAGGGACCCTCGCTCCCTTCCCACTCCCCTTCCAAACTCCCTTGCGAAACTCCCTGTTAGCAGCTCCTGTTCGCAAAAGCTCCCTGGTCGCTTGTGCGCTGCTTTATAAAGCCCTGGCCTGGGTGAATGCCCCGCCCACTGATTAAGGCTCAGCCAATTACCAGAGGCTTCTAGCTTTCAGACCTTCCTTTGAAGCTCACAGCTTCCAACTGCCAGCCACAGCACACGGTCCTTCAAACAAACAAACAAACAGACTAACAAACACAAGCTCAGCACACAGCAAGTAACCCCCAAACACAAACAAACACACACTACAGACAGACAGTCACTTACCCCAAGGGTCCTGTATTTGCTCCTCCTTCACCTGGAGAACTCCCTTGCGAAACTCCCTGTTAGCAGCTCCTGTTCGCAAAAGCTCCCTGGTCGCTTGTGCGCTGCTTTATAAAGCCCTGGCCTGGGTGAATGCCCCGCCCACTGATTAAGGCTCATCCAATTACCAGAGGCTTGTAGCTTTCAGACCTTCCTTTGAAGCTCACAGCTTCCAACTGCCAGCCACAGCACACGGTCCTTTAAACAAACAAACAAACAAACAAACAAACAAACAAACAAACAAACACAAGCTCAGCACACAGCAAGTAACCCCCAAACACAAACAAACACACACTAAAGACAGACAGTCACTTACCCCAAGGGTCCTGTATTTGCTCCTCCTTCACCTGGAGAACTCCCTTGCGAAACTCCCTGGAGTTTTTTGAATCAAGAAGTGTCTCACCCTGACAGATGGTACAAACCAGTCACAGATCTTCAGTGCACAGGTTGGAACTGCCTTCCAGCCTGGGATCACCCTCCCCAGTTCAAAGTCTTTGTCCTCCAGACATGTTTCCAGGTGTAGAGTTGTAGCTGGGAGTGAGGGCCAAGTCATGATGTCACTTCCCCTCTTTATAGTTTCTTCCAGCTTGCAGGAAAGATCTTTTGCTATGACGTGGGTCAAGCAGTCTCCATTGTCTATGTGCTCTCTCCGAGAAGTCTCCATTGTATACAGTTCCTGGGATAGTGGAGTTTCTTTAATGGGCCATCAGCACTTGGCTACTCCATTGTTGAACCTGAAATGCTGGTTGTGGATGTTCCCAACCTCATAACATATTTCAGTATCACATATAGCAGTACTTCATAACCTCACAAATAATGACAGCATATACAATCCAACAGGATATTAATGTTCAACAGATCAAGACTTTCAAAACGATACCTCACAAGGCATACTTTGTACAAAACATATCATAATTATGATAAGTGAAAGAAAGTGTAGATTCAAATGAAGTAAAAATCTTAAGCGAATCCACATGTTCCATAGAGTCTCTATGGATAGAAATTTCATGCTCTAGTAAAAATATAACATTAGGGATCTATTATCGACCACCTGACCAGGACAGTAATAGTGATGATGAAATGCTGAGGGAAATTAGAGAGGCTATCAAAATTAAGAACCCAATAATAGTGGGGGATTTCAATTATCCCATATTGACTGGGAACATTTCACTTCAGGACGAAATGCAGAGATAAAATTTCTCGATACTTTAAATGACTGCTTCATGGAGCAGCTGGTACGGGAACCCACAAGGGGAGAGGCAACTCTAGATTTAATCCTGAGTGGAGCGCAGGAGCTGGTCCAAGAGGTAACTATAGCAGGACCGCTTGGAAATAGTGACCATAATACAATAGCATTCAACATCCCTGTGGTGGGAAGAACACCTCAACTGCCCAACACTGTGGCATTTAATTTCAAAAGGGGGTACTATACAAAAATGAGGGGGTTAGTTAGACAAAAGTTAAAAGGTACAGTGACTAAAGTGAAATCCCTGCAAGTTGCATGGGCCCTTTTTAAAGACACCATAATAGAGGCCCAACTTCAATGTATACCCCAAATTAAGAAAAACAGTAAAAGAACTAAAAAAGAGCCACCGTGGCTTAACAACCGTGTAAAAGAAGCAGTGAGAGATAAAAAGACTTCCTTTAAAAAGTGGAAGTCAAATCCTAGTGAGGCAAATAGAAAGGAGCACAAACACTGCCAACTTAAGTGCAAGAGTGTAATAAGAAAAGCCAAAGAGGAGTTTGAAGAACGTCTAGCCAAAAACTCCAAAGGTAATAACAAAATGTTTTTTAAGTACATCAGAAGCAGGAAGCCTGCTAAACAACCAGTGGGGCCCCTCGCTGATCAAAATACAAAAGGAGCGCTTAAAGATGATAAAGGCATTGCGGAGAAACTAAATGGATTCTTTGCTTCAGTCTTCACGCCTGAGGATGTTAGGGAGATTCCCCAACCTGAGCTGGCTTTTGTAGGTGACAAATCTGAGGAACTGTCACAGATTGAAGTGTCACTAGAGGAGGTTTTGGAATTAATTGATAAACTCAACATTAACAAGTCACCGGAACCAGATGGCATTCACCCAAGAGTTCTGAAAGAACTCAAATGTGAAGTTGCGGAACTATTAACTAAGGTTTGTAACCTGTCCTTTAAATCGGCTTCGGTACCCAATGACTGGAAGTTAGCTAATGTAACGCCAATATTTAAAAAGGGCTCTAGGGGTGATCCCGGCAATTACAGACCGGTAAGTCTAACGTCGGTACCGGGCAAATTAGTTGAAACAATAGTAAAGAATAAAATTGTCAGACACATAGAAAAACATAAACTCTTGAGCAAGAGTCAACATGGTTTCTGTAAAGGGAAATCGTGTCTTACTAATCTATTAGAGTTCTTTGAAGGGGTCAACAAACATGTGGACAAGGGGGATCCGGTGGACATAGTGTACTTAGATTTCCAGAAAGCCTTTGACAAGGTCCCTCACCAAAGGCTCCTACGTAAATTAAGCT
Source organism: Platysternon megacephalum (assembly GCA_003942145.1). NCBI lineage: Eukaryota > Metazoa > Chordata > Testudines > Platysternidae > Platysternon > Platysternon megacephalum. The sequence continues at coordinate 316,558 of QXTE01000425.1, forward strand.
GTCATGGGATAAAAGGGAAGGTCCTTTCATGGATTGAGAACTGGTTAAAGGACAGGGAACAAAGGGTAGGAATTAATGGTAAATTCTCAGAATGGAGAGAGGTAACTAGTGGTGTTCCCCAAGGGTCAGTCCTAGGACCAATCCTATTCAATTTATTCATAAATGATCTGGAGAAAGGGGTAAACAGTGAGGTGGCAAAGTTTGCAGATGATACTAAACTACTCAAGATAGTTAAGACCAAAGCAGATTGTGAAGAACTTCAAAAAGATCTCACAAAACTAAGTGATCTGGCAACAAAATGGAAATGAAATTTAATGTGGATAAATGTAAAGTAATGCACATTGGAAAAAATAACCCCAACTATACATACAACATGATGGGGGCTAATTTAGCTACAACGAGTCAGGAAAAAGATCTTGGCGTCATTGTGGATAGTTCTCTAAAGATGTCCACGCAGTGTGCAGAGGCGGTCAAAAAAGCAAACGGGATGTTAGGAATCATTGAAAAGGGGGTAGAGAATAAGACAGAGAATATATTATTGCCCTTATATAAATCCATGGTACGCCCACAGCTCGAATACTGTGTACAGATGTGGTCTCCTCACCACAAAAAGGATATTCTAGCACTAGAAAAGGTTCACAAAAGGGCAACTAAAATGATTAGGGGTTTAGAGAGGGTCCCATACGAGGAGAGATTAGAGAGGCTGGGACTCTTCGGCTTGGAAAAGAGAAGACTAAGGGGGGACATGATAGAGGTATATAAAATCATGAGTGATGTTGAGAAAGTGGATAAGGAAAAGTTATTTACTTATTCCCATAATACAAGAACTAGGGGTCACCAAATGAAATTAATAGGCAGCAGGTTTAAAACAAATAAAAGGAAGTTCTTCTTCATGCAGCGCACAGTCAACTTGTGGAACTCCTTACCTGAGGAAGTTGTGAAGGCTAGGACTATAACAATGTTTAAAAGCGGACTGGAGAAATTCATGGTGGCTAAGTCCATAAATGGCTATTAGCCAGGATGGGTAAGAATGGTGTCCCTAGCCTCTGTTCATCAGAGGATGGAGATGGATGGCAGGAGCGAGATCACTTGATCATTGCCTGTTAGGTTCACTCCCTCTGGGGCACCTGGTATTGGCCACTGTCGGTAGACAGATACTGGGCTAGATGGACCTTTGGTCTGACCCGGTACGGCTTTTCTTATGTTCTTATGTTCTTATATGACAGTGGTGAACATGGGGTTCCAGGGTGTTGCTTGGAGGTACAGGGTGCCACAAATACCCTCTATCGGATTCTGTGGGATAGTCGGTGACAGCTAGGTGTGTGTGGTTGGTGTGGGTTTTTTTTTCTATATTGAAGCAGGGTCTCTCAAGATATGTGGGTGGCTGGTTCCATGATGCAATCTACTTTTCTGGTGGAGTGTCCTTGTTTGGTGGAGGTGGTTTTAAGTGTGTTAAAGTGTGTATCCCAGACTTTCTCCTTGGAGTATATTCTATAGTTCAGCAAAGACACTGGATTTATTGCTCATTACCACAATCTATAACCCACTAACCTTTCTTTGTCCTACAACTGCAGCGGTGTTAATTGCCCACTTCACCTTGAATGGTTTCTTATAACATGTTAACTCCTTATATGAAACATCTGTTCCACCTTGTATTTAGCTGTGACACTCTGAGGCCATGTCTACACTACAAAATTATATTGACCTAACTTACGTCAACATACAGCCACCGTAGCTATTAAATCACTTGTGTGTGTGCACACTTGGTTCCTCACCAACAGCACTTGTATTTATTGTATTGTTGGTGTGGGGCATTGTGGGATGGCTCCTGAAAGCCAGTAACCATTGACGTAAGCAACGCAGTGTCTACACTGACACTGCATTGACCTAATTACATCGACCGTGATTCTATGCCATTCAGGGAGGTGGTGTTACTAAATCAGCGGAGAGAGGCACTTATGTTGGTGGGAGCCAAATTTAAATGAACACACTTCCACAGCTAGGTCGACGCAAGACAGCTTACATCAACATAACCCTGTAGTATAGACCAGGCCTGAGTACTTTCCTAGACCTGAAGAAGAGTCACCCACCTTGTCTCTCTAATATTAAATTTGAATTTGTCTGTACAACTTTAATTTGCCCCCCTTGTGCGTATGCATTATGAAACAATCTTTAATTACACGATCACATATATTTTTCCACAGGAACCTTTCTTTCTTCAGTGCACAGCAACCTGGTACTCAGTTAATGAGACACCAATTCAATATTTATTTTTTCTTCATCCTTTAATGTGCGCCTTATTTACTACACACCATCCAACACCAGCACCAAATAAGGAATTTAAAAAAAAATTCGTCCTCGATTTTTATATTGTATCCATATCCAAAGTAAATGAGTGCTGCACAAACATTAATGATTTTGTCTTAATATTCCTCCTCCCTCGTGAGGCAGGGAAGTAGCATTTTACAGATGAAGAACTGTGGCACAGGTCAACTAAAGAAATTTTTTAAAGTGTTAATTAATTTTTTATGCTTCTAAAATAATTGCTTTTAATTTTTGTGAAAGTTATAAGCAACTGGCAATTCCTCTTGGAATGGAAATGTTTAGGCTACTTGAATTATGGGTGTAATATCAGAATGCACCTGTAATTCTTCAGTAGTTTTTTCTCCTCCCTTCTATATTTGCCCTAACCCTATTTTTCATACAAATCTTATATATGTGTGTGTGTGTGTGTGTGTGTGTGTGTGTGTGTGTGTGAATAAAGGCATGTGTTTGTGAAGAATATTTGCTGTTTGTTATTAATTATTCTCCTGAATAAAAATTTTCAGTCTTCCAATTAGGATGTTGACAATACCATGTGGCTTAAATCACTCACCTTGAATATGGGGGATAATGCTGACTGAAAATTGTTGTCAAAGTTTTGACAATAAACTAAACTAAATAAATGAAATACACAAACTATTTGGCAAATACTTGTAAATAACAAACACTCTTACAAAAATCAGAATCAGCTCATGAATAATCCAAAATTAAAGAAAGGGCTACATTTATCTGATTTATCAGCTCTGTTGCTGATGTAATAAAATTGGGTCAAGACACCAGCTGAAGCTCTGGCCCTTATACTTTATTACTGGGTATGTACCATAGTCCAGTTATGTAAAAGCTTCCCTATCTGCCTTAGTTTCAGATCAGCTTCAAATAAAAACTGGTTAATTGTCTGTTCACTGTCCCATTTTAATAGTATAAAGATGATTATACATGTCCAATGCAATATCATACATTTATTGTTACAGAGAGGAGAAAGAAAAGGAGGTATGAAGGGAAACAACCAAGCTATGGATAATCTTTCCCTTTATTATGGAGGTATCTCAGTAAGGTGGGATAAGAATGGAATAATATATATGAAAAAGCCAAAAAGTACGTACTTTTAGGTCAGTACTTTTAATGAGTAGCCATTTGACTTCAATCCACAAAGAACATTTTACTAAACTAGTTTCTTATTAAACAGTAAGGTGCTGAAAACAATGGAAACTGAGGATGCACAGTACCTCACAGGAATGCTAAGCAACTTGCATGATCAAACCCATAATGCACACCAGAGTAGAAAAATGGGCAAAGTTGATCAGTGCCTGAGAATACAATCTTGAATAAATAGTTTTCAGAGAACAAGAACTTCCTAACATTCAGACACAGTTGTGAATTACAAGAGATGCTAGGCTGGGTCTAATAAATAATAAGAGTTCACATCTAATACATCTAAGAGTTCGCAACTGAAACTGAAGTTTCACACAAAAGGGACAAGATTAGACGATTGTCAAGGTGAACAGCTTTTTCCATGGGATATGGGAGACTGCCCAAGAATAAATCACATCAGCTTTCTCAGCCAGCATGGGTTTGCAGGGTCAGGCCAAGAAAGTGGGAGCTCAGATTGGATAATTTAGATATCTGTAAAAAAGCTCCTGTATTGGCTGGCTGGGGCACCAGACAGTTAATAAAAGAACCAGGTCCTGTGAACAAGAGTCTCTTTCTTGCTCTACCTTCCATTACAAAATCTCATCCTCCCTCCCAACTCCATGCTGCTAGTGTTGGAGGGTAGTAGCAATCATGGTTGTTGTTTTTGTGTGTGCTTATATTGCAGGATTCCTCAAGGACTGCTGAGGAATTTTTGGTCATGTGGCTGAAGCAATCATGTGATTTCATGTGGTCTGTACTTTAACACTAATATGGACATTATTGGAGGTGGATCAACTGCACAGGCTCATGTGGACTGCACAGATTTCAACAGCTGGTTGGTATAAGCTGTTGAAGGACTTATGATGCAGTCAGCTGGTATGGGTACTCAAGGAGTTGGGTGGCCGGATAGCATGGATAGTTTGTTTGCTGAATTGGTATGGTTTGTTTTGTTACATTTTTTGTTTTCACAGGATTGCAACTTTGGGCTGTAGGTCCTGCCAGCACAAGAATAGTTATAGGGGTTGGTAGTCTCAAATTTGCAAGAGGGGAACCCTTCTCCCTGCAAATCAGGCATCCATGCACCTTTCCTAGAAAAGGAGGCTGGATTTATAGGGAAACCTGAGACATCATATGAGGCTTGGTGGTTTTCACGGCAATAGGCTGTTGTGGGTTGCAGACCAATAGGTAATGCAGGATCTGATACACCCTTGGTTTTAAAGTGTCAGGTTGACCCTGGGAATATGATGCTCTGAATTTGAATTTCATAATGGAAGAGACCCCGGCCTAGATGAGTGTCTATAACCTTCCCTCTTTTCATCTGCTGCCAGGACAGGTTGCCCTGAGCATTAATCCTGTTACAAATTTAGATGATTTAGATATAGAATAAGTGCAGCTACTTGGACAAAGTTTCAGAAGGCTGTGCCCATTTTCATTGACCTCTGCTATTTGCAAACCATTCCAGATGTAGAAGCTATCTCAGAAAGATAAAGTCATGATACAAGATAAGGTATTACACAGTCAATCCTTCCCTGGATGGTTTTGAGGTTGAAGAAAATATCACCACAAAATCCAAACTAGTTTGTAGCAGTGTTGGTGAGTAGGATGTGGGTTTAGTTTGAATTCAGACAGTAATATTTAATCATCTGAACATTAAAAACAGGTAAGCTGTGGGGAAATGGTTCAAACTCATGGCTGAAGAGGATGGATATGAAAACAGGGATTATAAAATTTAAATCAAGATTGGATGTTTTTTCTAAAAGCTATCCTCTAGGAATTCTTGTGGAGAAGTTCTGTAAGCCTGAGTTATACAGGAGGTCAGACTAGATGATCACAATGATCCCTTCTGACCTTACAATCTATGAATCTATGAAAATTGATACATTGAAACAAACTAGGGAAACCTCTTCTTATCATTCTGAAAAAACATGCTGAGGAGAGAGAAGAGAGCATAGTATTTAGAAGTTATGTTAGGGCCCAATTCTGCCTCCAACATATATGTTGATATAATCTAGTCATACTATGAAGTGAAGGAGGAAAATAATTCTTCTAAAAATCCTTTTCCTTGATATGGTATTTATTTGATAAAGACTGCAAATGTATTGATATTAAAGCTGTGAGGAAATGATTTCCCTGTTCCATGATACTTCAAGAGTCAATACTTTTCCCGTTCCACAGTGGGACGAACTAAAACCTTTTGAAGTTTTTCAAACAAACTGGGAGGTGGACGGAGAGGGACAGTGTGAGACCAAACAACCAAAATAGTTGGGAGACTCTGGTTCAAGACCCTACTGCCATTCACTGAAATGAGTATTCCAGGCAACTGGCAATTCAGGGATGGGAATAGTCATTGGACTAGCAAGAGACTGACTCTATAGGTCAGGGCACTCAGCCAAGAGGGAAAAGACAGAGGTTCAATTCCTTCCTTCAATGTGTAGTCAATTATTTATGTAGAACAGCTCCAACAGGAGACACTAAGAGACCTCCATCCCTAAATTGCCAGTTGCGTGGTGGTCAGGATTCAAGTCCCTGGTCTAAATCAAGCAAAAGACAGACATGAATCTGTACCTTCTTACATCACAGATGAATGCCCAGACCACCACACTATTGGCTATTCAGGTGCTGTTTGTCTGTCTCTTGTGGTTTTGACCAGAAATTCCATCCCGGACCTGCAAAAGATTTCCTAACAAATTTTTTTGAAACTGGTACGTTCCCAGTGAAAGTTTTTGTTTTGATAAACTGTCATTTTCTGATTAAAAACTATTTGATCAAAAAATTCCTGACCAGCTCTAATTTATATGCATGGAACCAGTCCTCTCCTCCCTTCACCTTCCACTGACTTTAAATGATAGTGGGAACAGGCCCATACTCTCTAGCTGATATAAGCATGTTTTCAAAATATGTAAAATTGCTTTGATCAGAGGGGAGGGTCCCAGAGGCTGGGCTCCAACCTGAGTCCTAAGGTCTACACAGCAATTTTTAGCCCCACAGTCTTGAGCTCCATGAGCCACAGCCGTACTGAGGAACTTTTATTCCAGTACAGAAGTACCCTAAATGTAACTACAAAACTTGAAACAAACCCTGTTTTACTGATCGTTAAAGCATCAGACAGCTGAGGCTCTCTGCTAGTTAAAAATCCAAGTCATAATGATATGTGACATCACTATCATCTCCAAGGCAACCAATGGTGAGATCATAGACAGCATGAGAAATCAGGGACAAATTAACTAGATTATTTTTTAATGTAAAGGCTATAATAATAAGGGAAGGGAAAATAAATATAAGATACGGTATAAAAACAGAATTGCTTCTAATTTCATTTTTTAAAAGTTCAGCTGTCCCATAGGGATCATTTGCTTCTTAAAGGTAAACTTGCATTTTTATATATATTAAATAGGTATTTAAATTCCCAAGCCCTTAGTAGAATACACATATGCTTACAAATCAATCCCTTGTAAAGGTGAACTGGAAGACATTTCATGGTACTCATTCAGAGTTCAGCATTTCATCAACAAGTATTGGTGCTGATCACAACAAACATCATGTAAAAAATGCAGCTTTCTGCAAGGTTTAGGTTCCTATAGTGTCAACTTCTACATGAGAAACAAAGGACTCCAATCTCGGGACTGAACAGGTAAAAAGCTTTTTAATTCACTTTGAAAATGTAGGTTTTCTTGTCATTGTTAAGCTACCTATGATCTATTAATAGTTTGAGATTTCCAACTGCTGTGATACTTTTTTATGAAAAAGCATTTCATTTCTCCTTTAAATATGTGTGTGATTTGGAAGGAGGTGGGGGGGAAAGACACCTTCCCTCAGAGGAACACTCAGAAGGGTATCGTGTTTACTAGCTGTCGGACTCTATTCCCTTCTCGGAAGCTCTCATTTCTAACAAAGAACCCACTGTACTGTTTGACTTGAAATGTTTTAAAGGAAAAAATCTAAATTATTTGCACTTCAGCTGAAACATGTTATTCAAACTGTGTTAAGAAACTGAAGTATTCTGCAATTTTGGGAGCTCGATGGACAGGAGGCAATTACCCTTTTCATAAAAGTGCATTTGTGTTGAAATAAAAACACTGATATTTTTCTGGCACCTTGCTGCCAGGCAGAATTTTAGTGTAAGACCACTGTGTAAAGGTGCTGCTCTTTAGAGGGACAGGAGAGTAGGAAGCATTTTAATAAATAAGCGATAGAATTTTCCTACAGATTATAAATTTCTCTCTTAGCCTAAATGTAATTATGCAGGCACACTTTTTAAAGGAAAAATACTAGCATATGCCTGAAAGCATGAAATATGGCACAAAGTCAACATATCACACATTCTAAGTTGTTCCTTATCCTTCCTCTCCCCTGAAAATTAGTATATACATTACCTTGGGATTTTTTTATTTTTTTCATTATAAAATAAGAGAAAAATTCTGTTCAGGAGTATGTCTATGTGCTGAAGAATTTTATTTTCTTTAACACATTTGAAGTCTGAAGAGCTGCATCAAGATGTATAGTGCATACGTTTCAGTATCCAAGAGATAACTTACTGTGTTTACCATGTGTCTCTGAGCTTGATCTCTTAAGATGCTGAAATATAGGTTTAGGCTGCTTTTGAGTCATACACCCTGTTTATTTACTTTTTAACAGAATGTTTTTATACTTACTTTTCAGATCCTCAAAAAAGTTCCCAAGTTTGATGCCATTTGAGGTCTGATCTGAAGCCCACTGAAATCAGTAGAAAGATTCTCATTTACTTCAATGGGCTTTGGATCAGGCCTTAAGAGCTGCATGACCTTGCATGACAAAGAAATACTATCCAGTTGCTATGAATGAGATAATGAATAGGAAAGTTTACACAGAAAAAGTACATTTCATACTACTTTGCTTCATTCAAGTGAGAAAGAGTGCCATGTACTGCTAGGCTATGTCTACACTACACACTACTTTTGGCGCGGTAAGTAAAGTATGTGCAGCTACATGCTGCAGTGAAAAGCAAGCTGCATCCACACTGTGGTGTGTAGCTACATTGTGGGGCAGAAATGAATTGTGACTGGGAGCAAGGGGTCAAGTTCCCATCCAGCAACTTTCTCATTCACACAATACCATCTATATCCCATAATTTTTGCACCTTTATTTAAAATCCCACAAACCGGCATGGCACTTTTCACTATCTATCATCTCTGACAAAAGCATGGGACATGCATAACTCTGCACTATTTTCATGAATGTTGCAAACACAGGACGGACAATCCTTGAGTAAGTGGAGAGCTGTTGGAAGAACTGCAACAGCAGAGGGCATGACAATTTCTGTGAGGACAAACTGCTGAAGGACATAGGAAATGCAGTTCAAGATTGGTGGTGGCATTCACGTAGCAGCTACAGACAGTGGAGTACCACTTTTGGTCCCGAGAAACGAGCACTAACTAATGGGATCACATCATAATACACATTGGAGACTATGAGCAGTGACTACAGAACTTTTGGATGTGAAAGGCCACAATCCTGGATTAGTGTGCCAAGCTCACCCCAGGCCTTCAGTGCAGGGACATCAGAATAAGAGCTGCACTGACAGTTGAGAAGTAAGTGGTGATTTCACTGTGGAAACTTCAATGCCAGATTGTTACCACAGTGGACAATCATTTTGGAGTTGGCAAATCCACAGTAAGGACAACTGTCATGCAAGCACATAGGGCCATTAATTGTCTCCTGCTATAAAGGACTCTGACTTTGAGCAATGTGCAGGACATACGGGATAGATTTTCAGTAATGGGCTTCCTTGTTTTGGCACCAGCCCACCTTGCCACAGAGTACATCAGTAGAAAGGGTTATTTTTCTATGGTTATGTAAGCATTGGTGGATCACCAGGATGCGTCATGATAAATTAATCAAACTGTACCACAGAATGAAAATGGATAGAAATTCCATGCTTGAATAATAACAGTATAGCAATAGGAATACAATACCGACCACCTGATCAGGATGAGAACAGTGACTGTGAAATGCTCAGGGAGATTAGAAAGGCAACAAAGGCAGAAAAGGCATTAATAATGGGGGATTTCAACTATCTCAGACTGTAATTTAATTAACATCCTTGTAGGGGGGAAAAGGTCAAAGAAACAGTTACTAAAGTTGCATTTAACTTCAAAAGGGGGAACTACACAAAAATGAGGAAGCTAGTAAAATGGAAATTAAAAGGAACAGTCAAAAGGGTGAAATCCCTGCAAACTTCATGGAGACTATTTAAAAACTCCATAATAGAGGCTCAGATTAAATGTATACTCCCAAATAAAAAAAAACAGAGGACAAAAAAAATGTCACCATGGCTAAACAGCAAAGAGGCATTAGAGGCAAAAAGGCATCTTTCAAAAATTAGAAGTCAAATCCTAGTAAGGAGAACAGAAAGAAGCATAAACTGTGGCAAATCAAGTATAAAAGTAAAATTCAGCAGGCCAAGAAAGAATCTGAAGAGCAACCAGCTAAAGACAAAAACTAACAGCAAAATAATTAAAGTACATCATAACCAGGAAGCCTGCCAAACTGTCAGTGGGACCACTGGACAATCGAGCTGCTAAAGGAGCACTCCAGGAAGATAAGGCCCTTCCAGAGAAGCTAAATTAATTCTTTTCATCAGCCTTCACTGCAGAGGATGGGGGAAAATCCCTACACCAAAGACATTCTTTGTAAGTGACAAATCTGAGGAACTGTCCCAAATTGAGGTGTCATTAGAGGAGGTTTTGGAACAAGTTGATAAATTAAACAGTAATAAGTCACTAGGACCAGATGGTATTCACCCAAGAGTTCTGAAGGGACTCAAATGTGAAATTGCAGAACTACTAACTGTAACATATCATTTAAATCAGTTTCTGTACCAAATGACTGGAGGATAGCTAATGTGATGCCATTTTTAAAAAAAAAGCTCCAGAGGTGATCCCAGCAATTACAGGCTGATAAGCCTAGCTTCAGTACCGGGCAAACTGGTTGAAACTATAGTAAAGAACAGAATTATCAGACACATAGATGAACACGATTTACTGGGGAAGAATCAACATGGTTTTTGTAAAGGGAAATCATGCCTCACCAATCTATTAGAATTCTTTGAGGGGGTCTAAAAGCATGAGGACAAGGGTAATCCAGTGGATATATTGTACTTAGATTTTCAGAAAGCCTTTGACAAGGTCCCTCACCAAAGGCTCTTAAGCAAAGTAAGCTGTCATGGGATAAGAGAGAAGGTCCTCTCGTAGATTGGTAACTGGTTAAAAGATAGGAAACAAAGGGTAGGAATAAATGGTCAGTTTTCAGAATGGAGAAAGGTAAACCCTGATGTCCCTCAGGGGTCAGTACTGGGACCAGCACTGTTCAACATAATCATAAACAATCTGGAAAAAGGGGTGTGATAAGTGAAGGGGGGGAACTCCATTTTATGGACACCCACCCAGCCAATTAGCTATAAAATTCCTCTTAGTAGCTGTTCGCTACTTGCTTTACCTGTAAAGGGTTAACAAGCCCATAGCTAAAAGGAAAGGAGTGGGCACCTGACCAAAAGAGCCAATGGGAGGGCTAGAACTTTTTAAAATTGGGAAATAATTTCCCTTTGTCTGTGTTTTGTGGTTGTCCGGGGAAGAGGGGAACAGGGCAGCAGTTATGCTGTGAGAAGCTTTAAGCCAGGTATGAAAACCCATCAGATCATACCTAGAGATTGCTTATCTGAAACCCCAGATATGTAAGTAAATTAGGGAATGTCTAGGAAGACGTGATAAGGTTTATTTCTGTTTATTTCTTATTGGCTTGTGGACTCCTCTGTGCTAGCCCCAGATGCTTTTATTTTGCTTGTAACCTTTAAGCTGAACCTCAAGAGAGCTATCTCGATGCTTAATTTATGTAATTGTTTCTTTTAAGATCTGGCAAAAAGCCTAAGTTCCAGATGTATTTTCTTTCTTTTTGTTTTTAATAAAATTTACCTTTTTTAAGAACAGGATTGGATTTTTGGTGTCCTAAGAGGTTTGTGCACATGCTGTTTGACTAGCTGGTGGCAACAGCTAATTTCCTTTGTTTTCTTTCTCAGCTCTTCCCCGGAGGGGGAGTGAAAGGGCTTGAGGGTACCCCACAGGAAGGAATTCCCAAGTGCGCCTTCCTGGGTCCCAAGGGGTTTTTTGCACTTGGGTGGTGGCAGCATCTACCCACCCAAGATCAGAGAGAAGCTGTAACCTTGGGAGTTTAATACAAGCCTGGAGTGGCCAGCGAAGTGCCTTGACAGGGGTAAACAGTGAGGTGGCAAAATTTGCAAATGATACAAAACTACTCAAGATAGTTAAGTCCACAGCAGACTGTGAAGAGTTAAAAAGGGATCTGAGTGACTGGGCAACAAAATGACAGATGAAATTCAATGTTGATAAGTGCAAAGTAATGCACATTGGAAAACATAATCCCAATTATACATATAAAATGATGGGGTCTAAATTAACTATTACTACTCAAGAAAGAGATCTTGAAGTCATTGTGGATAGTTCTCTGAAAACATCCACTCAGGGCTTGTCTACATTACCTGCAGCGCAGGCGGAGTCAATGGGAGAGCGTCAGCCATCGGCTTATTGCAGTGAAGACACCACGGTAAGTAGATCTAAGTACGTCGACATCAGCTACATTATTCATGTAGCTGAAGTTGCGTAATTTAGATCGACTTCCCCTCCCCCCCCTCCAGTGTAGACCAGGCCTCAATGTGCAGTGGCAGTCAAAAAAGCTAACAGAAAGTTGGGAATCATTAAGAAAGGGATAGATAAGACAGAAAATATCATATTGCCTCTATATAAATCCATGGTACGCCCACATCTTGAATACTGCGTGCAAATGTGGTCGCCCCAACTCAAAAAAGATATATTGGAATTGGAAAAGGTTCAGAAAAGGGCAACAAAAATTATTAGGGTTATTGAACAGCTTCTATATGAGGAGAGATTAATAAGACTTTTCAGCTTGGGAAAGAGACGACTAAGGGGGGGATATGATTGAGGTCTATAAAATCATGACTGGTGTGGAGAAAGTAAATAAGAATGTGTTATTTACTGCTTCTCATAACACAAGAACTAGGGGTCACCAAATGAAATTAATAGGCAGCAGGTTTAAAACAAACAAAAGGAAGTATTTCTTCACACAGTGCACAGTCAACCTGTGGAACTCTTTGCCAGAGGATGTTGTGAAGGCCAAGACTATAACAGGGTTAAAAAAGAACTAGATAAGTTCATGGAGAATAGGTCCATCAATGGCTATTAGCCAGGATGGGCAGGGATGGTGTCCCTAGCATCTGTTTGCCTGAAGCTGGGAATGGGTGACAGGGGATGGATCACTTGATGATTACCTGTTCTGTTCATTCCTTCTGAAACACCTGGCATTGGCCACTGTTGGAAGACAGGATTCCGGGGTGAATGGACCATTGGTCTGACCCAGTATGGTCATTCTTATGAGTCAAGTATCAGAGGGGTAGCCGTGTTAGTCTGGATCTGTAAAAGCAGCAAAGAATCCTGTGGCACCTTATAGACTAACAGACGTTTTGCAGCATAAATTCCACACATCTATTAGTTTAGCCCATGTCTACACTACCACTTATGTCGGCAAAACTTATGTCGCTCAAGGGTGTGAAAAAAAACAGCCCTTAGCAACAAAAGTTTCACCAGCATATCTGGTAGTGTGCACAGCGCTATGTTGGGAGGAGGCGGAGAGTGTGCGGGGTGTTATTAGCATGATTATGACAAGGGAGCATGGTGAAACATGTGCTAATGTTAAAAATCCCTGTCAGGAGAAACATTGCTAGTAGAAAGAAACCCCAAAAATGCTGGGAGAGGAGAGAATTACAGCCTGAAATGGAATTCATAAAGTATTGTCTTTTATCTGGTTTTAAACTGTAGAAAAAACACCCTAATTAATATTTTAGAATTTCATAAGATGGTGTGATAGGGTTTTGTGACCCAAAGCATCCTTGTATTCACACCCTACACACCACTGTAATAATCTTTGTTCAAAATATGCCTTGTGCGGTAACATTTGAAAACTATTAACTCGCTGGTCAATAATATGGTGAAAGTATGTAGCAACATTATATCTAAAGTTATGAATTCCCCCCGTGTGATGTTACTTGTTCAAAACCCGACAGCCCTGCCTAGGCAAAAGTTGTTAAACAGGCCTGTCCTAAACAAAGGAATGAGTGTTTACCTCATTGGTATATAAGTAGTAAACAGCATCCTCAAAATAGCAGAGGGAGGAATAGCAGATGGCAGGAAAACAGAACAATTGGCATTTCAGCAAACACAATTGGGGAAAGAAAGGGCATTGAGTCTCCTTCACCACCAGACTCCATGTCACCTTCCTCTCTTCTTGAATAAACTTTACTTTGAGGGGTAAACTTTAGAAGAATACACTTCCAAGGTACACTGGACCACAAAAGAAAGGGGCAGAAAGCTCCAAGTTATCCCTTTCACCTAAGAAGACAAAGGCACCTGCACCTTTGGGCTTCTGGGAGAGATCCTGACTGAGGAGCGGATCAGTCACTGTCTTGGTGGAAGACTGTGGTTGAGAAAGAGCATCTGGAACAAAGCATTGAACCAAAATTTGTGCGATTAAGTTTTATACTTTTAGATGCTTTTTCACTTTTATTTGCTTATAACCATTTCTAACTTTATCTCTCAGACTTGAGCTCACTTAAAATCCTATTTTATTTTGCTAATAAACTTGTTTTATTTTAATCTAAACCAACAGTGCTGTGGTCGTACTAAAGCAAATGTCAACTCCAGTTAATGTGTCAAACTGCTGTGTTTTGTCTCCTTAAAGGAGCAAGCGAACACATTATTTCTCTGAACTGTCCAGGAGAGGGCTGGACAGTGCAGCGTACACGGTTTTGGGAACATTCAGGACTGGGAGTGTGTTGGAGTCACCCTGCAAGCCATAACCAAGGCTGGTGGAAGCCAGAGTGCGGCTGTCGACAGGCTGCTGGGGTCAGAGCTGCTGACCCTGGGCTGGCTAACACACAGACACTGAGGGTGTGACCTGCATACTGGTTCTAAGCAGCCCAGGTTGAGCGCTACAACAGCAAATCATTGTGAGGCACCCAAGGTAACAGGGCGGATCGCCACACAACCCCTCACTGGTCTGGGTTGCACCCCAGAATGTGATAGTTTTGTAATAATGTTATCAGGACAGACCCTTAGACTATCATGCAAACAAGCTCAAAAGAAACAAGAAAGATAGCTGAACAGGAAAATGCTCTAGCATCAACAGCTTACTAGGTTGAACCCCAGTAAATACATTTAAATTATTTGTTTTGTCATTTAACGGATTTTGGTTATAAGCAAATACATAGGCATGTGTGTGTTTTAGTAAGAAAGAGAAATTATAGAGTTAAATATAACAACAATGCCACCACAAAGCAGCAGAAGAGCACAGGCAAAGCATCAAGACAGTCAATGCTCAGATACATCAAGCCAAAAGACAAAACAAAAAACAGTGATAACAAGCAACAATGCAAACAAACCTCCAGTTCTTCAGTGGTCCCCACTAAGCCCTGAGAAAACTGAGTGAAAACACAAAGATTCACAAACCCAGACCATGTGCTTTAGAGATTGTGGATATTTTTTATTCACAGGGACTGAAAGTTTAGACTACAAAAATGTTTTCATGTGAAATGTTTGAGACTGTTGGTGAAATCTGGTCTTTCTTCAGAAACAGTGACAGATTTGTTAAAGCTCTTTGTGGACATTATCATTCTTTGAAGAGAGGGGTGATAGATGGTTTTGTCTTGGTAGCTGCAACACCGGATCTCCAGAGGGCAAAAGGCATACATAAGACATTAAAAATATGTGAAAGTTTTTCAAGGGTTAACCTGTAGCCTAAACAAATATGACTAGGCATGGGTAGCAAGATTGCACAGACAAAGGGGTGTAAAAGGGGAATGTGCAGGGTTTGAGAGAGGGTTATGTTAGGGGTAAGAACAGGGTTGCACAACAGTTGCTAGGGAAACAAAAGGGAGTTAACATTTATGGAATAAACAGATTGCTGACAAAAAGTTATGGGCCAGGGTCATTGTAAAAAATGTTTTAAAAGGCTAAAAAGGTGATGGGGAGGGAAGAGGCTCTCAGATTGACATGTCTGAGAATGAGGATGGGGGATCTGGCCCTGGAGTGGAGGCCTAAGGGTGGTGACTCTTGCACAGTATGATTTAGAAAATTCCCTAGAAGGTTCTGTAGAGAGGCTCTCAGCCACTCCTGATGTGTCATGTGATAGCAGTGGCCCGTTGGAGGATGACTTTCTGATGTAGCAGGTATGCCTGATGATTCTGTAGAGGAACCCCCAAATAACCCTGAAAATGCAGATGTAAACCCCCAAACATCTGTGTATAGGAAGTGAGTGAGAAGTTGGCATTAAGAATCACCTAGATTTAGGGGATTGTTGTATTGTGAAGAATTTTGTTTTGTCAATCTGGAGCAAATAATTTCAAGCCAACAGGTTGTAGAACCCATACACACGGGGGTCAAGCTAGTTCTTGATGACGTTAATGATAGGCTATCCCCAGATGATTTTATTCAGTTACATTCAGGAACATGCCATTTAAACAACCCTTTGTTTTCAGTAGGAAGAAGAGGAAGTTACTCCCTTGTGCAGTAACAATGGTTCTTCAAGATGTACCTCTCTATGGGTGTGCCACTGTAAGTGTGTTTGCGTCCCTGCGCCTCTAATCGGAGATTTTTGGTGGCAGTGTCCGTTGAGCCCACACATGCGCTTTCCCTCCCTCGTGGTCTGCCTCAAGGCTACTAGCACTGCGTAGGCGAACTCCCCGCTCAGTTCCTTCTCTACCGCAGAGCCCTATGGAGAATTCCAAAGTAGAGGGGAGAAGGGCGGGTTGTGGAGCACCCACAGGGGGACACATCTCGAAGAATCATCATTACTGCACAAGGTGAGTAACTTCTTCTTCTTTGAGTAGTGTCCCTATGGGTGCTCCACTGTAGGCGACTCCCGAGCAGTATCCACCACCGGAGGCTGGGACTTCAGAGTGGAGTCTGTTACTATAGAGAATACTGTGGAACCAAAGATGGCCAGTGATTGCATAATGTTCTGTAAAAGTGTGGGTGTGACGGTACCTCCCATAAGGCTTTGTGGGAATATGACATAACTGGAATATGTTTTGTGCTGCCTGTGCCAGGTACATATCTCTGTAAAGGTTATGGTCTGCTATATCTATTCATCCCTTTTGTACACATGTATCATTTTGTACTTGAGGTTAAGAATATGGATTGTATACTTGATTGCTTAAGGTCTGTGAGGCATTCCTTTAGGAAGGAATTCACTAGGTTAAGTACCCGGTCGGGGAACAATGCATCTTGGAATGCGTCAATCCACATAAGAAGTCTTCCTGGAGACATGCAAGATATCATGTGGGTAATGGCTGCTACCTGCAAGTCCTGTGTCATGCATGGGCATGTGACCTGCCCATGTGATTCCGAATCTCCCTTCTGTGACTGGATTCTACAGAGGGAGAGGAGGGGGTCTCCACCCACTAGAGACAGTCTATTTAAACCCGGGTGAGACCCCTCCATTTTGTCTTCAGCTGGCTAAAGAAGGAGCCTCTCCACCCCCACAGGACACTTGAAGGAAACTGAAAACTACAGGGGGTGTGAGTGATTGCTGGACCCAGGCTAAAAGAAGATTAGCCTGTAAAAGGGAACATTTTGGAACTGGTGAGGATCTTATCTGTATTTAGTGCAATTAGACATAGATTTGCGTATTTTATTTTATTTTGCTTGGTAACTTCTTTTGTTCTGTCTGTTACTACTTGAAATCACTTAAATCCTACTATCTGTATTTAATAAAATCACTTTCTACTTATTAATTAACTCAGAGTATGTATTAATACCTGGGGGAGCAAACAGCTGTGCATATCTCTCTATCAGTGTTATAGAGGGCGAACAATTTATGAGTTTACTCTGTATAAAGTTTATACAGGGTAAAACGGATTTATCTGGGTTTAGACCCCATTGGGAATTGGGCATCTGAGTGCTAGGGGCAAGCAGGCTTCTGTGAGCTGTTCTCAGGTAACCCTGCAGCTTTGGGACGGCTGGTTATTCAGACTCTGGTCTGTGTCTGGAGCAGATAGGTGTGTCTGGCTCTCAGCAAGACTTTGAGTGCTGGAACCACCAGTAGCTGGCAGGGGAGAATAGAACCAGAGGTAGCCTTTGCACATCAGCTGGCAGCTCCCAAGGGGGTTTCTGTGAACCAACCCGTCACAGTGGGCAGAGGCCCAAGTTGCTCCTCTACAGATTTCTGAGATAGGGATATCTTTAAGGAGTGTGACCGAGGTAGAAATTGACCTCGTGGAGTGCATATGGACTCTGGACGGAGGCAGCAGGTTGCGCCCTTGATAACAGTGATTAATGCAACCAGAGACCCATTTGGATAGTCTTTGAGCCAATATCACAGAGCCTTTGGATCTTTCTGTGAAAGAAAAGAAGATTTTAGGAGATTTCTTAGTCTTAGTCCTGTCCAAATAGAATGCTAGTGTTCTATCATCTATTATATGCAGAATCGTCTCCCAGTTGTCACAATGTGGTTTTCGGAAAAAAACAGGGAAATGGATCTGTTGATTCATATGGAAAGTGCAGAGAAAATAGGGATATGGCCTTAGAGTTTTAGTCTTTTAAAAAGACCATGAATGCTGGGTGTGCCATCAGGGCTTCTATTTCTCCTATGAGCCTAGCTGAAGTGATGGCAATTAGAAATGCTGTCTTCATGGACAGATGTAAGAGAAAGCAAGTTGCCATGGACTCAAAGGGAGGTTTACTCAAAGCCCTGAGAACTAGGTTAAGATCTCAGGCTGGAGCGAGTGGTCTCACATGCATGAATCTTGTAGTTGAGTAGGTGAGCTCTTCAAACTATTAGGGAGGCATCCGTCCCTGGGTGGTGAGTGCCGTAAAGGAATCTACGTGTCAGCAGGTGAGCAAACACCAAGTATCTGTCTACCTGGCGGTGGAAAGCCATTTTCCTATAATATGTACCTTAAGGGAGCTGAGCGAGAGTTTTGACCTCTTGATGTGTAAAATGAAGTGTAAAATCAGAGGGAGAGAAGATGAGGTTGGGTCTATGTCTTTAGAATGACAAAAAAACTTGGAATCATTCCCATTTTGTAGGTAAGTATGTTGAGTGGTCAACTTTTGGCTGCGTAGCAACACGTCATTCAGCTCGTCAGAGCATTCTGCCTCTAAGCCTTGGAATTAAGAAGGAGCCAAGCCAGGAGGCGGAGGACCCGCAGGCTGGGGTGAAGGATCAGCTCATTGTTTTTAGAAAGCAGGTGAGGAATGGGCCAAAGAAGAAATCGGAGGACATACTGCCATCTGTGTAAGATAAGGGAAATAGATTTGGCTTGGCCAGGAGGGGACAATCAGAATAACTCTGGCTTTGTCTCGCTGAAATTTCAACAGGAGCTTGGATAGAAGAGGAAACTGGAAAAGGGCATACAAGATGTCCCCGTCCCATGGGAGGATGAGGTTCTCTCCCAGTGAATGTTTCCCCAGGCTGGCCCTGGAGCAGTAACGAGGACATTTCTTGTTCCGGTAAGTAGAGAAGAGATCCATAGTCAGGGTTCCACAAAGGGCGAATATATCTCGAAGCATCTCTGAGTTCAGTTCCCATTCGTGGTCATGAGAAAAATTCTGACTGAGACTGTTACGTTCTGTATCCCTGGTAGATAGACAGCTGAGATGAGCACATTGTGATGGATGCACCAATTCCAAACTTTGAGTGCTTCCGTGCAGAGGGAGGGAGACCTGGTAACTCCTTGGTGATTTACATAAAACATACGGGTCATATTGTCCATCATGACTTTTGTGCGGGTGTTCTTGATGAAAGGCAGAAAGTGTGCACAGACGTTCCTGACAGCCCTTAGCTCCAAAAGCGTGATATGGAGGGTCACTTCTGTGGAAGGCCATTTTCCCTGAATCTTGTGGTTGAGTAGGTGAGCTCTTCAGACTATTAGGGAGGCATCCGTCCCAGGGTGGTGAGTCTCTGTAACGGGAGGAACGCTCTCACTTTTACTGCATCAAGGTTGGCGCTGATAAACTCCAATCGCTGTACTGGGGTTAGTGCACTGCTACAATGGAGAGAACCTTGGAGAATACCCTGGGTGGAGCAGTCTGTACTGATAATGGTCCAGCCCAAAGGTAAACAATAGGAATCTCCTGTGTGATGGTTGTATTGAGATATGGAAGTAGACATCTTGTAGGTCGAGGGCCAGAAATCAATGTCCTTGCTTTAGAACTGGAATAATGGCTGCTAGCCGTGACCATCTTGAACGTCTGTGCCTTCCTGTATTTGTTTAATGCCCTTAGATCTAGAATGGGCCTCCAACCTCCCTTCACCTTGGGGATCAGGAAATAATGGGAGTAAAACCCCTTGCTCCTGAGTTGCACCAGGACTGGTTCTATTGTTGATATATATATATATATACATTGTGATTCATATATCCATGTAATATGTTATAAGTAATTGAGGCCTGGTATGAATTACGTGTGCGTGACATGAATACGTGTGTTGCAAATTAGCAACTGAAGCAAGAACTTAAGGTCAAGGACTATTAGAACTATTTTTGCAAAAACAATCTTATGTTCCGAGAAAAATACAGACGCTCCCCGGGTTACGCAAACTCAATTTACGGAAATCTGCATTTACGGAAAAAGTTCTGTAAGTTCCGTAAGCTTTTTTTGGGGGAGGGGGGGGGGGTAATTGTCGGGTATACGTTCCCGACTTATGCAAGGCGTTCCAGAATGGAACGCTTGCGTAAGTCAGGGAGCATCTGTACGGAAAATCATCAGAAAAGGAAACAACACTACCTTGACTGATATAAAATTGTATAAGAATTGGAGGAAATGGCACGCCTTGGATCATGGCGGCCCGCCCAGGATTGTCTCTTTGGAATTGTGTGGGTAGAAGGCCTAGTAAACAAAGGCAAAGAACCGATGATGCGACCGAATGGACTATAAATGGTTGCCTATGATTTCTGCAAATGTAAGTCGTTTATTGATCCAGAGTCCTGTGTGGATATAGATGTGGTTTTCGCCGGCTCCCCACATCTTATGATCGGAAGGCATCTCAACTGGCCATCAGGACCATTCTGACCTTTGGACTCTGGTATAGTATGTTTGGGGTGTGAATGTGGAGTGAGTACGGTTTGTTTTGTAATCAATAAAGAGCATTTAGAGTATTATATACCAACACTGTGTCTGGTATCTGCTTGTTCCTCATCCCGTAGGGAGACCTCTATTGCATGTCTAACACTATGGTCCCTAGACATAACAAATGATATATTTCCTGATGAATTAGTTTCTCGTGAGAAGGGTCATAGAATCATAGAAGATTAGGGTTGGAAGAGACCTCAGGAGGTCAGCTAGTCCAACTCCCTGCTCAAAGCAGGTCCAACCCCAACTAAATCATCCCAGCCCTGGCTTTGTCAAGCCAGGCCTTAAAAACCTCTAAGGATGGAGATTCCACCACCTCCCTAGGTAAAGCATTCCAGTGCTTCACCACCCTCTTAGTGAAATAGTTTCCCCTAATATCCAACCTAGACCTCCCCCACCGCAATTTAAGACCATTGGTCCTTGTTCTGTCATCTGCCACCACTGAGAACAGCCTAGCTCCATCCTCTTTGGAACCCTCCCTTTACAGTTTGGCCATTACAGTTTGGTAATTCACAACTCTGAACTGTAATGTTGCCGACAAATACACCATCCTGCCAAGCCCGATCATATGGGGTCGACTTGGCATGACGTTGCTTGCTTCGTGCATTAATCACATCCACTACGATGGAGTTGGGTTGTGGATGTTGAAACAAGAAGTCTGCCTTTTGGGGAGGGATGTAGTATTTTTTTGGCTCTCTTGCTGGTTGGTGCAATGGAGGCTGGTGTCTGCCAGATGACTGATAGGATCTAGAATCACCTCATTAATTGAGAAGGCAATTCTGAATGAGGAGGAGGTGTGCAGAATATCCACCCACTTGTGATGTGTATCTGCCACCTCCTGTAGGGGAATCTGCAGCTTATCTGCCACCCTCTTGATAAGATCCAGAAAGTTCTTAAAATCATCACCTAGTGATGCATTGCAGCCTCATCTCGTGGAGATGAGAAGTTTGCTGAAGGGGTAGCTTCCCCTTCGAGCCCTTCTTCCTGTTCTGAAAAATTTTCCTCTTCCCCTGGCTCGGGGGCTCTGGACAGCCAGGCTGTAGGAGACCA
Source organism: Platysternon megacephalum (assembly GCA_003942145.1). Classification (NCBI taxonomy): domain Eukaryota; kingdom Metazoa; phylum Chordata; order Testudines; family Platysternidae; genus Platysternon; species Platysternon megacephalum. Next base: position 338,253 of record QXTE01000425.1, read on the forward strand.
TCTGGTGGACTCTCTCTGAGAGACACTGGATGGCCGCAACATGTGGGATGTGTACGTCGCCCAAGGATCGCAATACGGCCATACGGGGTGGGAGGGCATGGGCGGTGGGGTTACCCCAGGGGGCCCATACCACGATCGTGGGTTCGCTCAATGGATGGTGGGCCACAATGAGGGGCCAGGAAATGACCTCCTCCTGGCCACTGTCAGACTCGACACTGGGTAACAGTGGCGCTGACTGGGGTATTGGTGGTACATGGCCTGGTGCCAAGAGCAATTTTGGGTGCCAGGATGTGCAGGTACCAAGTAATGGGGATTGCGGTTCTTCCCCACCAATCAGGTCTCTTTTAGAGATGGTATGGTAATTGTCTTTCCCTAGGTACTGGGGCCACAGGTCTCCAGGGTACCAGAGCTTATGTGATACTGTGGGCTCACTTGGTACCTCAGAGGAGTGTCATATGTTGTCAATACTGATGGTTGAGAAGGTGCAGAGCACTCCCTAGATGGGAGTTTTGTCACACCTGGTACCAAAAGTTTTCTCTGTGCTGTTCTTTTAGAGATGGTATGGTAATTGTCTTTCTCCTTAGGGGGCGGTATTGTTGCCTCAGAGCCTGAGCCCCTGGGTTCCCTAGGCGGTGCGGCAAAGCTTTTGGTGGAGGCTCCCTTCTGGGTACCGTGCTTCAGAGCTGCTGCCACTGTCAGTACTGAGGTGGAAGCAATGGGGAACCCCTCTGGCTGGCCAATGACTAGGAGCCCTTTTTTACGAACAGGAGGAGTCTGCTGGTTTTTTTCAAAACTTTACCCCCTTTGAAGTAAAAGGCTCCAGGGATGATCCGGGGTGAGCCCCGGAGTCCCCTGGAGACTGAAGTGCCTTCTCCATAAGGAGGAGTTTTAACTTCAGCTCCCAGTTTCTGCAAGACTGTCACTTTAGCTGTGGCAGAGGAAGCACTTCTGTGGGACTCTCCCAGGCACCAGACACAATGAGAGTGTATGGCCCTAACAAGAATCGACTCCTTGCAGGAGAGGCACCTCTTGGAGCGGGGCATGCCCCTGGATGGGGGCTATCATCCTCTAGCAGTGAGGAATGCAGAAGAAAGGTCTTCTTTCCTCATCTTCTTTTCCTCTTTTTTAAAAATTGAAAATACTTTGTGTCTTCTAAATATTGGGGGGCGGAGGGGCAGGATATGTAAACTGAAGTTTTCTTTCTTTCTTTCTTTCTTTCTTTCTTTCTTTCTTTAATATGGACAGAGTAAAAAGGAAACACTAACTATTAAGAAGAACAAAAGAAAGAAAAACAACTATTATTAGCGGTAAATATGCCCAATGGCCTGTGATGGGATGTTAGATTGGGTGAGATCCGAGTTACTACAGAGAATTCTTTCCTGGGTGCTGGCTGGTGAGTCTTGCCCACATGCTCAGGGTTCAGCTGATCGCCATATTTGGGGTCGGAAAGGAATTTTCCTCCAGGGCAGATTGGCAGAGGCCCTGGCTGTTTTTCGCCTTCCTCTGCAGCGTGGGGCACAGGTCACTTGCTGGAGGATTCTCAGCACCTTGAGGTCTTTAAACCACGATTTGAGGACTTCAATAACTCAGACATAGGTTAGGGGTTTGTTACAGGAGTGGGTGGGTGAGATTCTGTGGCCTGCGTTGTGCAGGAGGTCAGACTAGATGATCATAATGGTCCCTTCTGACCGTAAAGTCTATGATTCTATGTTTCTAACTACTACTTATGCTAATGATGCAGCTAGGGAAGGGAGGACTGCTTGCTCCCTTGGAGGTCAAAGGCCTGTTGAGGAGGAACTGAGGAAGGGTTCACCCACGCAGTAGTAGCCTCGAGGCAGGCCACGAGGGAGGGAGAGTGCTCGTGTGGGCTCAACGAACACTGCTACCAAAAATCTCTGATTAGAGGTGCAGGGGTGCATATACAACTATAGTAACTCCTCGCTGCAATTATGATTGTGGAGCTTGGTTGAGGTGGTGGAGTCAGGGGGTGGAAGAGGGTGGGATATGTCCCAGGGAATGCCTTACTGCTAAATGATGAACTAGCACTCGGCTGACACATTGCTCAAGGGTTAACATATTGCTGTTGATGTAGCCTCACACTCTACAAGGCAGCATGAATGGAGGAAGGAGATACAGCATGGCAGAGAGAGATAGAGACATACACTCTGTGTGTGTGTGTGTGTGTGTGTGTGTGTGTGTGAGTGAGAGCGAAAGAGAGGGAGAGAGACAGAGACATACACCATGTGTGTGAGAGAAACGCGCATTGCCCCTTTAAGTACGTTGACTCCACTCTAAGTACACTGCCTTTTTAAGTAGATCAGCAAGCTGAGACAGCAGCTGCTGCCAGCAAGCTCCCTCCATTCTGAGCCCTGTCGTGTCCCGTCCCCCCCCCTCTTTGGAGATGGGGTACAGGAACGGGGGGAGGGAGACACCCTGACATTAGCACCCCTCTTCTCCCCTGCCCTGCACAGCAAGCAAGAGGCTCCCGAGAGCAGCTCCAAGGCAGAGGGCAGGAGCAGCACACAGCAGTGGGGGGAGGGCCAGCTGAACTGCCCGACAATTGATAGCCTGCTGGGCGGCTGCCACACAGGGAACTTAGGGGAGCTGATGTGGGGCTGCCAGTCCACCATGGTTCCAAGTCCCCACCAGCTAGCTCCAACGGGTTGCTCTTTCTGCAAGAAGTGAACAAAGCAGGCGGCTGCCAAACGACATTATAAGGGAGCATTGCGCAACTTTAAACAAGCATGTTCTCTAATTGATCAGCAACGAAACAACGTTAACTATTGTTAAACAATGTTAAGTGAGGAGTTACTGTACAGTGGAGCACCCATAGGGACACTACTTGAAGGAGAACCAGGGATGACTTGTCTGCTGAAGATTTCTTAAATCAGGCCTTTAAACTGATACAGTATAATAGAGAGAGACATTTTGATGGGATATTACACCTTGTTGTGACAAAACAAGGGTGGAGGTGGCCATAGAGTTTTAAATTCTATCCCCAATAGTCTAATCATCAATAAAAAGAAACAGTATTTAGTAGACCTAACACCAGTAATAATCTGTGTCTTGGCTGTCGAATCTGATGGGAAACCTTCAGATGCAGAATGAGAAAGCTGCATGAGAAACTGGGGTGATAAAATTTAAAAAAAAGGTCATGCTTAGTCATGCTTAGCCAGTGTTTGAACAGCATTTACAGGTCAACATACAGGTGGTGCTTTAAACGGAGGAAGTGGGATGGCGGGTTTGCATCCTGAGATTTTTTTCAGCCTGCTGCATGATGAGCATTAGTTTGGGGTTCTGGATGTGAAAAAGCTTTTTGATTTGAGAAATTATTGGGTTTTGCTACAGGCTGTATAGTCACAGACACACGTGCAAGTTTGAGTGCTGACTCTGCTTGATCACAACGTGTGCAGACAATGCAGATGTGCAGCTGAGATGCCCTAGCTGTATTGCAGGTAAACACTGTATTGCAGTGTTTAGACAGACACGTAGACTTGGCATCAGAAAACTAGGTTGAATGCCTGTCCTAAACTTTAGGTGCCAAGTGTTATCTCATATGAACACCAGGCACAAATGCAAATGGAGGCGCTGTAAGCAGTATTAGGCCCTGATCTCTGGTGATGTAGACAGTCAGCTGTGTTTTATGGACAACATTAGAAAGGTTGAATTATCAGAAAAGTATATATTTTATTATTTTGAATGCATGCAGGAGACAGGGTTGCATGTGCCTAAAGCCAGACAAATTCTGGGAATTTAAGAGAGAAAAACATCTATCTTTTTTAAGACCTTTATTGAAAAAAAATTCCAAGACTACCCATTCATAACACACAAAAGGCTATGATGCATTGTGACATACCGGGGCACATTCCAGACTAGTGGAGGGCTATGTCACCCCTGCCCTGCAACTTTGGGTGCCTTACAATGTCTTGCTGTAGTAGCTCCCACCTGGGCTGTTCACAAATAGCCTTCCAGTATGCAAGCCACACCCTGAGTGTCTATGTGTAACTGCAGCCTGTCAGCTACACCCTTGCTCTAACCAGACTTGATTATACTGCAGGGTGACCCCAACACCCCCCCAGCCCTGGATCTTCAAGAAATGTACATCCAGAAATGTATGTCCTGTACTGCCCAGCACTCTCCTGGATAATACAAATATATTACGACTGTTATTCCTTTAAGTTTAAGGGAATAATATGCCATCTTATTTCCTTAAAGTTACCCAGACACTTCAGTTTAAATACACTGGACTAGATAAAACAAGTTTATTAACTACAAAGAGATACATTTTAAAGTGAATACAAGTAATGAGATATAAAAGTCAGAAATGGTTACAAGAAAAATAAAGATAAAATGCTTACTTTTATCTTTTTAACAAATTATATTAGTTGCAAAGAAAACTCTCTCACCACATGCTCCAACAGATTACTGACCAAACTCTCAGGTTAGGACCGCTTCTGCAGAGTCTAATGGCTGTTTCCTTTTGTCTTCTCAGGTGTGGAGAATGAGGTGGGCGGGAGGAGAGGGAGGGGTGCCTTGGGATATTGGTCCCTCCTTTTTATAGTTTCAGTCCCCCTCTTGAAAAACATTTCCAGCTGGGTACCAGGAGACAAAACGTCCATGGGTAAGGATGTTCCCTGCTGCTTTTTCCTCACCTGTTTGAGCTTCTTTTGTTTTCTCTCCCTGCTTGATGACTCTGTTTACTGCTTAAATGCAAATTAAGGAAACCACACATTCCTTCCTTTGTTTAAGACAGACTTGACTTTTGCCTGGGCTGTGGGGTTTGGAACATGTGTTAATAGGACCCCGTTCATGCTGGGCTGTTTGCGCTTGGCTAAAAGGGATCATCCCAGAGAATAGCCATGTGGTGGGGTGGGAGTAGGTGTGTGCTGCACATCCACCCGAAAACCACAGCCCCTCCTTTTAAATGTGAAACCCAACCCATTGCTTGCTCTGGGAAAGGAGGGCGCTGCAGTTTGAAAACATTCCCACCTATTATCAAGGCATTAGAAGCCAAGACTGTGTACCCTTTGGCTTACCATGGCTGCCTGGAAACCAAATTCTGTTGCCCAGCCGCGTGTGATGTGTCACCATACTGGCAGGCGCTCAATATAAAAGGCAAAATGTGACTTTGTACCTAAAGCACATGTGCTGTCTGCTGTGAATTGCTTGATTCACTGTGAAAGAGTCTCCCTTTTGTTCTCAGAAATGTATCATCTTAAATTTTATTCTCCCTTTTTATCTCCCCCCAGGTACAAATGTTTCTACGCTCTCTGTATCATCTCCGCCCCTGAGGTTATCGCAGATTAGAAGGTGAAAAAAACGCACTCGCGATTACATGTTTTCTGAGCTCATGCAGTCCTCCCGCACTGATAGGGCACAGCTTAGTGCATAGCGTGAAGAGCGGAGGCAGGACGCGATGCTGAGGCTAATGGGGGAGAAAACGGACATGATGAAGCGTCTGTTGGAGCTGCAGGAAAGCCAACAAGAGCACAGACCCCCGCTGCATCTACCGTATAACTGCATGCCATCCTCCCCAAGTTCCATATCCGCCTCACCCAGACGCCCAAGAACGCGGTGGGGGAGGCTCCGGGCACCCAGCCACTCTACTGCAGAGGATGGCCCAAGCAACAGAAGGCTGTCATTCAAACAGTTTGATTTTTAGTGTGTCTACAATTAACGATGTGGCCTTGTCCTTCCCTCCTCCCCCACCCCACCCCACCCGGGCTACCTTGTCCATTAGCTCTTCTTTTTTTTTAATTAATAAAGAAAGAATGCATGGTTTCAAAACCATAGTTACTTTATTTCGAAGGGGAGAGGGTGGTTGGCTTACAGGGAATTAAAATCAACAAAGGGAGCAGGTTTGCATCAAGGAGAAACACACACAACTGTCACACCGAAGCCTGGCCAGTCATAAAGCTGGTTTTCAAAGCCTCTCTGATGCGCAGCACGCCTTGCTGTGCTCTTCTAATCGCCCTGGTGTCTGGTTGTTAAAAATCGGACACCAGGCGATATGCCTCAACCTCCCACCCCGCCATAAATGTCTCCCCCTTACTCTCACAGATATTATGGAGCGCACAGCAAGCAGTAATAACAATGAGAATGTTGTTTGCGCTGAGGTCTGACCTACTAACCAAACAGCGCCAGCAAGCTTTTAAACATCCAAAGGCACATTCTACCACCATTCTGCACTTGCTCAGCCTATAGTTGAACTGCTCCTTACTACTGTCCAGGCTGCCTGTGTAAGGTTTCATGAGCCATAGGAGCAAGGGGTAGGCTGGGTCCCCAAGGATAACTATTGGCATTTCAACATCCCCAACAGTAATTTTCTGGTCTGGGAAGTAAGTCCCTTCTTGCAGCTGCTCAAACAGCCCGGAGTTCCTAAATATGCGAGCGTCATGCACCTTTCCCGGCCATCCCACGTTGATGTCGGTGAAACATCCCTTGTGATCCACCAGTGCTTGCAGCACCATTGAGAAGTACCCCTTGCGGTTTATGTACTGGTTGGCAAGGTGGTCTGGTGCCAAGATGTGGATATGCGTTCCGTCTATCGCCCCACCACAGTTAGGGAACCCCATTGCAGCAAAGCCATCCAGTATGACCTGCACATTTCCCAGAGTCACTACCCTTGATAACAGAACATCAATGATTGCATTGGCTACTTGGATCACAGCAACCCCCACAGTAGACTTGCCCACTCCAAATTGATTCCCAACTGACCGGTAGCAGTCAGGCATTACAAGCTTCCACAGGGCTATCGCCACTCGCTTCTCAATTGTCAGGGCAGCTCTCATCTTGGTATTCCTGCACTTCAGGGTGGGGGAAAGCAACTCACAGAGTTCCAGGAAAGTGGATTTACGCATGGGAAAGTTTCGCAGCCACTGTGAATCATCCCATACCTGCAACACTATGCGGTCCCACCAATCTGTGCTTATTTGCTGGGTCCAGAATCGGCGTACCAGTGTATCAACTAGCCCCAGTGCCGCCATGATGTCCCAATTGCCACAGCCCGTGCTTTCAGGAACGTCTGTATCCATGTCCTCCTCACAATCGTCCTCGTGCTGGTGTCTCTTAGCCCGGTTCTGCATATACTCCAGGATAATGCGTGAGGTGGTTACAATGCTCACAACAGCAGCAGTGACGGTGAGCTGAGCGGGCTCCATGCTTGCCATGGTATGGCGTCTGCACGGGTAACCCAGGAAAAAAGGCGTGAAACGATTGCCTGCCATTGCTTTCATGGAGGGAGGGGCAACTGACGACATGTACCCTAAACCACCCGTGACAATGTTTTTGCCCCATCAGGCATTGGGAGCTTAACCCATATTCCAATGGGCGGCGGAGACTGCAGGAACTGTGGGATAGCTGCCCACAGTACACGGCTCCGTAAGTCGATGCTAGCCACAGTAGTGAGGATGCACTCCGCCAACTTAATGCGCTTAGTGTGGACATACTCAATCAACTGTATAAAATTGATTTCTAAAAATCCACTTCTATAAAATCGACCTAATTTCAAAGTGTAGACATACCCGTAGACTCTAAACTTTTCGCCTATGAAGCTTATCACCTGGGAGATGGGAGTTGGATGGTTGTGAAGGTATTTCCCATATCTTTTTTTAATAATTTAAAAAACCAAAATTATGTGGGATCTATGTCAGGGGTGGGGCACCATGGCATTGACAGCATGTTGGGTAAATAGCAGAATGTCTAGACTAGTTTTGGGACAACCAATATAAGACATTTGACTTGCAGAAAGCGCTTGTATATTATTGTCAGCAGGATGTCAAAATTTTGACATGGGCCTGCAGCCTGTACAAAGAAGAAATCATGAAAATGACAAATGGGAGATATCACAGGCGCCAACTCCTTGGGTGCTCTGGGGCTGCAGCACCTATGGGGGAAAAATGGTGAGTGCTGAGCAACCACCAGCAGCTCCCCTGATCAGCTCCTCCCCCTCCTCCCAGCACCTCCCGCCCACTGGCGGCCCCGCGGATCAGCGACTCCCCCTCCCTCCCACCTGCTGCAAACAGCTGTTTCGTGGCATTCAAGGAGGCTGGGAGGGATGGGAAGGAGTGGGGACACGGCACGCTCAGGGGAGGGGGCGGAGCAGGGGCAGAGTTGGGGGTCGAGCACCCCACGGCAGTTTGAAAGTCGGCACTTGTGGGAGATATTGCAAAGAAAGTGTCTGGTAAATTCAGAGGTAAAGGTAAGATTGTTTATAGATGATTTCCAGTACATAACACTGGCATCTGTCTGCACAGTTACATATAGGTTTATATTTTTACAGTCCAACACCATAGCACTTCTCCCTCCAGACAACTATCACAGACAGAAAAAGAGATATTTGACTCCAGCTATTCAGTGGCTGTTGTATACCACACACAAAGAAAATATTCAGATATAGCATGCATTACAGGATGGGGATAGATCCCTACTTTCTGGATGGTTACACTGTCACTGACGGGGAATGTATGGTCTATGAATGTAATGGGTGTTTTTCCCGTGGCTGTGTCACTTGTTATTGTGAAAAAACGTAGAACACTACAATAGGGACAACTTTCAGGTTTTTTTATTACAAGAAACAGCTCATGACTGATTGTCTAAGGCAGGGGTCAGCAACCTTTACTATCAAAAGAGCCATTTTGCCCCCTCTTCCACTAAAGAAAAATAGTCTGGAGCCGCAAAACATAACACTGCTTATAAACTTTTAAAAGTTTTAATCTTTTTTTAATTTTACCTGTTACAACAACAGAATACAACAAACAGAAGTGCAGTGTGCATGTGTAGGCCTACTTTGAAATAAATTAAACACTGAACTATGCAGGCCTTTTTGAGTCCTTCCCGTAGTTGTGTAAAATTAAAATAAAACGTAGCCCACTTTAATATAAAAAACATATAGTTGCAGCTTAGCAGTTTTAAAAAAGTAAACATGAAATTAGGAACGTTTTTTGACAAGTCCATTTCAGTGTGCTCTCATCCTCTTTGGGTTTCTTTCTCGGCCAGCAATCAACCGAAGCACCTGAACATACAATAAAAAACTACATCAGCTCCGGGTCTGCAATAAATGTTTTTTTCTGAATAATAATAGCCTATTAAATGCTAGTGTTCTCACCTGTTTAATGTGACTTCTGTTTCTGAAGCTCGATGCTGATCTTCCCTATGTCGGGGCTGTAAGATGTGACTTTGATCTTCACACAGGACTGTAGGCTCTCATTTGTGAGGCGGGAGCGATATTTGGACTTTATGAAGTTCATGCTCGAGAAAACTTGCTCGCATAAGTATGTTGAGCCAAAGATGGACAGGACTCCAAATGCATACTTTTTCATGTTCATATACGTGTCGGGAATGGCACTCCATGTTTCAAAAACAAGTTTGTCGGGTTTGGGGAGGTTTTCAATATCATCCCATTTGTGCTCTTTAGCGAGAGTGGCCTTCTGACGGGCGACTTCTTCGAGATCCGCTGTCAGGCTTTTGAATTTGGACACCCATAAGTCTTTATCCGCTATGTCGGCCAGTTCAATTTCAAGATCGGGCTGACTTATCCCTGTGAATGCGGATATGTTCAGCAGGGATGGGTTGATGTCCAGCGGTGTGACAAGGAAGGACAGAGTGTTTTTTTCCTTTCTGAACTCGCTGAATCTTTCTCCAAATGCAGCTTGCATTGCCATAATTGCACGGTGTAAATAATCACAATTTATGTGATTGTTCTCTTCTTTGAACTCTCTCAGGGAGGGGAAGTGAGAAAGCGTACCTCTCTGTACATCTCTGGCAAACACTGTCATCTTGCGCTCAAACGCCAGAACATCCTCCAGCAACTGCAGGGCCGTGCTTCCCTTTCCCTGGAGATTTTTATTCAGCGTGTTTAAGTGACTTGTCATATCCACCATGAAATAAAACTTTTCCAGCCAATCGAGGTCTCCCAGTTCGGGATAGCTGAGGCCTTTGCTTTCCAAGAAGGTTTTCACATGTTCCAGACAAGCAGCGAAGCGTTTCAGCACGTCTCCCCTTGACAGCCACCGAACTCTGTGTCTTTTGTCAAGGCCGAAGGGAGCCACAACAAAGAGGCTGAAGAGCCGCATGCGGCTCCGGAGCCGCGGGTTGCAGACCCCTGGGGGTATGTAGTCAAAATCTCCGGGAGCACGAGTGGAATGTGATGATAGAAACAGATTGGGAGCTTTCAGATTTCTTAAACAAAGCCCAAATGACGGAACCTCTAATGCCTAAGAATGTTCTTATTGGGGGGAGGACTAATGCTATTTGCCTGTATTACAAACCTAAACCCGGTGAAGAAATCCACAATTATGATTTTATCAGTCTGTACCCTTTTGTAAACAAAACCAAAGAATACTGGACACTCCAAAATTGTTCATGACAAATGTGGCTCTCTCACAAATAATTTTGGAATTGCAAAAGTTGAATTGCACCCCTCACAAGACATCCTTTTCCCCATTGTTACTTATCAGAGTGGGTGGCAAACTTACATTCCTGCTATGCCGTACCTGTGCAGAAATCGAGCAGCAGGAGACATGCACCCACACTTAGGGGACAAGGCCATCATGGGGATTTGCTGCACTGTGGAATTGAAGGGGGATATCAAAGAGGTATGTGGTGGCGAAAATCTATGAAATTTGGAATTTTGAAGAAAAATCTGACACTTCCATCAGAAAGAAGAGACTTCAGGGTATCCTAAATCATGCATGGATGAAGAAAAATAATATACTTATTTTGATTTCTACCAGAAAGAAGTCACACATTTTCACCAACATGAGATCACAGTGAACCCTGCAAAGTGCTAAATTGCTAAAACTGTTTTTTAATTCTCTGTGGGGTAAATTTCACCAAAGAACCTGCCTAATACCAACATTGTGAGAGACCCTCACAAATTCTGTCAGTATTTATTTTACCCCCACTTATGAGGTTTCATCTTGTGAGTTTATTGATGATGAAACAGCCTGTGTTCTTGGAAGTATGCAAAAGAATGCTATACAGTCTCTGGCAATATAAACATCTTCATAGCTTCTTTCACCACCACTTACCCTCTTAAAACTATACAACCTGCTAAACAGGTTGCAAGAGTGTTGCCTATACCATGACACAAACTCGGTGGTATTTGTGAGATGGGAGGGAGACTGGAATCCCTCGGGGGGAGGGGGGGGGGGGTTATTTAGTGAAATCCCACAAGAGCAACACATCATGGAGTTTTTGTCAGCAGGTACAAAAATGTTCAGGTGAAAGCTGTATGAAAGTCAAAGGGATTGAACATAGCAAGTTGTGAAAAGATCGATTTTGACAGTTTGAAAGATCTAGTCCTGGACTATAGCATAGCCTTAGGAGAGAACACCCCTAAAAAGATACAGGTGCAGCAACCCTGTATCATGAACAAAAATCAGTGGCAGATAGAGACAAAGCCCCTTAAGAAAACACAGAAAGTCATTCACAACAAGAAAGTTGTCACAGAAGAGTTCAAAAGCCTGCCCTGTGGCTTTTGAAAATGGATACACAGGCTAACACCAGGAGGCAACTGTGATGGGTGGAATCAAAGAAACCCCCTTGGGGCTGCCAACTGATGTGCCAAGACTACTTCTGCCCCTGCTTTCCTGCCCTGGCAGCTTAGGACTTCAGTGCCCTACCTGGTTTGAGCCAGACCTGCTAGCCTGCTGCAAACCCAGACCCAGGTCTGAACCATGTCCCCTAACAGCTGTAGGTTTAACTGAAAGCAACTTACAGAAGCGTTCCTGTCTTTAACACTCAGGGTATGTCTACACTACGAAATTAGGTCGAAATTATAGAAGTCGGTTTTATAGAAATCGTTTTTATACAGTCGATTGTGTGTGTCCCCACACAAAATGCTCTAAGTGCATTAAGTCGGCGGACTTCGTCCACAGTACCGAGGCTAGCGTCGACTTCTGGAGCGTTGCACTGTGGGTAGCTATCCCACAGTTCCCGCAGTCTCCGCCGCCCATTGGAATTCTGGGTTGAGATCCCAATGCCTGATGGGGCAAAAACAGTGTCGCGGGTGATTCTGGGTACATGTCGTCAGGCCCCCACTCCCTCCCTCCCTCCCTCCCTCCCTCCGTGAAAGCAACAGCAGACAATCGTTTCGCGCCTTTTTTCTGCCCAGACGCCATAGCACTGGGATCATGGAGCCCGCTCAGATCACCGCGGCAATTATGAGCACTATGACAACCACGCGCATTATCCTGGAGTATATGCATAGCCGGAACCTGTCAAAGCAAAACCAGGAGGAGGAGGAGGAGGAGGCAACAGCAGCGCAGAGGCAACAGCAGCGCGGTGACGAGAGTGATGAGGAAATAGACATAGACTTCTCACAAAGTACGGGCCACAGCAATGTGAAAATCATGGTGGTAATGGGGCAGGTTCATGCCGTGGAACGCCGATTCTGGGCCCGGGAAACAAGCACAGACTGGTGGGACCGCATAGTGCTGCAGGTGTGGGACGATTCCCAGTGGCTGCGAAACTTTCGCATGCGTAAGGGCACTTTCATGGAACTTTGTGACTTGCTTTCCCCTGCCCTGAAGCGCCAGAATACCAAGATGAGAGCAGCCCTGACAGTTGAGAAGCGAGTGGCCATAGCCCTGTGGAAGCTTGCAACGCCAGACAGCTACCGGTCAGTCGGACATCAATTTGGAGTGGGCAAATCTACTGTGGGGGCTGCTGTGATTCAAGTAGCCAGGGCAATCAAAGAGCTGCTGATATCAAGGGTAGTGACTCTGGGAAATGTGCAGGTCATAGTGGATGGCTTTGCTGCAATGGGATTCCCTAACTGTGGTGGGGCGATAGATGGAACCCATATCCCTATCTTGGCACCGGAGCACCAAGCCAGCGAGTACATAAACCGAAAGGGGTACTTTTCAATGCTGCTGCAAGCACTGGTGGATCACAAGGGACGTTTTACCAACATCAACGTGGGATGGCCAGGAAAGGTACATGACGCTCGCGTCTTCAGGAACTCTGGTCTGTTTCAAAAGCTGCAGGAAGGGACTTTCTTCCCAGACCAGAAAATAACCGTTGGGGATGTTGAAATGCCTATAGTTATCCTTGGGGACCCAGCCTACCCCTTAATGCCATGGCTCATGAAGCCATACACAGGCAGCCTGGACAGTAGTCAGGACCTGTTCAACTACAGGCTGAGCAAGTGCAGAATGGTGGTAGAATGTGCATTTGGACGTTTAAAAGCGCGCTGGCGCAGTTTACTGACTCGGTTAGACCTCAGCGAAAACAATATTCCCATTGTTATTACTGCTTGTTGTGCGCTCCACAATATCTGTGAGAGTAAGGGGGAGACGTTTATGGCGGGGTGGGAGGCTGAGGCAAATCGCCTGGCCGCTAATTACGCGCAGCCAGACACCAGGGCGATTAGAAGAGTACAGCAGGGTGCGGTGCGCATCAGAGAAGCTTTGAAAACCAGTTTCATGACTGGCCAGGCTACGGTGTGAAAGTTCTGTTTGTTTCTCCTTGATGAACCTCCCCCCCGCCCCCGCCCGGTTCACTCTACTTCACTGTAAGCTAGACACCCTCCCCTCCCCCCTTCGATCACCGCTTGCAGAGGCAATAAAGTCATTGTTACTTCAAATTCATGCATTCTTTATTAATTCACACAAATAGGAGGATAACTGCCAAGGTAGCCCAGGAGGGATGGGGGAGGAGGGAAGCGCTGGGTGGGGTGGGGGAGGAGGGAAGGACAAGGACACCGTGCACTATAAAACTTTAAAACTTTAAAAATTAGAAACTTCAAAACTTATTGAAGGCCAGCCTTCTGCTGCTTGAGCAATCCTCTGGGGTGGAGTGGCTGGGTGGCCGGAGGCCCCCCCACCGCGTTCTTGGGCGTCTGGGTGAGGACGCCATGGAACTTGGGGAGGAGGGCTGTTGGTTACACAGGGGCTGTAGTGGCGGTCTGTGCTCCTGCTGCCTTTCTTGCAGCTCAACCATACGCTGGAGCATCTCACTTTGATGCTCCAGCAGTCGGAGCATGGACTCCTGCCTTCTGTTCTCAATCTGACGCCACCTCTCAGATTCAGCCCGCGATTCAGCACGCAACCTCTCCGATTCAGCACGCGATTCAGCCCGCCACCTCTCCTCGCGTTCAAACTGTGCTTTTCTGCAGTCAGACATTGTCTGCCTCCAAGCATTCTGCTGAACCCTGTCAGCGTGGGAGGCCGTCTGGAGCTCCGAGAACATTTCATCCCGAGTTCTCTTCTTCCTCCTTCTAATCTTCACTAGCCTCTGCGAAGGAGAAACATTTGCAGCTGGTGGGGGAAAAGGGAGATAGGTAGTTAAAAAGACACATTTTAGAGAACAATAGGATCACTCTTTCCCGTTAAACCTTGCTGTTCACATTACATAGCACAAATGCTTTCGTTACAAGGTCGTATTTTGCCTCTATTTATATTGAGGGTCTGCCGATTTGGTGTGAGAGATCACTCACGCAGGGCCAGGCAACAGAATTCGGCTTGCAGGCAGCCATGGTAAGCCACAGTCTTTTGGCTTCTTTAACCTTAATAACATGTGGGAATGGTTTCAAACAGCAGCACCCTCATTTTCCATACCAAGCAGCCGTTGGGTTGGCCATTTAAAATGGTATGGCAATTTAAAAGGAGGGAGGGATGCGGTTGCCGGGTTAACGTGCAGCACAAACCCAACTAACCCCCCCCCCCCCCCCCACACACACCCAATTCCCTGGGATGATCACTTCACCCCTCCCCCCACCGCGTGGCTAACAGTGGGGAACATTTCTGTTCAGCCGAGCAGGAACGGGCACTCTGAATGTCCCCTTAATAAAAGCACCCTATTTCAACCAGGTGACCATGAATGATATCACTCTCCTGAGGATAACACAGAGAGATAAGGAATGGATGTTGTCTGAATGCCAGCAAACACCGGGACCATACGCTGCCATGCTTTGCTATGCAATGATTCCAGACTACGTGCTACTGGCCTGGCGTGGTAAAGTGTCCTACCATGGCGGACGGAATAAGGCAGCCCTCCCCAGAAACCTTTTGCAAAGGCTTTGGGAGTACATCCAGGAGAGCTTTCTGGAGATGTCCCTGGAGGATTTCCGCTCCATCCCCATACACGTTAACAGACTTTTCCAGTAGCTGTCCTGGCCGTGAATGCCAGGGCAAATTAATCATTAAACACGCTTGCTTTTAAACCATGTGTAATATTTACAAAGGTACACTCACCAGAGGTCCCTTCTCCGGGGTCTGCGAGCACGCTTTGGGATTCGGTGGGTTCGGGGTTTACTGGCTCCAGGTCCAGGGTGATAAACAGATCCTGGCTGTTGGGGAAAACGGTTTCTCTGCCTCCTTGCTGTGAGCCATCTCCCGTCTGTTCATCATCATCGTCTTCCTCGTCCCCAGAACCCGCTTCTGTGTTGCGTGAGTCTCCATTGACGGAGTCATAGCACAGGGTTGGGATAGTGGTGGCTGCACCCCCTAGCATGGCATGCAGCTCGGCGTAGAAGCGGCATGTCTGCGGCTGTGCCCCGGACCTTCCGTTTGCCTCTCTGGTTTTCTGGTAGGCTTGCCTTAGCTCCTTAATTTTCACGCGGCACTGCTGTGCATCCCTGTTATGGCCTCTGTCCTTCATGCCCTTTGAGACTTTTTCAAATGTTTTTGCATTTCTTTTACTGCTACGGAGTTCCGCTAGCACGGATTCGTCTCCCCATATGGCGATCAGATCCCGTACCTCCCGTTCGGTCCATGCTGGAGCTCTTCTGCGATCCTGGGACTCCATCATGGTTACCTGTGCTGATGAGCTCTGCGTGGTCACCTGTGCTCTCCACGCTGGGCAAACAGGAAATGAAATTCAAACGTTCGCGGGGCTTTTCCTGTCTACCTGGCCAGTGCATCCGAGTTCAGATTGATGTCCAGAGCGGTCACAATGGTGCACTGTGGGATAGTTCCCGGAGGCCAATACCATCGAATTGCGGCCACACTAACCCTAATTCGAAATGGCAAAACCGATTTCAGCGCTACTCCCGTCGTCGGAGGTGGTGTAAAGAAATCGATTTAAAGAGCCCTTTAAGTCGAATAAAAGGGCTTAATTGTGTGGACGAGTCCAGGCTTAAATCGAGGTAACGCTACTAAATTCGACCTAAAGTCGTAGTGTAGACCAGGCCTCAGATGTCCAACTCCCAATGGGGTCCAAACCCTAAATAAATCCATTTTAACCTGTATAAAGCTTATACAGGGTAAACTCATAAATTGTTCGCCCTCTATAACACTGATAGAGAGATATGCACAGCTGTTTGCCCCCCCCCGTATTAAAAAAGTGATTTTATTAAATACAAAAAGTAGGATTTAAGTGGTTCCAAGTAGTGACAAACAGAACAAAGTGAATTACCAAGTAAAATAAGATAGAACACGCAAATCTATGTCTAAGAAACCGAATACAAATAAAACCTCACCTGTTCCAGTAAGCTTCCTTTCACAGACTAGTCTTCTGCTAGTCTGGGTCCAGCAATCACTCACACCCCTGTAGTTACTGTCCATTGTTCCAGTTTCTTCAGGTATTCTTGGGGGTGGAGAGGCTCTCTCTTTAGCCAGCTGAAGACAAAATGGAGGGGTCTCCCAGGGGTTTAAGTAGACTTTCTCTTGTGGGTGGAGACCCCCTCCTTACTCCTATGCAAAGTCCAGCTCCAAGATGGAGTTTTGGAGTCACATGGGCAAGTCACATATCCATGCATGACTCAGTTTTTACCAGCCAAGCCACATTCCTGGGAAGGCTCAGATGTGGATTGGCATCTTCAAGTTAATTGTTGGCTTAAGTGGTTTTTGATTGGGCACTTAATTTGCACTTTTCTCAAGAAGCTGACCAAATGCTCTACTAGGCTAGTTAAAATCAAGCCAGTACCCAGTCAATATTCATAACTTTGAATAAAAAAATGATACATGCATAAAAATAGGATGAATACATTCAGTAGATCATAACCTTTACATAGATATGTTACATGGCATATGTAGCCTAAAACATATTCCAGTTATGTCACATATACAATCATAAGCATATTCCATAAAGCCCTATGGGGGGCACCGTCACAGCAACACACACCATGCTTCCTGGTGAGGGTGGGGAAGGAGCCCCAGCCACTAGGGATGGTATTCCGGGAGATGGCTGAGTCAGACAGCAAGGCGGTGAGCGGAGGGGTTGCAGCCACCTGGGCATATGCTCTGGTGGCTGGGAAATGGTCGCCCCCCGAGAAAGTGGAGGGAACAATGGGAGAGGAAGGAGGGGGGCCGCGGCAGACAGCAGGGCCACAGTAGGAGGTAGAGCCTCCGCCATTGGTGGTTGCACCTTCCAGACGGGGCTCTTACCCTTCTTTGTTCCCCAGTCCTTTCTACTGGCCAAAAGGCTTCCCCCGGAGATGGAGGAGGCAGAGGTCACAGCGGCAGTGGAGTCCTTGGAGTCCCTACCCGTGCCTGCCATGGCTGGTGCCTCAATGGCAGAGATGGTGGGTGACCTGGCAGCGGCGGTCGAGACAGTCATCATAGAGGTGGACGGGAGGCAGGCTGGGGGAGGGCAACAGGAGGACCCAGGGAGGTCCCACCCTCAAAAACACCCGCCATGCAGGAGGAGGGACAGGAACAACCACTGGGGAGATGATGTGGAAAAAGCTGAAGTACTCAATGAATTTTTTGTCTCGGTCTTCACAGACGAGGTCAGCCCCCAGACTGCTGCACTAGGCAACATACTATGGGGAGGAGGTGAGCAGTCCTCAGTGGTAAAAGAACAGGTTAAGGACTATTTAGAAAACCTGGATATGCACAAGTCCATGGGTCCAGATCTAATGCATCCAAAGGTGCTGAGGGAGTTGGCTGATGTGATTGCAGAGCCATTGGCCATTATCTTTGAAAATTCATGGCGAACGGGGGTGGTCCCGGATGATTGGAAAAAGGCAAATATAGTGCCCATATTTTAAAAAGGGAAGAAAGAGAACCCGGGGAACTACAGACCGGTCAGCTTCACTTCAGTCCCCGGCAAAATCATGAAACAAGTCCTCAAGGAATCCATTTTGAAGGACCTGGAGGAGAGGGAGGTGATCAGGAATAGTCAACATGGATTCATCAAGGGCAAGTCATGCCTGACCAACCTGATTGCCTTCCATGATGAGATAACTGGCCCTGTGGATATGGGGAAAGCGGTGGATGTGATATATCTTGACTTTAGCAAAGCTTTTGATATGGTCTCCCACTATATTCTTGCCAGCAG
Organism: Platysternon megacephalum; assembly: GCA_003942145.1. Classification (NCBI taxonomy): domain Eukaryota; kingdom Metazoa; phylum Chordata; order Testudines; family Platysternidae; genus Platysternon; species Platysternon megacephalum. The sequence continues at coordinate 356,478 of QXTE01000425.1, forward strand.
CTTAAAGAAGTATGGAGTGGATGAATGGACTATAAGGTGGATAGAAAGCTGGCTAGATTGTCGGGCTCAATGGGTAGTGATCAACGGCTCGATGTCTAGTTGATAGCCAGTATCAAGTGGAGTGCCCCAGGGGTCGGTCCTGGTGCTGGTTTTGTTCTACATCTTCATTAATGATCTGGATGATGGGATGAATTGCACCCTCAGCAAGTTCGCAGATGACACTAAGCTGGGGGAGAGATAGATACGCTGGAGGGTAGGGATAGGGTCCAGATGACCTAGACAAATTGGAGAATTGGGCCAAATGAAATCTGATGAGGTTCAACAAGGACAAGTGCACAGTCCTGCACTTAGGACAGAAGAATCCCATGCACTGCTACAGGGTGGGGACCTACTGGCTAAGCAGAAATTCTGCAGAAAAGGACCTGGGGATTACAGTGGATGAGAAACTGGATATGAGTCAACAGTGTGCCCTTGTTGCCAAGAAGGCTAGCGGCATATTGGGCTGTATTACTAGGAGCATTACTAGCAGATCGAGGGAAGTGATTATTCCCCTCTAGTCGGCACTGGTGAGGCCACATCTGGAGTATTGTGTTCAGTTTTGGTCCCCCCACTACGGAAGGGATGTGGACAAATTGGAGAGTCCAGCGGAGGGCATCGAAAATGATTAGGGGGCTGGGGCACATGACTTACTAGGAGAGGCTGAGGGAACTGGGCTTATTTAGTCTGCAGAAGAGAAGAGTGAGGGGGGATTTGATAGTGGCCTTCAACTACCTGAAGAGGGGTTCCAAAGAGGATGGAGCTAGGCTGTTCTCAGTGGTGGCAGATGACAGAACAAGGAGCAACGGTCTCAAGTTGCAGTGGGGGAGGTCTAGGTTGGATACTAGGAAAATCTATTTCACTAGGAGGGTGGTGAAGCACTGGAATGGGTTACCTAGGGAGGTGGTAGAATCTCCATCCTTAGAGGTTTTTAAGGCCCAGCTTGACAAAGCCCTGGCTAGGATGATTTAGTTGGTGTTGGTCCTGCTTTGAGCAGGGGGGTGGACTAGATGACCTCCTGAGGTCTCTTCCAACCCTAATATTCTATGATTCTATGAAACAAAAGGGGAGAGGGGGAGGGGAAAGGAGGCTGCTTCTCCTCCCTGCTAGGCTGGAAACAGGAGGGGGGGGGGGCGACAGAGAAGGACACAGGAAACCAAGGGACACAAACTCCAGCACAAGATAGTAGAATCGGCTCCTCTGGCTGCACTGGGGAGGAAAGAAACTAAACTAACATAAGGGGGTGAAAAGCAGTGAGGGAGACAACTAAAAAGGGGAAGGGAATCACAAGCTCTAGAGAAAGGGGCACAGGTCGAGAAGCAAACAGGGCCAAATGGGACGGGCGAACAGCAGGGGATAGGAAAGAAGGGAGGGGTGGGGTAACCACAGGCTGGGGGACCAATAACAGGGAGGGCTCAAAGAAAACCAAACTATGAGACTAGGGGTGGGGCTAGCAACAAAACTAGCGCCCTGGGATTCGGGCAGGGCAAACAAACTAACAAAGGAACTACAAAGAAAGAAGCCCCTAGGGAACCAGGGCGGGGCAAAAGGGAACAAACAGAACAGCCAAAAGGGAGTGGATGGGGCAGGCAGCATGGGGAAAGGAGGCAAACTGCTGCAAAGGGGGGCCGGCAGGCGAGGCAGGGGGGAAGGAAGCCCACCAACCAAATGCAGCCAGGGGAGGGAGGACAAAACCAAGAGTTGGAAGAAGAAAAGTGCGCCCACGAGTGCTCAGATAGCAAACCTTGCTTGCTGCTGCAAAACCCCAGGTGATTAGAGGGAGGAGGCGAGCAGCTGGGCCACAGAGTGGAAAATGGCCTCTAGCAATGTTTGTGGTGCGGGAGGGGGCAGCAACAGTGGTGGTAGCTAAAGGGGGAGAGATGGACTGGGGGAAAGGGCTCTGCACCAGTCCCCCGCTGCTCCCACACCAACAACAACAGCTACCACCACAGGAGCAAAATGGGAAAAGCTCAACACAGACTCCCCCCTCACTTCAAGCTGTGGCAAACCCAAACACTGCTCTAGAGTACAGGTTGCGACCCAGTACTGGGTCACGGAATGTCAGGCACTGCGTCGCCTTGCTGATTCAAATTACAATGATCGTTGCCACGCAGCAGCTCTAAAGGGATGATTCCAGCAGGGACCTGGAGAGAATAGAGGTAGGGGGTGGGTGGGAACTGGGGAGGGGAGCAAGTTGGGGCTTCCAGGGCTGCTGCGGGCCTCTCCCCTGGCCCCAGAGCTTGCTGCTGCCAGCAGGGAGAGAGAGGCCCTTCCCCCGGAACTCTGTGCTGCCTGTTGGCAGGGGGAGAGAGGGCCCCTTCCCCCGGAGCTAGCTGCTGCCGGCAGGGAGAGGGCTGGGGGAATCCTCTGGCCCCAGCCCTGGGGCAATCCTCTGGCCCCAGCCCTGGGGCACCCTGCCTGCACCCCAAACTCCTCATCCCTGGCCCCACCCCAGAGCCCGCACCCCCAGCCAAAGCCCTCACACCCCCCACATCCAAACCCTCAGCCCCAGCCCTGAGCATCCTCCTGCACCCTGAACCCCTCACCCCGCATCCCAACCCTCTGCCTCAGCCCTGAGCGCTCTCCTGCACCCTGAACCCCTCATCCCCAGCTCCAACTTAGAGCCCTCACCCCCAGCCAGAGCCCTCGCACCCCACCCTCTGCCCTACCCTGGGCCACCTCCCACACTCCGAATTCCTCAGCCCCACCCCATTAATTTTGTTATGTGCACCAATATGGAGGTGATTTGTCACACATCACCTCCATATTGATGCAAATAAGATTTATTCCGCACGAGTGGGAAAAATTAGAGGGAACACTGATTACAACACCATTAGAATAACATTACAATTATACATGCATAACATCGTGTTTCCGGTATTTGCACAGAGTTGCATCTTACACTTACTACATGTTACGCACTACACACATGGACAACGCAGTTTGAGTATAATCCCCTAAATTGCTTTTCCGATCCACCCACTGCTGTGTGGAGACTAAGATTTTTGCATGATTTTTGATAAACCCCCCAAAAGCTGGAAAATATGGATAATTTTGTAATAAGAAAAAGAAGTTCGGAAACACAGCCATCAAATCCATCAACATCTGCGAGGTAAAGTGTAAGTACGCTATGCTCAACAGAAAATGCTAGCAGTAAAAACGAACAGGTTGCTTCCAACTCATCTGAACAGCCAACTAAAAAAGAAAAAATCATGGCCGAGGCAGTAAAGTGTTGATTTCTTGAAATATGGCTTATTTAATTGTGCTATAGCCAACCAAGAACCAAAGCCCCAATGTGTTATTTGCAATGCAGTGCTTGCAAACGAGAGTTTAAAGCCATCAAAGTTGAGGAGTTATTTAGAAACAAAACGTACAGAACTTGTGGATAAACCGTTGGACAATTTTCAAAGGAAGCAATGGGAACTTATCAGGCCATGTTCTCAGCTGGTCAACCACCTTGAATGATAAAGCACAACTGGCATCGTATTTGCGTATCGTGTGGCAAAAGCAAAAATGACCCATACAGTTGCTGAAAAAGTTATTCTTCCAGCATCTGTGGATACAGTGCAGACAGTTTTTGATGAGAAAGTCTGCTGAAAAATTGAAAAGTATTCCTCTCAGTGATAACACAGTGTCTCGGCGAATACATGATACTGCAGAGAATTTGGAAGCTCAAATTGTAACGCGCTTACAGTCAGTCAGGGATTTTGCTATACAACTTGATGAAAGTACTGATATTTCAGATTGCGCAACGCTGTTAGTTTATGGTACATATGGCAAGATGATTTTAGGAGGATTTGCAGGGGCACAGATATTTCCCGCACTGTGTAGTTGGAATGACTGCATAGTTGGAAAATACAAACTGGAATGGGATAACAAGTGACGGTGCAGCAAATCTGACTGTAAAGAACAGTGCAGTTGTGAAAAAATCTGAGAGGCAGCTGGCAATGACATTGTTTGGAATCATTGTTTCATTCACCGCAAAGCTTTGGCGTCCAGGGATATTCCTCCTGATTTTATGGCAGTACTGAAGGAAGCAGTCAAAATCGTAAACTTCATTAAAGGGAGCTCACTTAACAGCAGGCTTTTTGAAACGCTATGCTCAGACATGGGAGCAGAACACATGCATTTACTGTTTCACACTGAAGTAAGGTGGCTGAGTCCTTATCAGGGTATACGAACTCAGGAACGAGACTCATGTTCTTTCGGTGGTGGAACGGTCTAGCTTGGCAACTTTGTTTGACGATGACAGTTGGCTAATAAAGTTGTCATACCTTGCTGATATTTTCTCGATTTTAAATGAACTAAACTTGAAGTTACAAGGAAGATCCAATGATTTGTTTCAACATTGTGAAGAGATACAAGTAATTCAAAAGTCATTGGCACTGTGGCAAGCAGGTCTGAAGAGTAATCGGCCAAGCTACTACATGTTCCCAACACTGTTACAACACATTGAGGAGAAAAACACCAGTGAGAAAAAAGTGAATGAAATGAAAACTATCAGAGTTACATCTCGCTGCTCTTTCTGACACTTTTAGTTGCTATTTCAATACACAAGTTTGAATATTTGAATGAAAAACACTGGGTGAAAGATCCTTTTGCTTTTGAAAACCCTGAGGCAACAATTGAGCTAAATCTGATGCCTGAATAAGAGAATGAACTGCTGCATCTCACCTGTGATAACACTCTGAAAACACGGCACAAGTCAATAAACTTGTCATCATTTTGGATCAGTGTTTCCAAAGAATATCCACTGCTAAGGCCTGGTCCACACTAGGGGCGGGGATCGAAATAAGATACGCGACTTCAGCTACGAGAATAGCGTAGCTGAAGTCGAAGTATCCTATTTCGAATTACCCGCGCTTACCTCGCGTCCTCGCAGCGCGGAATCGACGGCCGCGGCTCCCCCGTCGACTCCGCTAACTCCGCTCGCCCTGCTGGAGTTCCGGAGTCGATGGGAGCGCGTTCGGGGATCGATGTATCGCATCCAGACGAGACGCGATACATCGATCCCCGCTATATCGATTTCTACCCGCCGATCCGGGCGGGTAATGTAGACGTACCCTAAGTAAAGTAAGTGTGCTCGTTACTGCCGTTCACAACAATCTACATGTGTGAAGTGGGATTTTAAAAACCAAAGAAAGAAACCGACTGAACAATGGACCTGTTATGCGGGTAGCCCTTTCATCCTGTGATCCTGACTGGAACGAGATCATGAGGAACGAACAGGCCCACCAGTCACATTAAGTAAGTGAAACTCAACCTTTATAGTGTTTTGTTTAAAAGTAATGGCTTTGTATAGTGTTAGTTATGTAAAGTGGGTTAAGCTGGAATGTATTGCAATATTATGATTTTATGAAAACTCTAGTCAAAAGATATAATTATGTTGGATCACAGGCATCAACAATTTTCTCCAACTGGGTCATGAGAAAAAAAAGTTTGAAAACCATTGATCTAAGACATTCCCAGCTATAGAAAAGATGAGTGGGGCATTCTTTGTAACAGTCAACAGAGGCGATACCTCAATTTATATGCTTTTCTCAATGCTGGTCTATGTGGGGGCTATTTGAAACAAGTTTAGTTTGAATTTGATGCACTCTTCAGATCCACAGTGAACAAAAGCCATGTTGATTAAAAAGCCATGTTAATTATCAGGTGGACAGTGTTTTCTCTTTCTCCCAGGTTTCCTCTTGGTCTTTCACTTATGGCTGGCCCTGCATGTCAAAGCCCTTCTTTTTAAAGGGTTTTGGGCACCCTGTGCATCACACCTCTCTTTCTCTTAAGTCTCCTTTTAATATACATTAGATCTTGCCCATCCTGTAAGGCCAGGTGGGTAACCACCCGCCTTATCCAGAGAAGCTCAGGAGACATGGCCTACTACATTTTTGGCTATGTTTTGTGTGTTTTTTTATGTGGGGTTTAATAATTGCTGCCCCCTTCTTAAATGAGTTACAGAACATTCCCCCCATGATATCCAGGAAGGGCCTATCCAGTCCAGGCTTTGTGACGTTTCTGTAGATGGTTGGGTCCCTGTAATTTTTCAGGTCCACATAGCATTTTGTTTTTTAAAAACCCTTCTCTCTCCAGGAGTAGGTGCAGCTTGATGATCACTTTGCCAAAAGCATAATGAGATGTCTGTTCGGGTCTGTCTTTATTTCAATGGTGATGGTATTGATGTGATGTTTACTGACTGTGATATAATGCTGTTTATCATACATGATGGTGACAAACTCTTTGATCCTTCCTCAGATGGGGACGCAGCGTAACGTAAAGTCCCCCACAAACTGGTGATCTACAATGTCTGTGTATAGATACAAGGAGTTGAAACCCCCTGTAATATCTCTTGAGAAGGGGCTTTTTTTGACACTGCAATTGGGGGCCAAACTGAATATAGTAGCTAGCTCCCTGCCTATAGAAAAGCATAAGCAACATCAGAGGATTTAAGTCTAACTTTTGTACCCGCAGGGTCATACTTCATGACCACCTGTGGTAGTTCCCCTGGATGATTAGCCACAGTATTATTCATATAATCCAGTAATTTGGGTATGGAATAGCCTCGTCACAGGTTGAAACTCCATTTTTTCTCTCCAAAGGCAATTTCAGAAGGGGTAGCTTCATTGACACTGCTCCAGTTGTGGGGGTATTGTATTTCCATTATCCTCCGAGGCCCCTGTGAGATCCAAGGGCTTAACTTGTTGTACTGCAAAGTTCAAGCTACTGTTTTGAAGAAAAAACTCAGAGCTGGAATTGCTACAGAAAACGATATTAAAAACCCATCATTCATTTTTTCCTCTCTTTACAGAAATAATTGTTTTCTTTTACAACTAAATGTCAGAGCTGAAAATGTGTTCCACCCAACAAATTTATCAGGCCACTTCCACCATTTTACCAGTAGCCACTTCTGTCCTCACCCTTTCTTTCTCTGCTGGGACTTTTTCAATTCTGTAAATCCTATCCTGTTGTGGGTTAACTTTTTGTAATTCTTCAGGGGGAAAAAAATCCAGTAACTGTCTCACCTCCATAATCTTTTAATTGGCATACAGTTCTCTGGCCCTTGGTTAAGGCTTCATCCACTATGAATATTCAAGTGATAAAATGTTTGTTCATAGCCTTTTTCAAAAGCTCCTTTTATTTTTAAATACAGTGGCCTTCTCTAAAAGAGGAAGGAATCTGATTTATTTTAAAACGTTCTCCATAAACCATTTTACATACTTTCAGAGAATTTGAGGGGTTAACATCAAAAGGTCTGATACAAAGTTTTCAAAGAACTATATGTAACTCTTTATAAACTCCGGTAACACATCATCAATGTAGTGAAAGGTATTGTTGGTTGTAATATATCTCCAAGTCTTAGATTTTAAAGTTTTGTTAAACCACTCCACAATCCCTGCTTTGACTTCATTAGTAACAAACTGGTGGACATGTTACTTTAACAATTTGCTTAAAGGTTTGTTGAAAAATTCTTTCCCCCAATTGGTTTGTAATTTTCAAGGTACACAACTGTCCCTGAAAATAGTTATAATGACCGTGGATATTTCACCACCCATCTTGTCTTTTAGGCCCAAGCATATTTACATAGAATGTCTATCACTGTTAAGATGTACTTAAAAGCACTGTTGTGTTTGGAGAGCTGCTGCATATCCACTTAAAACCACTGCCTGCAATTATGCATCAAAACTGAAGTAACAGTCTTATTTCTTTAAAAACGTATTTGTACTGGTTTGTGTAATGTGTAAGCATCTTGCTCTGAAATCCAACCTGTTCTGTCTTCTATTCAAAGAATTACTATGTTTTTTGGCTGCTTGAAAAAGAAGGTTCGTCCCTCTGAAGCTCCCGACTTCCCTGGAGATGTAATAGTTTCTTTAACAGAGCCTCCTGTGTACACATGGCTGTTGGTTGTAAAGTCTTTTACTAACACTAGTATAGAGGGGTCACAATCAAATTTAAACAAAAATCTTTTAATCACATGATTTAACACATTTTTACAGCCACCGCTGTGGAAAATGGACATTGTGAACCCACACCATCCAAGGGTCCAAGCTGGCTCATTCTTCCATTTTGTTCTTATCCAGGGTCGCCTCTTGATCGCTGTCGGAGGCATAAAAAAACAAAAACAAAAAACAGCTGATGCAAGATAATATGCCCACTGAGAGTGAATCTGTTCCAGGATGTCCTAGGGGATTCTCAAAGGCCTCTAGAAAGGTGATGGCAAACTGTTAAAACTATTTCTTTTTTTAAAAATCTGTGAAGTCCTATTTTAGATTTACAAAACCCCAGGTCATTTCCGACCCCGTTACAACCCCCCCTAACTTCCACTTGTATAGTCTATTTACCAGAGCAACATCTTCTTCATTCATTTTGTCCGATGGTGACTCCAAGGAGGCTTGGTTGCCTTCCTCCACAGGTTCAGATGGTGGGCGGGCATCACACTCAGTCTGACTCTCAATAGCATGGGTCTCGCTGTCAGGTTCCAGTGGGATACCCGTGGCCACTCCCACCTCCTCAAAACTTTGTGAGCTATTTAGCACCCTTAGAGCTAAAACTAATCTCCTAGTTTTTGCAGGGGTGGTAAAGGCTGCCATGTTTCCTCTCAGCATTTCCATGATTTCTGAAAACACACCCTTAAAACAAGATAGCTCCTTGCTGCGTGGAATAGGCTTCCAGGGGTAATGCTGCTGACCAGCCAATTGTTAAACTCCAGAGGGCGGAGTATCTGACCTAGCTACTTGTGCAATACCTATTCTGATTGGTACACATTTCCCTTCCAGAATGTCCTATGGGGCTGGAATCTGCTCGGATTGGTATAGAGCAGTGGGAGGAGTTCTTAGAGGGAGCACAACACTTCCAGACAGGTCATCCCACCCTGAAACTTGCCCTGACAGACCTCTCCAAAAGCAGGAGTGACCATACAGGGCTGGAACAGACACCAATTTGTAGAGGGTAGCAAGGGGGGGGGAGTGGCATTCTTAGTGGAGTCATATGCCACCCCTTCCTTCCAGCCATGTGCCAATCTCTGCCCCAGAAGTAATACCCCAAGGGAGAGGGTCTTATGAGATGAGGGGGAAGGGGCAATGTTTGATTGATGGTAGATATTTACATTATTACTGACAAGCCCTAACAGAGGAGCTCCTATCCAGCAGGCAGGACACATCTACATAAGCATTCAAATACAGAGGGGAAAAAAAAGTCTTGCAATATGTAAACTTATTATTGAGAGGTGCTTCTCCTTCATAGTTATGTCGAAGCAAGCTTCCTATAACTTTGGCTTGGAAAATTGGTTTGCTGTGAAAATTACTAGATTTACTCTTTGGGCAAAAAGGAGAATGTTTTCACAAAGACTGCAGAATATTTGACAATCAGATAAAAATCAGTGATTTTTTTGTATAAATTGCTTTATTTATAACAAATTTAAATTAAAAGTTTTAATTTTAAAAGTAATCCTTTTACAGTTAAATTTGAATGTATGGCAAGCTGGTGTTAAGCCCTAAACATAGTACAATCTATTCATCATTTAAATATATACAAAGAGATACTGAATCAATGAGACCTCTTCACGAACTTTAAGTAATGAGTTAAAAACGGGGTTTTTATACACAGATCCAGGGGAAAAAACAGCTAACTTAAGGTCAAGCTTTATAAAAATGGTACATTTTGTCATGTAGTGCACAAAATACGTACATCATTTTCACTCTTCACAATGAAATTAATGCTACTATTCTGTTTCAAATGTCAGTACTTTCAGCTCTGATGTACAGAAATACTTAGTTTCATCTGTTGTATGTATCCAGTACATTTTGTTAGTTGTTAAAACTTTTAAAATGCTGTCTGTACAATTTAATTGAATTCCAGTTTCCATCCAAATGCAGCTTGATACAAATCACAAGTAAAAAGTTAATTATCTAGTAAACTTAACAATAAAAATGCAGAAATCAAGAAACTGAACAAATGTATGTTAAATGTATAGTTAATGTATCCTCCTGGTTAACAAAAGTGGTGTCAAATCTAGTGTAAAAACTGCATTTAGTTTTAAATTAAATCAGCAATGAAAAACGCTTAGGAAAATAACTACAAAATACAAATGGAAAACATGATTTAAATTGATTTATATCAAGATTTTCTACTTGCTAATTTTAATTGGTGATTAAACCAATCCATCCATCTACCCTCGTTGGAGGCGATTATATAAAAAACAACAAAACAAAACACGCTTCTCTGTAGTTCAGGCCATATTGACCTCCCAGCTTGTAACTTCAAACAAAAAACTCCTTCCTTTCAAATTCAAGTTACGCCTCCTGGATAAGGTAATTGTTCTGAAATTTTGATTTCACTAAGTTGTGATGATATATGCATTTCTGTACTTTAACTCATTTGTGTGGGCAGCTTAATTGTTCATTTCCTTACATGCAAAAGTTTAAGCGTTTTGTTTTTGAAATTAGAGACTAGTTGCTCACCATGCTAACCAATAAAACTGGCTAAATTGTATGCTAAGGAAGAGTACTTTGAACATGGAAACAAAGCCAGAAGACTTAGCCTACTTATTATCACTTATAGATGCCTGTTCCTGTGTTAATGTTTTGTTGTTGTTGTTTTGTTTTGCTTTTTGGGGGGAGGGAGGGGAGACTAATTTTCATTTGAAATGCACAAAGACAAAAGTTGCTGAAGACTTATTGCATCCATGAAGTTTACATGGAAAAGGACAGGAAGAGTCAGAAAAAAAATGAACTTTTACTCTTATCTGAATAAGCTCAAAAGTATTCAAAAGTTAACTCAGCACAAACGGAACATAACATTTTCAGAAAGAATTACCAAACAATGACTTGAAAAATAAAGCACCACACCATGATGGGTGTAATGATAATTCCTTTTAAAATCTGTATCCTTGTTTATTTTGGAAGCAATTACTGATGGTATACAAAGAAACAACCTGCCCAATCCATGGAGGATTTCCACTATTTCATTGATCCTGAAGGAAGGAGTGGACAAAATAAATCTCAGCTTTCACAGGCCAATATCATTAAATGTTTGAAACTATAAAAGTTGTACAAGATTTTAATATTAAAGGTGTCTAAAAATGTAGGCTAGCCTGTCTCCCTCAAACAGCAATATTTTATATTTTGATTAAAAAGCTCGTTTTATTTTTCCAATTTATTCTGCCTTAGGCAAAACATGTTTCGTGGTAGAATTCATAGTATGAATGCTGCCGAACAACCCTCCCCTTCTGCCAAGGCTGAAAGACAAGTCAATGGCTAGAATTCAAGATGTACTTTATTTATTTACTTTTAAATCATTTTTCAGATTTACTCTTGTAAGCCTTGGAGGTATGAACCAAAGTAGGCTTGGCCTTGGCAGAACAGCAACACACCAGGTATTAGCTAACCAAGGAAGCACATTTCTGACCAGCGAGGATGGTACTAGAAAACCCAGACCTCTCCAGTAACTAGGTAAACAAACACTTAAGAGATGTTACAGAGACACAGACCCCTGTTTTGTTCAAACTACCAGTATAAGGCTGGTAGCTAACATCATCTAGGCCTGGTCTACACTGGGGGGGGGGGGGGGGGGGGGGGGGAAAAANTGGACTTACCGTGGTGTCTTCACTACAGTGAGTCAACTGCTGCTGCTCCCCCGTCGACTCTGCCTGTGCCTCTCGCCGAGCTGGAGTACAGGAGTCGACGGGAGAGCGCTCAGGGATCAATTTATCGCATTTAGACTAGACACAATAATCGATCCCCGCTGGATTGATTGCTGCCCGCTGATCCGGCCAGTAGTGAAGACATACCCCTAGAGTGTAACAGGTAACTTGTTTGTATCAATGTATAACAGAAGTCATAGGAGGGACCACTTTGTACTGGCCTAGGGGACAACATCATGCTATGTTGATTGAGCTGGTACCTTGTTACAGGCATACATGTGTTAGCATACCTGTAACCACTGAGCTGGGGTACTAAGACTGTGCTTTGTCAACAATAAACCTGGCCAAGTGCCTTCGCCACCAAACCGAGCTGGTGGTCTTTCTTTATGAACATTGAGGTCTGCTGAATCAGCAAGCTGTACTCCCTGCTGGTGCCAATACACAGGAGCTCCTGAGACCAGCAGCAATAACACCCACACTTCTTACCCCGTCAATTATTTCACTAAACTCATAAGTAACCAGTTACAAATGAAAAAATAGGAAGTATCAGAAAACTTGCCTTTATGCAAAAGATGTGTATTTCAAACACTTCATAATCAATCCCTGAATTATTCAAAGCTATAAAAGAATGTGGTTCAATTTTTGGCAAAGCAGCAGTAAACAAGATGTTGGCATGAATAAAAATTGATGAAAAAGGGGTTCGGGTAAAGGTAGGACAAAATGCCAGACTGAAGATTCTCATCTGAAGATAATCACAGCAACTAATTTAATAAAAAGATCATAAATGGGATAATGATCAGAGCCAAATACTAGGCAGTAACAAAGTGAATACTCTCAAAAGATACTACAGGTTGAACCTCTCCAGTCCAGCACCCTCGGGACCTGACCGGTGCAGAATCAGAGAATTTGCTGAACCACAGGAAGTCAATGCAGAGTGCCAGCGGGTCTCCATAAACACGGGAAGTAGGAGTGCAGGGGGTGCTGCAGCCCAGTGTGGCTCCCCGCCCAGAGGCTCCAATGCTGGCCCCAGGTCCCAGCCACTGACCCCTCACCCAGGGGCTCCGATGCTGGCCCCAGGTCCTCCCACACCCTCCCGGAGCTTGAATGCCACAAATCAGCTGTTTGCGGTGCTCCGGAAGCACTGGGAGGGAGGAGGAGTTGGTAAGCGTGGGGCCGAGGGGGGAGTTTGGTGCCTGTGGATGTGCCGCACTCACTAATTTTTCCCCATGGGTGCTCCAGCCCCGGAACACCCAGAGTCAGCGCCTGTGCCGGACCATGGATGTTGCCAGACCAGGGAGTGCCAAATGAGAGGGTCAACCTGTATTTTGGTACCATTATTCCATTATTAATCCCCAAGAAATAGGCAGAATCAACTGAATCAACGTTAAGATTTACATGAAACTGAGACAAAAGTCATTACAGCTCAGAGGAAAATGAAGGCCCAGTCTTGCTAAGGCTACGGTTATACTACTTTTAAGTCTATTGTAATTTAAAAAAAAAAAAAACATTAAAAGACACCTAAGGTTGCAAAGTCAACCACTCCAAAACTTAGAAAATGCCAGAATAAGATTTCCTGTGCCATTCCCCTTCATAGAATCATAGAACTTAAGATCAGAAGGGACCATTACGATCATCTAGTCTGACCTCCTGCATGATACAGGCCACAAGAGTTGACCCACCCACTCCTGAAATAACTCTCACCCTTGACTCAGCTGTTGAAGTCCCCCAAATCATGATTTAACGACTTCAAGCAGCAGATAATCCTCTAGCAAGCGACCCCTGCCCCATGCTGCGGAGGAAGGTGAAAAACCTCCAGGGCCTCTGCCAATCTACCCTGGAGGAAAATTCCTTCCCGACCCCAAATATGGCGATCAGCTGACCCCCGAGCATGCGGGCAAGATTCTCCATCCAGACACTCAGGAAAAAGACTTTCAATATCCCAACATTGACCATCGGTACTAACTACCAGCGGTGGCACATTATTGACCTATTGTGTAAATCAAGTTATCCTATCAAACCATTCCCTCCATAAACTTATCAAGCTTAATCTTAAAGCCGGAGAGGTCCTTCGCCGCCACTATTTCCCTTGGTAGGCCGTTCCAGTATTTCACTCCTCTGACGGTTAGAAACCTTCGCCTAATTTCAAGCCTAAACTTCCCAACTGCCAATTTATATCCATTTGTTTTCGTATCCACATTAGCACTGAGCCGAAATAATTCCTCTCCCTCCCTGATATTGATCCCTCTGATATATTTAAAGAGAGCAATCATATCTCCCCTCAACAAATCTCCCCTTCTGCATATGCATCATGATTCAGCTTTTAATTACAGGATTTCTACAGGACCTCTGCCTCATTCAGTGTACAGAATGGATGTAGGCCACTGAATAAATAGCTATTCAATAATTTGTTTTACCCTCACTGTTCAATATGCAGCCTTATTTACCACAAAGCATCCAAACCCTGCACCAAATAAAGAATTATTAATTTGCTTATAGGTTTTTCTCTAGTGCTCACTGTCAACATCTGAATGCTTCACAAACATGAATTTATCTTAATAACCACACCTGTGAGTTGGTATAATTATCCCCACCTGTAAAATGGGGAAGTGATGTACAGAGATTTAGGTCAAAATTATCAAATTCACTTCTTTTGGGTTCCCAGTTTGGGATGCCTTGGGCTGTTCAAAGAATAACTTACACTGAGTTCAGTTAGAGTGCTCAGCACTTCTGCAAATCATGTCTTAAATATCTCAAAATTGGACACTCAGAAAGTGAGGAATGCATAGAAGCTACCTGTGAAGGTTTGTGACTTTGCCAAGAATCCTCATGTAATACTGGGAAAGGCAGGGATTGAATCCTATTCTCCCAGGGGCACGCTTGACTGCCTTAATTACCAGAAGATCTTTTCACTCCCTGCCTCTTAACTACACAGCTTCCAACTCATTTACTACATTCTTGATTCATTCCTTTCCACCATCCAAACTGTGCACTGAATGAGGCCTGATCCCGTAGAAAAATCACTATGTAATCATGACAACTATCATAATGCAGACATTATGGGTTTCACAGCTATTTGTTGTCAGCAGAAAAGTATAGGGACTCAAGAATACTGGACTCAAGAATACAGAGGGCAGTGTTACAAACTATTTCTGCTCCTCCTCCCTCACATGTCTACCTCTTCCACCCATGACCTCCCCAAAGTCTATCCTCTTCTGTTCTTGTCCCTTCTGCTCCTGTTCTACTCATGTGTGCAAATGGCAGTTTTCAGAGACTTATAATTTGGCAGCATATGGATAGATTTTCACAGGGACAGGAAAAGGCATTTCTGACCACAAGATGACCTACCTAGGAGCCCCTGTCATGGAGTAGGACCCTATTGTACTAGGCACTATACAAATATATCAGAAAGATGGTCTCTGCCCTGAAGAGATTATCCAAATCCCTACTCAAGCATACATTTTTTGTTTTAAAAACATTGGCAAAGACAGCTTAATCTTAAATAATCTTCTCTGTCCTCCTTATCAGAAATAACTGAACATTCAAAATAAAATGTAGCCTGAGGCAAACACCCAGCATGGAAAATTTCAGCACAATTGGTTAAAGTTATAAGCAACTGAAAACAGGGTCTTATAATGGAAAGTGTTAGATAACTAAGTATAGGCAGCACTGCCAGCTCCATCTAGAATTAGATTGCTGGATTGGATCAAATGGTTATCAACTGAAAAATGGTGACCATGGCAATCAGCCATCATGATGATAGGTAAATTATGCAATCTAACAAATCAAAAATATTCATAGGAAATTATTGGATTTCCAGTGTGCTAGAATTATGAAAAGGTATGAAATAAATCAGTACTTGTGAGGGATATTTTTTTTTTTTAAAGTGACCACCTCATTATTCAATTTTAACAAATGATCAGTTGAAAGATGGGTATGAACATGCTTAATACGAAAAAGTGAGCTAACATCCTTCACACAATTACAAGAAAAACGAAACTTAAGCCATCTCATTTTCTTATTTTTGCAGTTAATATTGTTTACGAAATCATAAGAAATGGGAGCTATACCTTGACTTTAGCAAAGCTTTTGATACTGTCTCCCACAGTATTCTTGCCAGCAAGTTAAAAAAGTTTGGATTGGATATAAGGTGGATAGAAAGCTGGCTAGATTGTCGGGCTCAACGGGTAGTGATCAATGGCTCGAATGTCTGGTAGGCAGTCGGTATCAAGTGGAATGGCCGAGGGGTCGATCCTGGGCCGGTTTTGTTCAACATCTTCATTAATGATCTGGATGATGGGATGGACTGCACCCTCAGCAAGTTCATGGATGACACTAAGTTGAGGGGGGAGAGGTAGATATGCTGGAGGGTAGGGATAGGGTCAAGAGTGACCTAGACAAATTGGAGGACTGTCCCAAAAGAAATCTGATGAGGTTCAACAATGAAAAGTGCACAGTCCTGCACTTAGGACAGAAGAATCCCATGCACTGCTAAAGGCAGGGGACCAAGTGGCTAAGCGGCAGTTCTGCAGAAAAGGACCTGGGGATTACAGTGGATGAGAAGTTGGATATGAGTCAACAGTGTGCGCTTGTTGCCAAGAAGGTTAACGGCATATAGGGCTGTATTAGTAGGAGCATTGCTAGCAGATCGAGGGAAGTGATTATTCCCCTCTATTCAGTACTGGTGAGGCCACACCTGGAGTATTGTGTTCAATTTTGGTGTCGTCGTCCCCCCAACTACAGAAGGGATGTGGACAAATTGGAGAGAGTCCAGCAGAGGGCAACAAAAATTATTAGGGGGATGGGGCACATGACTTATGAGGAGAGGCTGAGGGAACTGGGCTTATTTAGTCTGCAGAAGAGAAGAGTGAAGGGGGATTTGATAGAGCCTTCAACTACCTGAAGGGGTGTTCCAAAGAGGATGGAGTTAGGCTGTTCTCAGTGGTGGCAGATGACAGAACAAGGAGCAATGGTCTCAAGTTGCAATGGGGGAGGTCTAGGTTGGATATTAGGAAAAACTATTTCATTAGGAGGGTGGTGAAGCACTGGAATGGGTTACCTAGGGAGGTGGTGGAATCTCCTTCCTTAGAGGTTTTTAAGGCCCAGCTTGACAAAGCCCTGGCTGGGATGATTTAGGTTGGTCCTGCTTTGAGCAGGGGGTTGAACTAGATGACCTCCTGAGGCCTCTTCCAACCATAGTCTTCTATGATTGTATATATAGAACTAGATTTTGGCCCCAATAGGGAACATCATGAGTAAGTGACAAAACAGTCAGATCATTGGTTAGCTAGAGATACACCATTATCACATTTTTCTCTTACACGGCATTTTTAAACCATGTGAGGCAAGAATAAGGAAAACAAGTCTTTCCAGAGGACTGGGAGAACATACTGCTTGTCTCTATGAACAACAACAAAAATGTCCCTTGGAGGTAAGTGGAAGATTTTGTGTTTATATTCTATATTATTTTATGTTTATATTCTTTACCACAGATTTTTATAAACCAAAATAGATTCAAAATTCAAGAGGTAATAACACACAGTTGGATCCATTGCATCTTTGAGAACAGTTTCAAACTGAAAGATTTCGGTTCTGATTTAAAAACTGGATTCAGGTGTAATTTCAAAATGACGACATTCCCTAAATTTCTATTAGTTTTATGTAAATGTGTAAGTTGACTGAAATTAAACAAAGTAGAGATGTTTAAAATTTATAGTCTCTAACTATAGTGAGAAAGCAAATACTCATTATTGTGGTTGATTAGAAAAGAATTCGGGAAGGGAACTTATTTGTTTCAAATTGATAATAGAACCAATTGAGGAAGGATAAAAGAAGAAAGATGATCAAGCTAAAAATAAATGAATGTAAATTAAGAGTGTGTATACTTATTGCAATCTGGAATTTATACTGCCTTAACTCACTGTATTCCTACCATCTCTTTTGTTAATTAAGAAAACTTGTACCGCCAACATTGCTGTTTCTAGTTTTATTAAATATAAACAGGAGCTAGAACAGTTGCTGTAAAGCTCATAGCATATACAGAATACATGCAGGTGCTGCATGTGCAAGTGTGGCATTCATGAGTTATATAAGTGACTTGAAACAAATGCAAACATAACATTTGTATTCTCTATTTATGCTGTTGGTAAGTGAGCTGCTTTACGGTAACAAGTGCAATCAAATAATTCAGCAAGATTTTAAACAAACTGAAATTAAATCTCAATATGCAGACCAACATCAGTGAAATGTTAAGTATTAGAACAAGAGGCATATCTGCTACTATTTGAACGCCTCCCTAACATGGTAAAAGTAGGAACGTTTTCAGCCTTTTCCACTGTGAAGCTAGCCATTCACTATGTACAGTACAGCACTGCATGGTGATCCTGTTAAACTAATCTTTCCTGCAAGAAGGAGCACCTACAACAAACAGTAGCTGTGAACATATAACTACATGACCTATTAATCTCAAATGAAACTAGTTTCAAAACCTAGTTGGAACCACTTAAATGCATACCACTGTAATCAAGAAAGTTACCTACCATGAGAGAATTTTAAAATTTTTGGTTAAAAAACAAAGATTATCCCAAGTAACAAGTTATTTTCAGGTGTAATTCAGCCTAATTAATCTATGACTTCTCAAAAGACTTAAATATGCTAACATGATTTCTATTACTCTGAGCCTTGTGCTAATTTGTACAAGCTTTCTCTATTATTTTCTTGAAAAATATATTGGGATGGTATGGAACAGAAACATACTAGAAGAACTAGCTACAAAATTCACTTCAAAGTGTTTATTATATATTTTTCCCAAAGAAAATGCAATACACTTAATAAAAGATTTGTTTCTGCATCAAATGCTGTACAAAATATAAAGCACTGCTGGGAGGCCATCCTTGAAAATTCAATTTTTCCATCCTCAGCCACCTGTCCTTCCATTCACAGGACTGAAGGGAACTTTTTGGTTGTGGTTGACAAAGTTACACGGAAGTACAGCACCTGGCAATGGATTTCCATTTCAGCAGAAATTTAGCAAAAAGAAGAGAGTCCTGTCCAGTCATGCTTTTATAAACTGTCAGGAACAGCTAGTTAATAGCAGTCAATTCTTACTTCCCCCATCAGATAGGCTGTAACTAGCTTCCAAAAGAAGTGTATTTATCCACAGTCTGGCACTTGATCATTCGAGATATATATATATAAAAAAATTCTTTCATACTAGAAGTGTACTTTGTGGGAAATGATGTATAATAGCTTGCAAGTCACACATATGCTAAAAGTCTGTAGGAAAACATTATGGCTTCCAAAAAAAAATTTTAAAAAATAGTGAGTCGTAATCAGGCTCCCTCACAGCCCATAACCACGACATACATGAACACACCTAGTAGGAAGACTTAAGTTCTTCCTCTGTCCAGTGAGCTCAACATTTTCACAAACAGGAGATCATCAGTTCCATGAAAATATTAGGCATCTTAGAACATACCAAAGGCAGTCTTAAGGAGGAGGTTCTTCTCCTCGAATAGCTTTGTACTTGGCCATGTCCTCTGGAAAGACTTTAGTCAGCTCTTGAATCAATAGGCTTTTAAATTTCTAGAATGAAAAAAGATGATTTTAGATTTTTTTTTTTTAAAAAAGGCCATTTATTGGAGCCAGTCAAACAGAATAAGTTATTCACTGAAATATTTGCAAATAATAGTCAACCAGGTCTACCATTCCTTGACCCCACTGAATGGTATTCAAGTCAGAAAAACAAGTCCTACAAGACCCTTAGTCATAGTAACTGCCTGAAATCTATTTGCTGAGGCAAACTCAAGTATTTTGTATTTTCTATAAACTAAACTAGCAATCAAACTCATTCAAGAAACGTAAGGAAATTGGACTCTTGATAAGCTCTGGCGCAGTGGTGTCCAATTTGTGGCCCTCGAGTCTATCATTTTAAAGAAGAAAACTGGCACTTACTTATTAATTGAAAATGTGCTGAACCATGTCCTGAAGCTTGTAAACTAAGGGCTTGTCTACACTTACATTTTATAGCGCTCTAACTTGCTGGCTCAGGGGGGTGAAAAATCACCCCCCTGAGCGCAGCAAGTCTGAGCACTTTAAAGCGCTAGTGTAGACAGGCTCCCAGCGCTTGGAGCTAATCCCCTCGTGGAGATGGATTACCAAGAGCACTGAGAGAGCTCTCCCAGCGCTCGTGCACGACCACACTTGCACTTCAAAGTGCTACTACGGGAGTGTTCCCACAGCAGTGCTTTGAAGTTTTCAGTGTAGACATACCCTAAGAGGCCTGAATCAGCCCCCTTTCCACCATTTCCCCTAATGCTGCCTAGCTCTTCTCTTCAAGCCTCAAGAGCAACTCTGATGTGAGCCAAGTTTCTCTGACCAACTGCTGTCCCTTCCCTGATGCAGCAGCTCAGCAACTCATCCACTAGTTGCTTGCTACACCACAGGGGAAGGAGAGAATAGTTCTGACTTCCCTGCCAGGCTGTGGGCGCTGCAGGGAGAAAAGGATAGAAGTTTGATTGATTCTGCTTGAGACCAGGGAAGCACCTAGCAAAGCATGGCTGGTTTTCTTCCGTCACACAATCACCAGGACAAGGGTAGGGAATCTTTAGTAAGGGAGGGAAAGATGCTGAGAACCAACCCATTATGGCTTCCTGAATCTTTACCCCAGCCCTGAAACCAGATAGAGCAGCCTAGGAGCTTCTCTAATTTGTGCTATGGTGTCCAATAACTGGATATAGCCAGCGTACAGCATGCTCCAGTCACACCCTCTCAATCAGAAATACGACTTGTATAGTTAAACATAAAACTATTATGCTAGATCACAATAGGTTCACCAAGTCTGATATTCTACCCAAAAGGAGCATCTTACACTCAGCACTTCAGAAGGAATAAAAAGAATGCACTTAGACAAGTATGTAAGGCTACACGTCATGAGGATGAAGACAGACCACTGAAACCTGGAGATCAATTTATGTCTTGTAGCATGCATGTTGCTGTCCTCTGTGCCTATTTAAATCTAGCTATTCTTCAGCTGATGATTTTTTCCTGAATCTTGCTAAACTGTCTCAATATCTTTCAGTAATGAATTCCTCAGGCTGATTAAACAGAGATAATTAGAGAGTATCCTTCATGTTTTTCTATTCCTAAAACTGTTTTATGGTGAATGTGCACGCCATAGCCATACTTAGGAAATTACACATATTCAGTGTCTATGGAATAGCAGTAGTAACAAAACCAACTAGCTCTTACACAGCACACTTTCCATCATTAGATATCAAAGCACTTTACAAGAGGTGGCAGCTCTATGAACAGACTGTATAAAGAAGATTAGATTAGATGTGTGTTATGGCTAAAGAAATGAAAGTTTGATTTTGTATTTAACCTTACCATAGAATTAGAGACCATAACTACAAGACAGGCTGCAGCATTATCAGTTAAAACAAATAGATTGGAAATAAGCCCCAGTGCAACCCATTTAATTAAGAAAATCTGATAATCACGCAAATAAAATAAAAAAAAAAAAAGATGACGAGGCTTACAAATACTTAACAAATATGGTTCCTATTCTTATTATAAAGAACACAATTATACTTTTAATACATTATACTCGTCTTACCTTCATCGTGTCAATTTTGCCTTTTACTTGTTCATTTTTAGCCAAAGCCCTTTCCAAACACTCTTTAGTGTAAAGCTGGGGATTACGGCCTTGATCTATGTATCTGGAAATATGAAAGATGCCATGTAAGTGATATTCCTCATCTTCACTAAATACAGCAATGAGAAGCGCAATTACACTGAGTAAAAGTAATATACAAGCATGCTTTGTATTCCGCCATCTGAAGCATGCATTCTAATACGTGGATCAGGCCAGCAGCTCCCAAACTGTGATCCAAGGAGCACCTGCCTGGTTTTCAATGGCCAGCTGCTTCTAAGTGTCCAGACTTTTCCTTGTGGAGAGTCTAGAGGGTTGTAGAATGTGCTGGGAATCAGCATCATGTGACTAGCTAACTCTCTCCAGACCACCAGTAAGTACATGAAAGCTGGAGAAGAAACAGGAGTCACCATCAGCAAATGGACCAGCAGTGAGAGTAAAGCAAAGTGATGTGACAACCGTAGCAAAGTGGTATACATGGAGAAAGGAATAAAGCAGCTAGAAGATCAAGAGGAACTGAGTAGACAGAACTGGGGAGATGGGGGGGGGAGGGAAATGTATGTTGACTTCTTTTAAAAAGGTCACACTTACTTTATTAGAAAGTGCTAAAAAGGCATAAGTATTTCCCTAATTTTACTATGCCATAGAAACAATTACTGTAGTTGCCACAAGGATGTTGTGTGATTGAGACAATATCTTTCAATTTATTTTCAAACTATTAAAATGTAGACTGAACTATAAGAAAGTTTTGAGACCACCTGGTTTAGCCATCTACAATTAGCAATACTATACACATCTCAGCTTGTCACATTTGAGGTAATTTAGAATTCATGAAATTGGATGACTAATGTGCTAACACAATGAACAATATAAGTTGACTCACATAGCTCTGCCATTCACCTGTTATACTCTTACCGATCTAGTTTGGGCCAATTAACAGCTGACTGCCAATTATGTAAATATATGCAGTGATTATGGTGTACAAAAACAGGGGCTCTGATAAAAACCAAACTAAATTTCACTTGTAATCTAAAGCAATATTTGAATCCTGAATAAAGAACCAGAGTGAGATGGAAAGCTATGTACAGTACCAAGTCACTGAATTAGATAAGATCTTTCCAAGCCTTGAGTTATGCAATTTTATGCAAACATAGATGACAAAATAAACAGATGTGAAAATAGATGGATAATTCATAATTTGTCTTATTCCAAAAGACTCTGAAGGAAAAAGAGTATTTTTAAAGTCAAATTTACAAAACATAGACATTTCCACTGCAGTTTTTAACACTACAAGATTAACTGTCTCTTCAATTTGATGATGTGTGGAGGTTGCTCCCTAGATGTAAAGTTACTTACTCAAAAACCTCTAAAGGGACGCTTATATCGTGAAGTTGCTGTCGGCACTTGTCAATATCTTGCAAGCCTGTAACCATAAAATTCCTGGGAAGAGAAAAATCATGTGGCTATAAAACCAGACCCAAATTAGTTACAGACATCCTTCTATATTTTCTCAGCTACAATGTATAACTGATCTCACTGTTATTGGGTTGCTGCCTACAAGAGGCTGCATGAATAAACAAGGGAATGAAAAGGTTCTCTGGGGGTTCTCATGGCACCTTCTCCATGTGTAGCCCTGGATTCCTAATGCACTTCTAAATCTAGGTCTTCGGTACATAACACACCATACGGAGTATATGAGTCCCTTCCAAACAGGTAAATTATAATCATTAATCCCACCAGGGCAGTCACAAAATAGATTATTGTTGCAATCACATGTCCCAGATTTGAACATACTAGAAACAAGTTTGGAAATCAGTATATTTTCCTGTGGGGCTGCAAACTTGGCACCACTACATCCTGTTGAATCACTACTAATATGCCATTCTTCAAAGTTTAGTTTATAGTTTATTTAGACATGAGTATTGCTCTTCACACAACAACGCAACCGCATGTTAGAGACCTGCTCTCTGCTGATCACCACGCCACGTGACAGGTGTTACTTGAAATGTGTACACTGGTGCATCACGAACAGACCCGTTCTCACTATTCCTAGGCGAGACAGCGCCTGCAGGCCAGGAGGCACCACGGGCCTCCCCTCCCCACCCCACCCACAGGCTGTTACAGGCCGGCGCTGCTCCGGGACGTGCCCCCCCACCCGCTTCCCACAAGGCTCCACAGCGCCTGCAAGGGGCTGGCGCTGCTCCGTTGGGCTCAGCCACCCTCCGACCCAGCCGCACAACGCGGGGGCCACTGAACCGGGGGGGGGGGTCTCACAGCTTCTGGTTGAGCCCGGCCTGGCTGCTGGGCTGGAAGTCGCTGACGATGATGCCGAGCTGCCGGATGTTCTCCACGAACTTCTCCAGCTGCTCCTCCAGCGAGTCGAACTTCTCCGCCATCGCCCTGCGCCGCGGCCGCCACTTCCGGGTCAGCCGCCACTTCCGGTCGCGCGCCCGAGAGCGGCAGGGGCGGGGCAAAGCTGGGGTTCCCGCGCTCGCACCCCGCCTCTAGCCCTGGACCCTCTGCCGGCAGCGGCGGCCCAGGCCCGGGGAAGTAGGAGGGGCTCGGCTCGGCTCCCCCCAGGGACAGAAGAAGGTCGAGCCCGGCCTTAGGGGAAAGCGCCCCTGGGACGGTGGGCAGCTCTCCGGCCTCGCGGGCTCCTGCTCGGCCCTAGAACCGAAGACGAGCTCAGTGGGAGTTGCCGGGTGTGGGCGCAGCTACGGTCCGGTCAACCTCCCCAACCCATTATGTGCCGCGGAGAAACCCCCTGACTGAGGGCCTGGCGCTATGGTTGCCATGCTGACGACGATGCAGTGGGAGTGTGGACACTGCTTGGTCTGTGTCAAGAGCAATAGGCCTCCTGCAGCTGTCCCGTAGCATCCTGTGCCCTTGCAACTCTGTCAGTTCTTAGCGCCCGTGCTCAGGAGTCACAGAGGTCCATCTAGTCCAGTATCTGTCTTCTGACAGTGGACAGTGCCAGATGCCCCAGAGGGATGAACAGAACAGGTAATCAAGTGATCCATCCCCTGTCGCTCATTCCCAGCTTCTGGCAAACAGAGGGACACCATCCCTGCCCATCATGGCTAATAGCCATTGATGGACCTATCCTCTATGAACCTATCTAGTTGTTTAATCCTGTTATAGTCTTGGCCTTGATAACATCCTCTGGCAGGGAGTTCCACAGGTTGACTGTGCGTTCAGTGAAAAATGCTTCCTTTTGTTTGTTTTAAACCTGCTGCCTATTAATTTCATTTGGTGACCCCCTAGTTCGTGTGTTATGAGAAGGAGTAAATAACACATCCTTATTTACTTTCTCCACACCAGTCATGATTTTATAGACCTCAATCCCCCCCTTAGCCATCTCTTTTCCAAGCTGAAAATTCCCCAGTCTTATTAATCTCTCCTCATATGGAACTGTTCCATACCCGTAATCATTTTTGTTGCCCTTTTCTGAACCTTTTCCAATTCCAGTATATCTTTTTAGAGATGGGGCAACCACATCTGCATCGCAGTATTCAAGATGTGGGCGTACCATGGATTTATATAGAGGCAATATGATATTTTCTGTCTTCTTATCTATCCCTTTCTTAATGATTCCCAACATTCTGTTCCCTTTTTTGACTGCCACTGCACATTGAGTGCATGTTTTCAAAGAACTATCCACAATGACTCCAAGATCTCTTTCTTGAGTGGTAACCGCTAATTTAGACCCCATCGTTTTATATGTATAGTTGGGATTATATTTTCCAATGTGCATTACTTTGCATTTATCAACATTGAAATTCATCTGCCATTTTGTTGCCCAGTCACCCAGTTTTGAGAGATTCTTTTGTAGCTCTTTGCAATCTGCCTGGGATTTAACTATCTTGAGTAGTTTTGTTTCATCTGCAAATTTTCCCACCTCACTGTTTACCCCTTTTTCCAGAACATTTATGAATATGTTGAATAGGACTGGGCCCAGTACAGACCCCTGGAGGACTCCACTATTTACCTCTCTCCATTCTGAAAACTGACCATTTATTCCTACCCTTTGTTTCCTATCTTTTAACCAGTTACTGATCCATGAGAGGACCTTCTCTCTTATCCCATGACAGCTTACTTTGCTTAAGAGCCTTTGGTGAGGGACCTTGTCAAAGGCTTTCTGAAAATAGAAGTACACTATATCCACTGGATTACCCTGGGTCCACATGCTTGTTGACCCCCTCAAAGAATTTTAGTAGATTAGTGAGGCATAATTTACCTTTACAAAAACCATGTTGACTCTTCCCCAGTAAATCATGTTCATCTAGGTGTCTGACAATTTTGTTCTTTACTAAGTACTGAAGTCAGGCTTACCAGCCTGTAATTGCCGGGATCACCTCTGGAGCCCTTTTTAAAAATTGGCGTCACATTAGCTATCCTCCAGTCATTTGGTACAGAAGCTGATTTAAATCATAGGTTACAGACTACAGTTAGTCAATTTCACATTTGAGTTCCTTCAGAACTCATGCCATCTGGTCCTGGTGATTTATTACTGTTTAGTTTATCAATTTGTTCCAAAACCTCCTCTAATTGACACCTCAATCTGGGACAGTGCCTCAGATTTGTCACCTAAAAAGAATAGCTCAGGTTTGGGAATCTCCCTCACATCCTCAGCCATGAAGACCGATGCAAAGAATTCATTTAGTTTCTCCACAATGGCCTTATCATCCTTGAGTGCTCCTTTAGCATCTCGATCGTCCAGTCGCCCCACTGGTTGTTTAGCAGGCCTCCTGCTTCTGATGTACTTAAAAAAATTGTTGCTAGCTTTTCTTCAAATTCTTTTTGGGCCTTCCTAATTATATTTTTACACTTCAGTTGCCAGAGTTATGCTCCTTTCTATTTTCCTCACTAAGATTTAACTTCCACTTTTTAAAGGATTCCTTTTTGCCTCTCACTGTTTCTTTTACTTTGTTGTGTATACACAGTGGCACTTTTTTGGTTCTCTTACTATGTTTTTTAATTTGGGGTATACATTTCAATTGAGCCTCTATTATGGTGTCTTTAAAAAGCTTGCAGGGATTTCACTTTTGGCGCTTTACCTTTTAATTTCTGTTTAACTAACCTCATTTTTGTGTAGTTCCCCTTTCTGAAATTAAATGCTACAGTGTTGAGCTGCTGTGGTGTTTTCCCTGCCACAGGGATGTTAAATTTCATTATATTATGGTCACTATTACCAAGCGGTCCAGCTATATTCACCTCTTGGACCAGATCCTGTGCTCCACTTAGGACTAAATCAAGAATTGCTTCTCTTTTTGTGGGTTCTAGGACTAGCTGCTCCAGGAAGCAGTCATTTAAGGTGTCAAGAAACTTTATCCCTGCATCCCATCCTGAGGTGACATGTACCCAATCAAAATCCCCCATTATTAATCCCCCGTTATTAATTTTAATAGTCTCTCTAATCTCTCTGAGCATTTCACAGTCACTATCACCATCCTGATCAGGTGGTCGGTAATATATCCCTACTGCTATGTTCTAATTATTCAAGCATGGAATTATTATCCATAGAGATTCTGTGGTAGTTTGGTTCATTTAAGCTTTTTACTTCATTTGATTCTACGCTTTCTTTCACATATAGTGCCACTCCCACACCAGCACGACCTGTTCTCTCCTTCTGATATATTTTGTACCCTGGTTTTACTGTGTCCCATTGATTATCCTCCAAGTTTTTGTGATGCCTATTATGTCAATAGCTTTATTTAGTATGAGGCACTCTAGTTCACCCATCTTATTATTTAGACTTCTAGCATTGGTATATAAGCACTTTAAAAACTTGTCTCCTTTTAGCTGTCTGCCATTACATGATGTAATTGAATGGGACTTTTTTTCATTTGACTATTTTTCATCAGTTCCTACCTGTATTTTATCATCTTCCATACTCTCCTCCTTACTAGGAGTGGACATTGAGATCTCCATTAATAGATCCTCCCCTAAGGGATGTCTGTGTCTGAACCACGTGCTCCTCCACACCTTGTCTGCTTTCCCCCAGCCCTTAGTTTAAAAATTGCTCTATGACCTTTTTAATTTTAAGTGCCAGAAATCTGGTTCCATTTTGGTTTAGGTGGAGCCCATCCTTCCTGTATAGGCTCCCCCTTTCCCAAAAGTTTCCCCAGTTCCTAATAAATCTAAATCCCTCCTCCCTACACCATTGTCTCATCCATACGTTGAGACCCTGCAGTTCTGCCTGTCTACCTGGCCCTGCGTGTGGAACTGGAAGCATTTCAGAGAATGCTACTATAGAGGTCCTGGACTTCAATCTCTTACCTACCAGCCTAAATTTGGCCTCCAGGACCTCTATCCTATCCTTCCCTATGTAATTGGTACTTACATGTACCGTGAACATTGGCTCCTCCCCAGCACTACACATAAGTCTATCTAGATGTCTTGAGAGATCCACAACCTTCGCACCAGGCAGGCACGTCACCATGCGGTTCCCCTGGTCATTACAAACCCAGCTATCTATGTTTCTAATGATCAAATCACCCATTACTAATACCTATCTCTTCCTAATAATTGTAGTTCCCTCCCCTGGAGAGGTATCCTCAGTGCGAGAGAATACCACATCATCATCTGGAAGGAGGGTCCCCACTATGGGATCATTTCCATCTGCTCCTGTTGGATGTTCTCCTTCCCTGAACTTTCATCCTCCTCAACAGCACAGAGGCTGTCAGACCAGGGGTGGGACCATTCTACTGTGTCCTGGAAAGTCTCATTTATGTACCTCTCTGTCTCCCTTAGCTCCTCCAGTTCAGGCACTCTCATCTCCAAAGCCTGTACACGGTCTCCGAGGGCCAGGAGCTCCTTGCACCAAATGCACACATACGGGCAGGTAATCATATATGCTGCATTGGGTGCAATAAACTGGATAGCCCCTACTCTGTTGCTGGACTTCTGCCTGCATTATCTTTTTACTCCTGAAGCTTGTTCCTTTGTTGTTGTTTTGTTTTTATCAGGGGGTGTTTTTGGCTTTAAGTTTAAAGAATGGTAAGTGTATCTAGCCCCCCCTCACAGTCCCCCTGTAAACTCCTTCACAAAACTCCCCAGTTAGCTGCTCCTGTTCCCTAGCTCCTCTGGTCGCTTAGGAGCGGGCTTTTTAAATCCCTGGTCTTCCTGAGTAACCCCACCTGCTGGTTAAGGGTTGATGGGTGCTAAAGGGCTTAGGGATCAAAGCCTCGTTAAGAAGCTCTCAGACTTGCCTAGCAGGCCACAAGGCTCAGCACATACACGATCAGCACATGGTCCCCCAAACAAACAGACCACATGGTATATTTCAGTCAAGCAGCAAGCACACCACAAAAGCAAACACACACACTAAAGACAACAAACTTAACCCAAGGGTCATGTAATTACTCCTCCTTCACATGGAGAACTCCCTTGCAAAACTCCCCTGTTAACCGCTCCTGTTCCCTAGCTTTCTTTTTTCTTTTTTTTTTTTTTTTACTCAAATGGGCATAAATGTTTACTTGCTTGCTAATTTTAAATTTTTACCCTGCTAAATTATAATAAAAAGTTGTATGGCATTGCCTGAGGTGGGGCTTTTTGCACATCAATTTTCTGCACTGGTTTTCTCACTCAATAAAGTACTATTTTTGAAGAATCAAATTATCTTTATTAGTTCTCAACAAATATTTCAGAATGAATGGTGGTAGTCAAAGCAAACAGTACTTGTAAATGCACATCAAGCACCACAGAATTCATAGCTTCAGGAAAATACCCAGTTATATTTATAAATGTACAGCAAGCACTACACAGTTCTTAGCACAGGGGTGGGCAAATGTTTTTGGCTAGAGGGCCACATCAGGGAATAGAAATTGTATGGCGGGCCATGAATGGTCACAAAACTGGGGTTGGGGTGTGGGAGGGAGTGAGGGCTCTGGTTGGGGGTGTGGGTTCTGGGGTGGGGCTGGGGATGAGAGGTTTGGGATGCAGGAGGGTGCTCTGGGCTGGGATCGAGGTGTTTGGAGAGTGGGAGGGGAATCAGGGCTGGGGCGGGGAGGCTGAGGGATGTGGCATGTCCCTTCTCCGGCTCCTACGTGGAGGCAGAGCCAGGTGGCTCTGCACGCCGCCCCATCCACAGTCACCGCCCCTGCAGCTCTCATTGGAGCGTAGGAGGGGCCCATTGGAGCACGTAGGAGCCAGAGCAGAGTCGTGCCGCAGCTTCTGGGAGCCGTATGGTGCGGCCCCCGACCCAGTGCCCCGGCCGGAGCAGGGCCGAGCCGCGTGGTGCGGCCCGTGACCCAGCGCCCTGGCTGGAGCGTCGGAGCAGCCCCTGACCCAGCACCCCTGCTGGAGTGCCAAAGCGGGGCCAAGCCTCATGGTGCTGCCCCGACCCTGCACCCCAGTCAGAGCGCTGGAGTGGGGCCGAGCCACTTGGTCTGGACTCCGACTCAGTGCCCCGGCTGGAGTGCCGGAGCAGGCTGAGCCACGTGGTGCAGCCCCTGACCCAGCACCCCAGCCAGAGCAGCACCAAGCCGTGTGGTGCGGCCTCCGACCCCACTCCCCAGCGGGAGTTCACGGGCCGGCTTAAAACGGCTCACGGGCCGGATCCGGCCCTGTGGGCAGTAGTTTGCCCACCCCTGTCTTAGCAGCACCAAAACCTCCAGGCCAAGTAGCACTCCAGCATAGAACACCATTATGACTGACCATTAAAATACTTCAAACCCTCCCTTAACCACATAGATCCACATTGGGCTCTTGTAATAGTCCTTGTGTCTGGCTGCTCAAAGTCAGCAGATAGCCACTTCACCTCCACCCTGGTGGCAGCTTTTCCCCTTTTGCCTCACAGATATTATGCAAAACACAATGGCCAGCTAAAACCATTGGGTTATTTTTCTCATTATATATGGAGATATACCTATCTCATAGAGCTGGAAGGGACCTTGAAAGGTCATTGAGTCCAGTCCCCTGCCTTCACTAGCAGGACCAATTTTTTGCCCCAGATCCCTAAATGGCCCCCTCAAGGATTGAACTCACAACCCTGGGTTTAGCGGGCCAATGCTCAAATCACTGAGCTATCCCTCCCCCCAGTGAGATCCCATTCTGTAAGTAAATACTGCTAGTGTCCCTTTTCTTGATGCTCTTGAGGTGGCCGATGTGTGGCTTCATAAGCAAGGAATGGACTGGATCCCCAGAATCACTATTGGCATTTCAATATTGCCAACGACAATCTGCCACTTGGGAAAGAATGTCCCTCCTTGTAGCTTTCTGAACAGTGCTGTATTCCTAAAGATGCAAGCATTGTGCACGTTCACTGAGCTGGCCACATTGATATCAGCGAAGCATTCCGGTGATCCACCAATGCTTGCATAACCATGGAAAAGTAAAAGTATTTATGTACTCTGTGGCAAAGTGGGCTGGTGCAAAAATAGGAATATGCTTGCCATCTATCAACGTACTGTAGTTCAGCAACCCTATTGCTGCAAATCCATCCACTATTTTCTGCACATTTCCAAGAGTCACAGTCTTGCATAACAGGAGACAAAGAATGGCCCTATACTCTTGCATGGCAGTGGCCTCGCTGTGGATTTTCCAACTCCAAAATGATTGCCACTGACTGGTAACAATCTAGCATTACAAGCTTCTGGAGTGCAGTCATCACTTTTTTCTCTATGGTCAATACAGCTCTCATTCTGGTGTCCATGTTCTAGAGTGCTGGCAAAAACTCAGGACACAGATCCAGGAATGTGAACTTTTGCATCCAAAAGTTCTGCAGCCACTGCTTGTCATCCCAAACCTGCATTACAATGTGATCCCACCAGTCCGTGCTTGTGTCTCAGGCCCGGAAGTGGCACTGAACTGTCTGCAGCTGCTCCATGAACACCACCAACAACCTTGAATTGGTTTTTGCTATGTCCCTTAGCAAAGTATCCTCAAAGTCCTTCTCATGTCCATGGGTGTTGCAGTAAACCTATGAGTCTGCAAATCCAGGAGAAGTGTGTGCTCTGTATTTGCAACATTCATAAGAATAGTGTGGAATTCTGTGGACTCAGTGCTTCTGTCAGAGATGGCAGACACTGAGAAGTGCCATGTGAGTTTGTGGGATTTTTTTTAAAAGAGTGAAAATTATGAGATAAGGATGGCATTATGGGATGGAGAAGGTTGCATGCTGGGAACCTGACCCTACCTCCCAGACAGCCCTGGGTGAGTCATTACTATCCCACAATGCATTGCAGAAGTGTCCCAAAAGGTATTGCACTGAACAGCAGAACATGACACACGGGGATCCCTACCCCTGCACTTTACATCAACACAAGTGTAATGCCCAACCTGTACTGGAGGCTGTTGGACCATAAAAGAAATGGGAACAGCACAGATTGGCTGCTCAAAAGCAGCCTCATGGTGTTAAGATTTTTTTTAAAGGGGGGAGCCCAGAACAACTGCTCGGGAGTGGGGGAGTGGTCCAGAGAGCTCCAAGGATTACAGGGCAGTTGAAATAGGGTGAGCTCAAACCCAGGACAGATGGTTTTTATTTTGGGGGGGGAGGGGAAGGGGGAAACAGGGAAGAACAGCTGGCAGCTTCCTCCTCAGCCTCCAGAGTGCTGCTGTGAACATACCAAACAGGCAGCTGGTGAAGTCTGGAGGGAGGCTGCGCAGCATTGGGGGAGACAGAGAAGGTGCAGTAGAGAGCCAGGCAGCAAGCAGCACCAGAAAAGAAAGGATGCAGTAAGTGGGGGCCCTGGGGTAAGTTGCGTTGTCAGAGCTGAAAGAGAGAAAGTCCAGTTCAGGAGGGACAGCAAAGACAGTTAGTAGGAAAACTAGGGATAGCCTCATCCTTGAAAGAGTAAAGACAGTGGTATAAAGGGAAAAGAGGAAAAAGTTAAAGGAAGAACAGTACAGTTAAACAAGAGGAAAAACAACTTGAGTCTCTAAGTAAGATAAGAAATTAGAAAAACAGAAAACGGTAAGAAAAGTAAAGCAAGAAAGAAATAAACAATAATAAAATATAAACTGTAATTAAAGAGAAACAGACTTAAGAAAGAAGAAGCAAGCTGTAGCAAAAGTAAGAAAATAATTAGGACTGTAAAACAAAACTTCTGGACAGCATATTAAGGTATATGAGAAGTGACAGGAATATAGAAATTGTCAGAGAACAAAGAGGCTGTAAGCCAGAAAGGAGTGAAGGATTAATTGTTCAATCAAGAAACCAACACATAAGGAATATGTCTTTATTTATGATGGAACTCAAAAGAGTAAACAAATATTGTACAAAAGGATAGCTGAAGATATAACAAAACATCCTAAGAACCTTTCTTCCGGACTCTGGGGTGACAGATGCTGAAAACTGTGAAATTGAAAAGTGAACATATAGCAGTGGGGTTTATATTCTAGTGCATTGTATTTTCTAATTCAAAATTCTGTTTTTTATACATGTAAATTGTTACCTATAAAGTGAGTTTAATTAAGATAATAATTAACATACAGTAGATAACAGTAATAGTTCTAGTAGTTTACAGTATAAGTCTAAGTGGGAATTCCTGCTAAAACAACTAACTCTGATTTACTTCTGATTATTCTCCACTTAACTGATTTCAACTTTACCCCAGCTGATTGAGATAAAACATAATTTGGCCTCTAGATTGCCTCTGCCTCTCCTTATTGCTCTGATTTAGAACACCCCTCCATTGGGCTCATTACATAAGCACTCTTGGTGAATACGTGCAGCTCCAACGCAAGCTGGTAAGTATACACCATTCAAGCGGTATACAAACTTTGGCAGCTGTACGCTGATGTAACTCACTTCCACCACAGTTTCTAGTGTAGACACAGCCTCAGTCTCTGCTTTCTCTCTCCCCCATCCTCATCCATAGCCCCTTTCATAGACCCCAACTTCCATAAACGTCCCAGTGAGGGTATGAAGGGCAAAGTACAGGGGGCACTTGTGGACAACTTTAAACTTTACAAACCTTAATCGTCTTTACCAAACTTTTACCATGTCAGCATAGTTCAACAATACAAACAAATTTGTTAAAATTAGTTCAGATTGCTAAAAAGGAAATAGCCTACAGTAAACCAGTAAAACCAGAAAATATAGAGTAAATCCTAACATGTACATCAACTTCTCAGGCCCACACACCCGCTCAGTAATACACTCCCATCCTTACTCCAAGCAAGTCAACAATTATCAACCACAGTCACCAAGGTGCCAAAAAGTTGCCACGCCTAGAAAGGCGACCTAGAAAGGGACCTAGAAAAATCACTGGGATTCACAAAACCTGAGTTAGTATCTAGGATCCCTATACAATTAATTGGAAGAGGTAGCCCCCTCAGAATGGGATTCACAAAAGCCAGTATGCTATAGGCGGCTCCTTGCCTACACTAGCCAATGGGATGTGCCAAGCTGATGGGTATGTGCTAAGTCCAACCCCTCTCTTGGAGATAGCCCCCTAAGTCTGTACTGCAGGGAAACACCTCCTTCTCTTGGGGTACGTCTACACTACGGGATTAGTCCGAATTTACGGAATTCGATTTTATGAAACCGATTGTATAAATTCGATTGTACGCGGCCACAGTAAGCGGATTAATTCGGCGGTGCGCGTCCATGCACAAAGACTAGCGTCGAATTCCAGAGCGTTGCACTGTGGGTAGCTATCCCATAGCTATCCCAGAGTTCCCGCAGTCCCCCCCGCCCATTGGAATTCTGGGTCGAGATCCCAATGCCTGATGGGACAAAAGATATTGTCGCGGGCGGTTCTGGGAACATCCTCCCCCTCCCTACGTGAAAACAACGGAAGACAACCATTTCGCGCCTTTTTTCCTTGTTGAACTGAGCGGACGCCGTACCTCGGCAAGGATGGATCCCGCTCAGCTCAAGTTTGCAGTCATGAACATTGTAAACACCACGCGCATTATAGTGCAGTTTATGCTCAACCAGGACCAGAAAAGCCAGGCGAGGAGGAGGCGGCTACGGCAGCGCGGCGACGAGAGTGATGCGGACATGGACATGGACACAGAATTGTCTCGCGCCACGGGCCCCGGCGCTTTGGAGATCATGTTGGCAATGGGGCAGCTTCTTGCTGTGGAACGCCGATTCTGGGCCCGGGAAACAAGCACTGACTGGTGGGACCGCATAGTGCTGCAGGTGTGGGACGATTCCCAGTGGCTGCGAAACTTTCGCATGCGTAAGGGCACTTTCCTGGAACTTTGTGACTTGCTTTCCCCTGCCCTGACGCGCCAGAACACCAAGATGAGAGCAGCCCTCACAGTTGAGAAGCGAGTGGCGATAGCCCTGTGGAAGCTTGCAACACCGGACAGCTACCGGTCAGTCGGTAATCAGTTCGGAGTGGGAAAATCTACCGTGGGGGCTGCTGTCATGCAAGTAGCCAAAGCAATCGTTGAGCTGCTGCTAAAAAAGGTAGTGACGCTGGGAGATGTGCAGCTCATTGTGGATGGCTTTGCTGCAATGGGATTCCCTAACTGTGGTGGGGCGATAGATGGAACCCATATCCCGATCTTGGCACCGGAGCACCAGGGCAGCCAGTACATAAACCGCAAGGGGTACTTTTCTATGGTGCTGCAAGCAATGGTGGATCACAAGGGACGTTTCACCAACATCAACGTGGGATGGCCGGGAAGGGTTCATGACGCCCGCGTCTTCAGGAACACTAGTCTGTTTAAACGGCTGCAACAAGGGATTTACTTTCCAGACCGGAAAATTACCATTGGGGATGTTGAGATGCCCATCGTTATCCTTGGGGACCCAGCCTACCCCTTAATGCCGTGGCTCATGAAGCCATACACAGGCAGCCTGGACAGTAGTCAGGAGCGGTTCAACTACAGGCTGAGCAAGTGCAGGATGGTGGTAGAGTGTGCCTTTGGACGTTTAAAAGGTCGCTGGCGCTCGTTACTGACTCGCTCGGACCTCAGCCAAACCAACATCCCCATTGCTATTGCAGCTTGCTGTGTGCTCCACAATCTCTGTGAGAGCAAGGGGGAGACCTTTATGGCGGGGTGGGAGGCTGAGGCAAACCGCCTGGCCGCTGATTACGCGCAGCCAGACACCAGGGCGATTAGAAGAGCACACCGGGAAGCGGTGCGCATCAGAGAAGCTCTGAAAACAAGTTTCATTGCTGGCCAGGCTCCTGTGTGAAAGTTATGTTTGTTTGTCCCTGTTGAAAACCCGCCCCCTTGATTCACTCATTCCCTGTAAGCAACCCACCCTTCCCCCTTCCCCCTTCGATCCCAGTTTGATTTGAAAAAAATAAAGTCAGTTTCGTTTACAACTCAAGAACTTTTTATTAACGGGTGGTAATGAACATAGGGAGAGAAATAACCAGGTAGTCCGGGTGGGGTTTGGGAGGAGGGTAGGAGTGAAGGAACAGGGCAGGAAAAACATTCAAAATAATGAGAGCCTTTTGCTTGGGCTCTCTAATGGGGTGGAGTGGCAGGGTGCACGGAGCCTCCCCCCCCGCGTTCTTACACGTCG
Organism: Platysternon megacephalum; assembly: GCA_003942145.1. Lineage (NCBI taxonomy): Eukaryota > Metazoa > Chordata > Testudines > Platysternidae > Platysternon > Platysternon megacephalum. Next base: position 392,232 of record QXTE01000425.1, read on the forward strand.
GGGTGAGGAGGCTACGGGACTTGGGGAGGGGGGAGGGCGGTTATAGAGGGGCTGCAGCGGCACTCGGTAATCCTGCAGCTGCCGTTCCTGGAGCTCCACCAGACGCCGGAGCATGTCTGTCTGCTCACGCAGCAGCCCCAGCGTTGCATCCCGCCACTTCTCGTCTCGGGCGTCCCTCCTCTCCTCACGTTCGTCCCTTCTCTCCTCACGTTGGTCCCTTTTCTCCTCCCGTTGGTCCCTCATGTCCTCCCGTTGGTCCCTCTTCTCCTCACGGTCACTGGCCTCTTTCCGGAATTTTAATACAGTGTCCTTCCAGTCATTGAAATTAGCTCTCTCATCCCGGGTCGATTGCATAATTTCCGAGAACATGTCGTCTCGCGTGCGTCTCTTTCGCCGCCTTATCTGGGAGAGCCTTCGGGCCGGGGGCGGGAGGATTGAAAAATTTGCAGCTGCAGGAGGAGGGAAAAAAAGGGAGAGAAGTATGTAAAAAGATACATTTTATAGAACAATGCTTATACTCTTTCACGGTGAACACTTTTCACATTACATAGCAATGTACAAGGTCGCATTTTGCATCTTATATTGAGTGCCCGCGGCTTTGGTGTTAGAGATCACAGCAGACGCAGGGCCGGGCAACAGAATTCGGCTTGTATGCAGCCATGGTAAGCCATTGTCCTGCGGCTTCTGCATTAAATCAGCGCCCTCCTTTCCCATAGCAAGCAAAGCCCTTTACGTGCTGCGGTTTTCCTGTTACCGTGCAGCATCAGATAACATAATAACCCCCACCCACCACCCATTCAATTCTGTGGGATGATCGGTTGACCCCCTCCCCCCACCACGTGGCTGGTATCATGGAAGATCCATGCAGATAACAAACTAGCCCCCCCATCCACTTCTGTGGGATGATCGCGTTACCCCTCCCCCCACCGCGTGGCTGGTATCAGGGAAGACCCCTGCTAGCCAAACGCGAAAACCTCAGCGCCATTGTCCACCCACTCCCCCCCGCCCGCTTGGCTAACTGCAGGGAAAGATTTCTTTTCAGCTACAGGCAAACAGCCCAGTAGGAACGGGGCCACCTCTGTCCCCTTAATTACATTCCCGTATTTCAAACAGGTTACCCTGAACGATATCACTCTCCTGAGGATAACACAGCAAGATAAAGAACGGATGTTGCTTGAATGCCAGCAAACACCGGGACCATACGCTGCCAAGCTTTGTCAAGCAATGATACCGGATTACTTGCTGCTAGCATGGCGCGGTCAAGTGTCCTACCATGGAGGACGGAATAAGGCTGCCCTGCCCAGAAACCTTCTGGAAAAGCTTTTGGAGTACCTCCAGGAGAGTTTCATGGAGATGTCCCTGGAGGATTTCAACTCCATCCCCAGACACGTTAACAGACTTTTCCAGTAGCTGTACTGGCCGCGAATGCATCCCAAGTCCCCAGGGCAAATTAATCATTAAACAAATACTTGTTTTAAACCATGTTTGATATATTTGAAAAGGTACACTCACCAGAGGTCCCTTCCAGGGGGTCTGCGATGCCGCCTTGGGAGGGTTCGGAGGGCACTTCGGTCAGGGTCAGAAACAGCTCCTGGCTGTCGGGGAGAATGGAGTGCTGTGTGCTCTCCACAAGTTCGTCCTCCTCCTCCTCCTCCTCTTCCCCGTCCGCAGATTCGTCATTCAAGGATGAGATTAACCCCTCCTCGGAGTCCACGGTCAGGGGTGGGGTAGTGGTGGCGGCCCCCCCGAGAATTGCATGCAGCTCCTCGTAGAAGCGGCATGTCTGCGGCTCTGCCCCGGACCGTCCGTTTGCCTCCTTGGTTTTCTGATAGGCCTGTCGGAGCTCCTTCACCTTAATACGGCACTGATAGGAGTCCCGATTGTGGCCTCTCTCCATCATGCCCTTGGAGATCTTGTCGAAAATTTTTGCATTCCGTCTCTTGGAACGCAGTTCTGCGAGCACGGAATCCTCTCCCCATATAGCGATCAGATCCAGTATCTCGCGTGTGGTCCATGCTGGTGCTCGTTTGCGGTTCTCGGACTGCATGGCTACCTGTGCTGTTCAGCTCTGTGTGGTCACCTGTGCTCACCAGGCTGGGCAGACAGGAAATGAAATTCAAAAGTTCGCGGGGCTTTTCCTGTCCAACTGCCCAGAGCATCCGAGTTTAGATTGCTGTCCAGAGCGGTCACAACGGTGCACTGTGGGATACCTCCCGGAGGCCAATACCTTCGAATTCCGTCCACACTAACCCTAATTCGAACCGGCAATGTCGAATTCAGCGCTACTCCCCTCGTCGGAGAGGAGTACAGAAACCGATTTTAAGAGCACTTTAAATCGAATTAAATGGCCTCGTTGTGTGGACGGGTACAAGGTTAATTCGGTATAACGCTGCTAAATTCGAACTAAAATCGTAGTGTACACCAGGCCTTGGTGTTAGGTGCCTATGCCATTTCAGCAGGAAGCTGGGAGGGCCCTCCATCATAACTTTTAGCCCAGTGTTTAGTGTGTTTACCTGGGATGTGGGAGACCCCTGGTTTAAGTCCCCCCTCCACCTAAGGGGAAGAAGGGATTTGAACAGGGATCTATAGCATCACAGATTAGTGCTTTAACCACTGGACAATGGGATAGTCGGATGCAGGGCTCCCTCGGTCTCTCCAGTTGAAGATGTTCCACTTTCAGTAAATAAATTTAAAAATTTTTAATTGAAACAGTTAGATACATATGGCCTTTTGTGAATGTAGCCTTTGCTGCAAAAAGTTGTGAACAGTAATAAGATGTATAATTCTTACCTTCTGTAAATTGGCACTGGCTTTGAGCATTCTAAATTTATCAAGTAAATAACTTAATATTGAGAAATACTTTTATTTCTCCTGAACAAAAATCAATACTATATAATAATTAGCATCATTTACAAATGCCAGGTGATTATAGTTTGACAATATTCATGTTTTTTCCTTTTGTTATGGATAACACTGTAGCTCTTTGCACTACTTTTACTTTACCTTTGTATTTTTCCTTTGTTATTGTTATTCATATTTTTTTTTAGAATATCTCTGTTTCTCTATTCTACAGAAACTAATTAAAGTAGGAAGCATACAATATAGCTAGTAGCTTCTCTACAATAAAACTTTGCCATTTGAAATGCTGAGAAGTGAAAACTCACTGCTAATTGCTATGGCCCAATCGACCACTCTTGCAGAAATACCCACACAATGGGCTCTGGAGGGAGTGAAAGTTCATGGGGTTATTCTTGTGCAGTTTTCTCTAAGTTCTTCCATCAAAAGCAAATATTCTAATTAATTAATTATGTGTGCACCCAGCCCCATCTCAGCCCACCCCGCAACCCAACATTTAATTATGCACCTCCACCCCTGGCTCCACATCAGCTATCAACTTTGTCCCTCAAACACACATCAATTCTGCCTGCCTCAACACCTCTTCTGTCCCACACATCTGCTCCTCCTGCAGCTCCTGGGGTTCTTCACCCCACCCCTCAGCCAGGTCGGGGCAGTACATCTGCAGAGGGTTCCTCTTCTCTGCCTTCCCAGGCCTGAAGGGAGGCAGGCAGCTCCATGGGTTCTTCACCCCCTTCTAAGACCTGGAGTTGCAGGGTTGAAATGGAGAGAAGCAGAAGGGAGCCAACACATTTTTCACAGGAGGATTGGAGAGAGGAGAGCAAAGAGACACTGGAGCTGCTGGAGTCTTTCTGTGAAAATGTTCCCTTTCTCTGCCTCTCTCCTCAGGAGCCCACAGTTTTGGGGTAAGAGAGGAAGGAGAGCTAAACCTGTTTCCTGCAGCAGCTCTGACCAGCTGTTCTTTCCCAGGAAGGCAGCCAATCAGTGGATGTTTTTTCCATGGGTAGGGCTGAAAAATCCCATGAAAACTGGAGCTTCTCACAGCATCATGAAATTGACTCCAGCAGGGGCTAAAATCGCAACTGAATCACGAGAGTTGGCAACACCACTCAAAGCACAAAAACAAAGGAAAATTCAATTAAATGAAAAGATGGCAAATTCAACTGATAAAAATAAATACTTTTTTTACACAATGCATCATTAAACTGTGGAACTCATTGCCACAGGATATTTTGGGGCCAAGAATGTAGCAATATTCAAAAAGGATTGGACACTGTGAAGGGGTCAACTTACTGCAGGCGCCTCCTCGTTGCTGGGCATAGCATAGAAGCTCTCTCTCTACTGGGGGATCTGCTGGTGGCTGCACCACCTCTGCTGTGGCCTGCCTCTTCCTGTGACTTGGCCCTCTGGTCAGGTCACTTCCAAGTCTCTCCCCTTCCAGGGTAGTCCATGAACAAAAAGCAGAAGGAATTAATGCAAATAAACTGAATAAATAAGAGATAGTGGGAAATTACTCCATCTCAGGGTGTATCAGGAACTGGCCCTCCCTTCTGTCAGGGAGAGGCCTTCAGGCAGCCCTTTCCTCAGGCGCAGAGGGTTGAAGGTCTGCTCTCTTCACAGGTCTGCTCAGAAGTGAGCTGTTCTTCTCCCCTTTTAAGCTTTTCCTCCAGATATGCCTTCCAGATATGGCGGGGCAGTGCTGGCTGAGCCCAGAGCAGCTTCTTAACCCTTGTTCTCCAGTGTGGGGTTTGTGTACCCATTGCACACTCTCCCCCTTGAGAGGGCATCTGGGAACTGGGGCCAGCCGATTGACCCTTTCCCCCCGTGCTTTCCATGAAATAAATCAGCATTTTGGAGAGCTTTTCTTGCTCTGTGCTGAATTTGAAAGGCGTACAGCTGGAGGGACAGTTACAAGCACATAAACTGGGGGTTCATGTCCATGATGGCATTTAACCACCTTAAGGGGGCATGATCGGTTGCAAGCTTGAATGGATTTCCCAGGCCCATTTCATGGTGAATCCTTCCTTCTCTATCACGGAATATATGCCCACACCCGAGGGAACAGTTTGCAGCTCAAATATAGTACAGGGTGTTCCTCTCCATTTGTTTTCTGGGACAATACTGCACCTAGTCCCACTTCTGAGGCTTTGCAAAATGAACTCTTTTGAGAAGCCGGGACTGAACAGGATAGGCTCTTCACACAGGTGGGCTTTCAACTTTTGAAAGGACTTTTCATGGGCCTTGGACCAGTGAACCTTATTGGGGCTACTGTCCTTAAATAGGTCTGTGAGGGGGAGCTATGGTTGAAAACCCTGGCAGAAATCAGCAGGGGTAACCTATGAGCCCCAAAAAACCCAAACTTGTTTCTTCATGGTTGGGGTAGGGCTTTGAGGGCCTGGACTTTGTCCATAGGGCTGGGACTGAAGTACAGCAGCAACTTGTACTAGATTTTCCTCCCAATGTTAGCTGTAGATGACCACATAGGCTGCTGCATATGAGCTATGTGGTTGAAGAACTTGATCTATGAGCCATTGTAATATCTCTGGGGCACCATGGAGCCAAAGGGCATAGTATTAAAATGATAGAGGCCAAACGACATGGCAAAGGCAGGTTTCTCTTGTGATTCTGATGTGAATGGGATCTGCCATATCACTTGGTTACGTCTAACATGATGATATATCAGGTCTCACCTAGCCGGTCTAGTAGTTCTTCCACTCGGGGCATGGGTGAACATCGAATTTGGAGATGGCTTGACTTTTCTAAAGTCTATGCAAAACTGGATAGTGCCATCTGGCTTACAACCAGACTTCACCATTTGTTGCGGGATTCTTCAATGGCCTCTGTTTCCAACATCACATGGACCTCTTGCCTCATGGCCTCCCATATTCTTGAAGGGAATGACCATAGGTTGTCCTGGACAAGGTACCCAGGTTATGTTTGGATATGGTGTTGCATGAGATGAGTCCACCCTGGCTGGGAGACAAACACTGTTGAGAAGACTTTTACAAGGCTTCCCACTTAGGCCTTCTGTTCTGGGTAGAGGTGGTCCCTCATCTGTATAGGGTCTGGGTCCAATGAAGTGGACATTTGGGGACTGGGTCTGGCTCAGGGGGATAAGGAGCAATAAATAACCTCTCTTGCTCCTTCCATGGCTTCAGAAGGTTAACATGGTAGACCTAGGTTAGTTTCCTCTTATTGGGCTGCCTGATTTTGTAGTTTACTGGCCCAACTTGGGGTACTACTTTGTATGGGCTTGCCATTTAGGGCAAGTAACTTATACTATATACTTGGAAGTAGAAGAAGAACCCGATCGCCCAGCGTAAACATGCACCTATACACCCTTTTGTTATAGGTTCGCTCCTGGGCCTGTTGTGCACTAACGAGGTTTTCTGTGGCAAAGGACCGTAGGATTTCGAGCCTCTCCCAAAGTTTCAGAATATACTTTATCACATTCTTCATCCTAGGAGATTGTTCCTCCCACATCTCTTGGACCAGGTCAAGAATTTCCTGGCATTGTCTCTCATGTAAGAGTTCAAATGGGGAGAATCCAGTAGATGACTGGGGAATTTCTCAAATAACAGAAGAGGGATCAGCTGATCCCAATGTCAGGGATCCTGAGCAATAATTTTTTTTTAACATTCTTTTCAGGGTCTGGTTGAATTGTCCAACCAGACCATCCATTTGTGTGTGATAGACAGACGGACATAAAGACTTTATTGTTAGTACATTGTATACTTATTTCAGCCCCTAAGATGTAAGGTTGGTGCTGTAACCCATAAGGCCAGTTTACTAGCTTGCTATATTGCACAATGTGTTTTATTTTGGTTTGATTCATATTATTTTATCATATCTTATTATTAGTGAATCATAGTATTTTCTTGGGTTTTGTTTATGTGGAATGCCAGTTTATGTTGTTCATAAGATTTATCCATAATAGTTGGCTGTAATGCAAGTAACCTACAGGCCTGTATCCTGTATGATTAGCTAGAGCAAGTTAGTCTGAGTGTTTGCAACCTTTGGCATAGATAAATGGTCTACCGGTCACCCCCCTTTACTTTGGGGAACTGAATGGGGAACTGAACAAAGAACTGAATCTGTTTACCTTAGGTCTGGAGCAGACCAGTAACCGCAGAGCACACTGCAGGACATGGAAGTCATGAGTTAGGCCACGGGTAACGGTTTCGGGAATGAGATGATCGATACTAATATGTATGAGTATATGTCATAATATGTGGGTGAGGAAATAAGATTTGGGCATGGTAGGTTGGGCCTAGATTCTGGCAGTGGGCAGCACCGGGACCCTATAAGAGGGCAAACAACCATGCAGGGTGGTCGCTTTTTCCTATCTTCTATCAAGCTATCAGCTCAGCTTCGCAATACAGCCTAGCTACTCAACACTCGAACCTAATCCCTACCAATTTGGGAAGCCTTGACCATCAGTTCCTCAGGCATGCCAGAGATGAGGCTGGTCCTCTGTCTCCTACTACCAGGTCTTCAGGGAAGGGTGTGAGTATGCTAGCTTAAATAGTCTTTTAGAATATATATTTACCACCAGGGGTCATAGAATTGTATTACTTCTTTGTGATTCTGTGTTTTGTAACATTTATTCTTCTTTCATTTATTTTCATAAAGACCTTAACAAGTTGGTATTGTCTTCAGTATAAGTGTCCTTGCCATACATCCCGAGAGTCCTCTCACGATATTGAACTCTCTGTGTTCTCTATCTCTGTAGCCTAAATTGGGACAAGAACCTTAAATATCTTCTGATCAGATCAGTGGTGATCCATAATAAACTAGCCCATAAATTCAGGTCAACAGTGCCTTGATCAGTGAGGATCTTCTTAGGTACTCCTACTCTGAGAAAACCTTTTAGCAGTTCCACTGCAATAGTCTTTTAATTGGGTTTGCACAGTGGGATTGCCTCAGGATAGCGGTTAGTGAAAAATCAACTATAACAAATACGTGCTTTTACCTAGCTGCACTTTTTTCTAAGGGCCCAATAATGTCCATCCTGACCCTTTCAAATGGGATGCTGACAAAGAGAGTGGGACAAGAGGGACTTTTCTCACTCCTTTAGGTCCTATTAGTTGGCATTCGGGGTAGGATTTGCAGAAGTCTTTAATTTTTTGTGGAATCCTGGGCCAAAAGAAGTAATTCAGAATCCTGGCCAGGGTTCTATCTGTTTTCCCAGACCCCCTCTGTGGGACCCTTTAACACGAATATGGAAGGGGCAGGTCTACCTCACCCACCAGACCCCATGGGGTACTGGATCCCCAGGAGCGGGTCATGCAACATCAAACTGAAAACCATCTGCTGCAGTCCCAAGTGGTGCAGCTCCTAGTGGAAAATCAGACACTCCATGAGCAGCTACTATGGTCCCAGGAGGAAATTTCTGTGTTTCAGGACTGGGCTAAGCCACTTCCCTCTGAACTGAGCCCTGCAGTACTGAACATTTTGATGGGGACCTCCATGACTTCAGGGAGTTCCTGAACCAATGCTGTCTCCTTTTCCAGCTCTGCCCTCGAATGTATCCCAGGGTAGGACTAGTGATCAGTTTGCTTACTGGAGAAGCTCTGAATTGGGCCTCCACCTGTTGGAATAAGGCAGCCTAGATAGCTTCTTTTGGCCTGAGTGCACCAGAAAGTTAAAAAGTTGTGCAGTTCCTGCCCTGAATGCCAACTAGTAGGACCAATGCAGGGGACTGGGGGGGAGGAGGGAAGAACCCCTCTCATCCCCTTCCCCATTGTCAACATCCCATTTGAAAGGATTGGAATAGACCTCATTGGCCCCTTGGAAAGAAGTGCAGAGGGGTACAAACACATATTCGTAATAGTTGATTATGCTGCCTTCTATCCTGAAGCAATCCCACTGTGCAACACCAATGTAAAGATGATTTCTGCAGAACTGCTGAAAGTCTTTGCTTGAGTAGAGGTACCAAAGGAGATCCTCATGGATCAAGGCTGCTGAAACAGGTCTGTGATCTTCTAAAAATAAAGAATGTATGCACATTGGTCTATCACCCACAGACTGATGGTCTGGTTGAATCATTCAACTAGACCCTGAAGGAGATGTTAAAAACGGTTTATGCCTTTGGACCTCTCTCATTGGAACCTCTATTTGGGAAGTCCCCCAGTTGTCTATTAGGTTCACCCCATTTGAACTCTTGTATGGGAGACAACCCCGGGGAATTCTCAATCTGGTCTGAGAGATGCGTGAAGGGCAGGCTCCTTGGACTGAGAATGTCCTACAGTATGTGCTGAAGCTCTGGGAAAGGCTTGAAACCCTGGGAGCCTTTGCCAAACTCCTCGATGTTCAACAGACCCAGGAGTGAGCCCACAACAAAGGGGCATGTGTGCATGTATTTAAACCAAGTGATTTGGTACTCCTTCTGCTCCCAAGTCTGGAGTGCAAGTTACTTGAGAAATGGCAACAACCCTATGAAGTGGTTCACCAAGTTGTGCCAGTTAACTATGAGATTAGGCAGCCCGACAAGAGGAAACCCCCACAGATATATCAGGTTCACCTTCTAAAAATCATTGAAGGAGCAAGAAGGCTTATTTCTTGCTCCTTTACCCACTAAGCCAGAACTAGGGCCTGAAGTGCCCACCACACTGGCCTCAGACCCTGTACAGATGGGGGAACACTTCTACCCAGAACAGAGGGCCCAGATGAGAAACCTCGTAAAAACCTTCTCAACAGTGTTCTCCTCCCGGCTGGGGCAGACCCATCTAATGCACCATCACATTCAAATGGAACCCAGGCAGTTTGTCCGGGAGAACCCCCCAGCCACTCTCCAAAACAATGTGAGAGGCCATGAAGCAAGAAGTCCAGGTGATGTTGGAGTTGGGCATCCCTGAAGAATCTCACATTGATGAAGCCTGGTCGTATTAGTCCCAAAGCTGGATGGCACCATCCAGTTTTGCATAGACTTCACAAATATCAATGTGATCTCCAAATTTGATGCCTACCCCATGCCCTGAGTAGACAAGCTATTAGATTGGCTGGGAGAGGCCTGGTATATCACCACATTAGACCTAACAAAGGGGTACTGGCAGATCACACACACACCAGAATCACATGAGAAAACTGCCTTTTCCACACCATTTGCCCTCTATCAGTTTCAGACTATGCCCTTTGGCTTCCACGATGCCCCAGCAACATTTCAGCAGCTCATAGATCGAGTTCTGCAACCACATGGCTCATATGCATCTGCCTATTAGATTATGTGGTCATCTACAGTCGAGAGTTGGAGGAACATCTCACACATGTCGCTGCCATCTTATGGTCCCTATGGCAGGCTAGGTTCATAACAAACCCACAAAGTACAAGATTAGGAAGAAAGAAATCACCTACCTGGGATATACTTAGGGAAAGGCCAAGTCCAACCCCTCATGTATAAATTCCAGACCCTCAAAGCATTTCCATGCCCCATCATGAATAAGTAAGTCAAAAGGTTTGGGGGGCTCGCAGGCTACTACCTGTGATTTGTGCCAGGGTTTTCAATGATCACAGCACCTCTCACAGACATAGTTAAGCATAGTAGCCTCAAGAAAGTATACTGGTCCAAGGCCTGCAAAAAGGTCTTTGAGAAAGTAAAAGGATTCCTGTGTAAAGAGCCTGTCCTGTTCAGTCCCAACTTCACAAAATAATTCATTTTATAGACTGACACTTCAGAAGTGGGACTAGGTGCCATCTTGTCCCAGGAAATAAATGGAGAGGAATTCCCAGTACTCTGCTTAAGCCTCAAGCTGTTTCCCTGGGAACAGGCATATTCTGTAATAGAAAAGGAAGGTCTCACTGTTAAATGGCCTGTGGACTCTCTCCAATGTTATCCATTCAAGCTTGTTACCGACCATGCTCCCTTGAGGTGGTTAAATGCCATGAAGGACACAAACGCTCAGCTTATGTGTTGGTACCTGTCACTCCAGCCCTATGCTTTCCGAATTCAGTATTACTTGGCATATGTAATCTGGTCAAACCAAGCCACAGTGTTCTTATCAACAATATTCAAGGCACGAAGACCTCCAAGACCTTGAGTCATTTTTCAGTCCTCAACAATATGTATCAGGGTTTCTGGCTGCCCACATTGACATAGAGGACTGTCTCTAAAACATCACTGAAATTCCACTGTAGCACAAATTCCATGTCCGGTACAAAACTGGTTCAGAAGGTTCCATTGCCTTTGCAGTAAATCAAACCCGGGCTGATGGTGAGAGGGATCCAAGACAAGATAATTATTTGTCACTTTCTCTGTGGACCATGAAGCTCACCACACATCCTCTACCATAAATCCCTCACCTGGTAAATTTATCCACAATGGGTGCCATGAGGACAGATGATCATGTGGTGGATTAAACAAGTCTTTAATTAACAGTAAATGGAGCATATCATGCAATTTTTTCATGAGCTTTGCTACGCTTTCCTCTCTGCAAACATTGGGCGGAACAATATTGCAGAGAACTGGTAACCATGGTAGAGGAATAGATTTAAATGTGCCTGAAATAATATACATGGTGGAATGAAGCTGTACATAGATCATTTTTGTGTGAGAGGAACGAGCCTATACTGGAGCACAGTACTCCACCACTGAATAACAGAGTGCCAAGGCTGAAGTTGTTACAGCCAGTTTTCCAAGCAGGATGTGGCGCGCTTTGACCTTAGTCACTGTCTTTGTAAGATGGTCACTGTGATGGGTTGGATCACAGAAACACCCTTGGGAACTGCCAACTGATGTGCCAAGACTACTTCTGCCCCTGCTTTCCCTGCCAGCTTGGGACTTCAGCACCCTGTCTTGTTGAGCCAGACACACCAGTCTGTCCAACACAGACCCAGGGTCTGAACCACATGCCCGAAAGCTGCAGACTTAGCTGAAAGCAACTTACAGAAGTGTTCCTGTCTTTAACACTCAGATGCCCAGCTCCCAATGGGGTCTAAACCCCAAATAAATCCATTTTACCCTAAAGCTTATACAGGGTAAACTCATAAATTGTTTGCCCTCTATAACACTGATAGAGAGAGATGCACAGCTGTTTGCCCCCCCCCAGGTATTAATACATACTCTGGGTTAATTAATAAGTAAAAAGTGATTTTATTAAATACAGAAAGTAGGATTTAAGTGGTTCCAAGTAGTGACAGACAGAACAAAGTGAATTACCAAGTAAAATAAAATAAAACATGCAAGTCTGAGTCTAACACAGTAAGACAACTGAGTACAGATAAAAACCTCACCCTTAGAAGAATCCAGTAAGTTTCCTTTTACAGGCTAGTCTCCTTCTAGTCTGGGTCCAGCAATCACTCACACCCCCTGTAGTTACTGTCCTTTGTTCCAGTTCCTTTTAGGTATCCTCTTTAACCAGCTGAAGACAAAATGGAGGGGTCTCCCAGGGGTTTAAGTCAACTTTCTCTTATGGGTGGAGACCCCCTCCTCTCTCCTATGCGAAGTCCAGCTCCAAGATGGAGTTTTGGAGTCACATGGGCAAGTCACATGTCCATGCATGACTGAGTTTCTTACCAGCCAAGCCACATTCCTGGGAAAACTCCGATGTGGATTGGCGTCTTCGAGTTCATTGTTGGCTTAAGTGGTTCTTGATTGGGCACTTAATTTGCACATTCCTTTCTCAAGAAGCTGACCAAGTGCTTTACTAAGGCTATCAAGCAAGTATACAGCCAATATTCCTAACTTCAAGTACAAAAATGATACATGCATACAAATAGGAGGAATGTATTCAGTAGATCATAACCTTTACATAGATATGTTACCTGGTATATGTAGCATAAAACATATTCCAGTTATATCATATATACATTCATAAGCATATTCCTATGAAGTGTTATGGGGTACATCGTCAACAGTCACAATATGTGAGAGTTCTATCCAACATGACGCCTAAATAGACTGAGTATGAATCATGCTTTATACACTGATCGTTGAGAAATATATTCAGCTCTCCGCCCACTTGTGCATGATGTAAGTGGAGGACACTTGACACAGTCTTACTTCCACTTTGTATCAGGTGCCACAGACAACAGTAATCAGCCATAGCCACCATACTGCATTCAGAACTCTATCAAGTACTTCAAAGGAGTGTGACTGAGTGCCGAGGCATATGTCATGTGCATAAACAAACTTGTGAGACCCAGTATATGGTAGGTCATTCGAATATAAGTTGAATAATGTTGGAGATAATATGATCTTTGCAGGAGGCCATTCTTCTGGTGCCTCCAAGCATTTGTTCTATCACCAATATGTGCAGGGAGATGGTGATTTCTCAAAAACAGAGCCATTGTACATACTAACCAACTTGGCATAGTTCTAGACAATTTCATCAAAAGACCCGTATGCCAAACCATATTGTATGCTGCAGTCAGGTCAAGGAAAACTGAACCAGTCTTTAGCTTATAGTAGAATCCATTTTCGATTAAAGTTGTAAGTGCCAGTACTTGATCACATGTACTACGACAAGAGCAAAAGCCAGCTTCCTCTAGTGCCAGCATGCCTTCCACATATGATGAAATGGAGCACAATGGATCAGTGTGGGGGACAATGGACCAGTGTTCATGACATGTCCCCCATAAGTACCCAGCTGTAGCTTCTCTGCGGTCTGGAGAAACGGACGATCCAACTAGCAGATGGAATTCAAGGATTATCATGAATATCACTCAACCGGACAAACAAGTTCCAGATTATGATTTTCCAAATTCAGTATAGAGCCAGAAAAATTCACCAAAATGCTGATGTTTTCTCCCAAGAGTGGGGGAACATCCCGATGGCCCTGGGTCCCCAGGCTTTATCTTGAGGGAGAGGGTATGTGATGGGTTATACAAACCCCACACTGGCCAACAAAGGGTTAAGGTGCTGCTCTGTCCTAGCCCTACCCTGCCACACCTGCAAGAGGTGCACACACTGGGGAAGGAGTTAAAAGGGAGTAGAACAGCTCATTTGTGGGCAGCCCAGGGAAGAGAAGGGACCTCTACCTTGCAGCTCCTGAAAAAAGGCAGGATCTCTCCCTCAATGATTGCCTGAAGGAAAGGGAGGTCCTGCTTCTGTTATACCTGAAGAGAGAGGCATTTCCTCCCTCACATACTAGCCCAGTTTATTTGAGTTGATTCCTTGTGTTTTGTTTATGGACTACCCCTTAAGGGGAAAGACTTGGAACTGACCTAGCTGGAGAGTCAAGACACAAGAAGAGGCAGCTGCTGCCCCAAGAGGGAGAGAGCTGCCATGCCCAGCTGTAAAGAGGTGCCAAGCACTGAGCTGATCACCTTCATGTTTTTCTGTTGCAAACTGTGAATTTTTGACAATAGTGGGGTGGTAGAAAGTGTCTCAGGGAGGGCAGCCTCAGGACTCTGATGGAATGGGAGGGCCTGGACTCCCTTACCAAAACCGCCCTCAGTATGTCAAAGGGCCTAAGCCCCTGACTAAAAGGCAACACTCCTCACAATCGAAAACCATCACAGAAGGGTGTCTGGGATCGAGTATAATAAAATAGAACTCCTTGGCACAGAGGTAAATGCAAAATAAACGTAAACAAGTACTATGCTAATAAAGGTGCTGCACGGCATAAACTTTAAATGGAAAAACAAAACAAAAAACCCAAACCCCTTAACTGGTATTTTCCAGCAAAAAGCTGTTAATGGGTTCTAGCCTTTGTTAAGAGTTGCCAAGTTGTCATGAAATCAGTCCTTAGTGGTCAGTCCAGTTGCTGACTGCTCCTCTGTAAAAGTAGGCAGAATGCCATTTGAACAAGACTGTTTACAAGGTTACATAATGATATAATTTCTAAACTACTTCTCATACTGAATAGATGAGGGATGTTGGTTCAAGGCACAGTGAATGTCATGTTAGTTGTTGAGAGGGAAGACAAAATAAACATTTTCTGTTTTTTAAGAAATTATGAATTGTAAACTGTATGTTGGGTTAAGGGGTACAATTGTGTTGTATCTCAAAATAAACTAACCATAGATAAATGCGAATATAGTGAAAAGATGGGAACATTTTCAAGTTTTGCCTTTTCAAAAGCACAGCTATAATATATTCATATATTGGATCAGATTCATTTCAGCTGGTACAAAAAGGTGGAATTCACCCAGGAGAGAGCAGGCTGTGGTACTATCCCCAAAATTTCTGCTACAGGGAGGTCAACTCTAAAACTTCTATACACCATTTCAGTACATCCCCAATCTGGCCTGGCCTTAGATCCTTACAGCCAGTCCCACTCACTGTGTGGATGGTGCTGGCCTGCTCTATGTCCTAAAGTGGCGCTGGGCTTACACAGTTACACATCCACTTCTGTGGACTTTCTACTTCTGGGGGCTGATTTCTTCTAGCTTCTAGGCAATGAGTGAATTTGGCCCAGAGCCTTTGCCAAATCTAGATCCATTAAAGCATCTGTCAGCAAGAGATTTAATAGAAGCTGAATGTCAAATGTGGAAATGTGGTTTGTACAAGGTCTTAACTACTAAATTAATGAATTTAATTTAATTAGATTATAGTTTGTACAATGCTTTGAAAATTAAAAGTGGCATGAATGCATTCCCAGATATTGTTACTAAAAAGCATTAATAATAAGTAGGAGGGTCTAAACTTGTCCTGTTCCTATTTAAGAAAAAAATTGTTTGTCAATGAAAGATTTAAATAGATAATTGAATGGTTCAAGAGGTTAGTATCTGTAATTGCCTCCTGGCATGATGTCTGGGAAGATGACAGTACAGGTACAAGCTAGAGCAGTGTTACAAGCTATCATCATAAAACTAAAGCTTAAAAGACTGAGTAAGAAGAGGCAATAGGCTTGTGAGAAAATCTCACCCTGCTTCTCCAGTACAGGGACTGGGAAGCAAAACTCCCTATCTCATTCAGCAGAGGTGACATTTAGGATCCTCAATAGTCACTGTTTAGAACTCTGCAGCTGATCCCTGCAAAATCCATCTGAGGGGCAAAAGTCCTCCAAAACTCAGTAATCATGAACAGAGGCCACACCTATACTGGTAAATTTAGGATCCATAACTGATCACCACTACAACTTCAGTGGCAGGAACAATGGCATAGGCTGTATTGTAAACAGGATTCCAGATTAGACAACATGATGGTAAAAATGCCTCAGCCCTGTCTTCACTACAGCCTCCACCATTACTACTATCAGTGGAGCTGCAATACTGGAGGATTATGGGTCCGAATTTTCTAGTGTAGACAGGACCTCACAGAGCAGCTGTTTCCTTTACCCCTCAGCAGGGAATGATTTGTAACTGCATGAAGAGGAAAGACTTGAAGACCATTGTGAAAGCCATTACCATCCCCATAGATCTCAGAGCATCTGCAAGGAGAGCTAACACTTCCATGCCCCAGTTCGCCAAGGGATGGTGACCTAAGCCCAGAGGTAAGTGGGGAAGTGGGATACCGGGAGGAAACACAAGAAGGAGGGTACAAGACGGGAAGCCTCCTGATTCATACTGAGAAAGTAGGGCAATCGTCTAGTTATCTTGGGTGCATGTACACGAACGCAAGAAGCTTGGGAAACAAGCAGGAAGAATTGGAAGTCCTGGCACAATCAAGGAACTATGATGTGATTGGAATAACAGAAACTCGGTGGGGCAGTTCACATGACTGGAGCACTGTCATGGATGGGTATAAACTGTTCAGGAAGGTCAGGTACAGGAAGAAAGGTGGAGGAGTATGTAAGAGAGTGGTATGATTGCTCAGAACTCCAGTATGAAACTGGAGAAAAGCCTATTGAGTGTCTTTGGGTTAAGTTTAGAGGTGAGAGCAACAAGGGCCACCCGGTGACCACCGGATCAGAAGGATGAGGTAGACGAGGCTTTCTTCGGACAACTAACTGAAGTTTCCAGATCACAGGCCCTGGTTCTAATGTGGGACTTCAATCACCCTGACATCTGCTGGGAGAGCAATACAGCAATGCACAGACAATCCAGGAAGTTTTTGGAGACAACTTCCTGGTACAAGTGCTGGAGGAACCAACTAGGGGCCGTGCTCCCCTTGACCTGCTGCTCACAAACAGGGAAAAATTGGTAGGGGAAGTAGAAGTGGGTGGCAACTTAGGCAGCAGTGACCATGAGATGGTTGAGTTCAGGATCCTGACAAAAGGAAGAAAGGAGAGTAGCAAAATACGGACCCTGGACTTCATAAAAGCAGACTTAGACTCCCTTAGGGAACTGATTGGCAGGATCTCCTGGGAGGCTAATATGAGGGGAAAGGAGTCCAGGAGAGCTGGCTGTATTTTAAAGAAGCCTTATTGAGGGCACAGGAACAAACCATCCCGATGTGCAGAAAGAATAGCAAATATGGCAGGCTTGGCTTGGCTTAACAATGAAATCTTCGGTGAGTTTAAACTCAAAAAGGAAGCTTACAAGAAGTGGAAATTTGGACAGATGACTAGGGAGGAGTATAAAAATATTGCTAGAGCATGCAGGGTTGTAATCAGGAAGGCCAAGGCACAATTGGAGTTGCAGCTAGCAATGTATGTGAAGGGTAATAAGAAGGGTTTCTACAAGTAAGTTAGCAACAAGAAGAAGGTCAGGGAAAGTGTGGGACCCTTACTGAATGAGGGAGGAAACCTAGTGACAGATGATGTGGAAAAAGCTGAAATACTCAATGCTTTTTTTGCCTCGGTTTTCACAGACAAGATCAGCTCCCAGACTGCAGTGCTGGGCAGCACAGTATGGGGAGGAGGTGAACAGCCCTCAGTGGTGAAAGAACAGGTTAAGGGCTATTTAGAAAAGCTGGACATGCACAAGTCCATGGGGCCAGATCTAATGCATCCAAGGGTGCTGAGGGAGTTGGCTGATGTGATTGCAGAGCCATTGGCCATTATCTTTGAAAATTCGTGGCGATCGGGGAGGTCCCAGACGATTGGAAAAAGGCAAATATAGTGCCCATATTTAAAAAGGGGAAGAAAGAGAACCCGGGGAAATCCCCAGCAAAATCATGGAGCAGGTCCTCAAGGAATCCATTTTGAAGCACCTGGAGGAGAGGGAGGTGATCAGGAACAGTCAACATGGATTCACCAAGGGCAAGTCATGCCTGACCAACCTGATTGCCGTCCATGATGAGATAACTGGCTCTGTGGATATGGGGAAAGCGGTGGATGTGATATATCCTGACTTTAGCAAAGCTTTTGATACGGTCGCCCACAGTATTCTTGCCAGCAACTTAAAGAAGTATGGATTGGATGAATGGACTATAAGGTGGATAGAAAGCTGGCTAGATTGTCAGGCTCAATGGGTAGTGATCAATGGCTCGATGTCTAGTTGGCAGCCGGTATCAAGCGGAGTAGCCCAGGGGTCGGTCTGGGTCCGATTTTGTTCAACATCTATATTAATTATCTGGATGATGGGATGAATTGCACCCTCAGCAAGTTCGCAGATGACACTAAGATGAGGGGAGAGGTAGATACGCTGGAGGGTAGGGATAGGGTCCAGAGTGACCTAGACAAATTGGAGGATTGTCCCAAAAGAAATCTGATGAGGTTCAACAAGGACAAGTGAGAGTCCAGCACTTAGGATGGAAGAATCCCATGCACTGCTACAGACTAGGGACTGAGTGGCTAGGCAGCAGTTCTGCAGAAAAGGACCTAGGGGTTACAGTGGATGAGAAGCTGGATGTGAATCAACTGTGCCCTTGTTGCCAAGAAGGCTAATGGCATTTTGGGCTATATAAGTAGGAGCACTGCCAGCAGATCGAGGGGCGTGATCGTTCCCCTCTATTCGACATTGGTGAGGCCTCACCTGGAGTACTGTGTCCAGTTTTGGGCCCCCCACTACAGAAGGTATGTGGACAAATTGGAGAGAGTCCAGTGGAGGGCAACGAAAATGATTAGGGGTCTGGGGCACATGACTTACGAGGAGAGGCTGAAGGACCTGGGCTTATTTAGTCTGCAGAAGAGAAGAGTGAGGGGGGATTTGATAGCAGCCTTCAACTACCTGAAGGGGGGTTCCAAAGAGGATGGAGCTAGGCTGTTCTCAGTGGTGGCAGATGACAGAATAAGAAGCAATGGTTTCAAGTTGCAGTGGGGGTGATCTAGGTTGGATATTAAGAAACACTATTTCACTAGGAGGGTGGTGAACCACTGGAATGGGTTACCTAGGGAGGTGGTGGAATCTCCATCCTTAGAGGTTTTTAAGGCCTGGCTTGACAAAGCCCTGGCTGGGATGATTCAGTTGGGGTTGGGCCTGCTTTGAGCAGGAGATTGAACTAGATGACCCCCTGAGGTCTTTTCCAACCCTAATATTCTATGATTCTATGCTACTCCAGTCTGCCCCTCTCTTAGCAGCATGGATCCTTAAGAGTCCCTTACTGCAGTTACAGACTGGGGTGTTATATGAGAGAAATAGAAGCTGTGTGGTGAGCTATTACTGCAAGGAAAAGCATTAATTAAAAATTAGCATGGGCTGATCACACACAAAAAAGAGAGAGAAAAGATACACAACAAAAAAGGGAAAGTAAACAAGGATCAAATAATGACTTTAAAACAAAAAAGAAAAATAGGTAACCAAAAAGAGAAAATGAGCAAGCCTCAAAAGAGCACCAAAAATCAATGAGTCAAGGATTAAAATTAACAGCACGTGCTGAAAGTAGGTAAGGACAGGAGCGCCGCCAGCTTTTTCGGCACCCTAGGCAGTGGAAGGTCCCGCCCCCAAAATTCCGCTGATGACCGGGGCGCCGGCACCCTCCAAATAGTAGTGCCCTAGGCGACCGCCTAGGTCGCCTAATGGGTTGCGCCGGCCCTGGGTAAGGAAACCATAGCAATTGGGTCCATCTCTACTTAAATAATGTACTTTTGCAATAAAGGTTTATGAATAGAGGCTACCATTTGGACTTGAGGTTTACTATTAACACTAAGAAATTCACTCTAGCTTCAGTTTTATGGATTATAACATCACCGGAACCCATACTTCCTGGAACTAGGGGTGCTGGGGGTGCTGCAGCACCCCTTAGATTGAAGTGGTTGCCATTATATACAGGGTTTACAGTTTGGTTCAATGTCTCTCAGCACCCCCACTATACAAATTATTCCAGCTGTGACGGGTTGGTTCACAGAAACCCACTTGGGAGCTGCCAGCTGATGTGCAAAGGCCACCTCTGGTTCTATTCTCCCCTGCCAGCTACAGGTAGTTCCAGCACTCAAAGTCTTGCTGACAGGCAGACACACCTATCTGCTTCAGACACAGACCAGAGTCTGAACCACCTATCCCAAAGCTGCAGGGTTACCTGAGAACAGCTCACAGAAGTCTGCTTGCCTTTAACACTCAGATGCCCAATTCCCAATGGGGTCTAAACCCAGATAAATCCGTTTTACCCTGTATAAGCTTTATACAGAGTAAACTCATAAATTGTTCGCCCTCTATAACACTGATAGAGAGATATGCACAGCTGTTTGCTCCCCCAGGTATTAATACATACTCTGAGTTAATTAATAAGTAGAAAGTGATTTTATTAAATACAGATAGTAGGATTTAAGTGATTTCAAGTAGTAACAGACAGAACAAAAGAAGTTACCAAGCAAAATAAAATAAAATACGCAAATCTATGTCTAATTGCACTAAATACAGATAAGATCCTCACCAGTTCCAAAATGTTCTCTTTTACAGGCTAATCTTCTTTTAGCCTGGGTCCAGCAATCACTCACACCCCCTGTAGTTTTCAGTTTCCTTCAAGTGTCCTGTGGGGGTGGAGAGGCTCCTTCTTTAGCCAGCTGAAGACAAAATGGAGGGGTCTCCCACAGGTTTAAATAGACTGTCTCTTGTGGGTGGAGACCCCCTCCTCTCCCTCTGTAGAATCCTGTCACAGAATGGAGATTCGAAAATCACATGGGCAGGTCACATGCCCATGCATGACTCAGGACTGCAGGTAGCAGCCATTACCCACATGCTGCCTTGAACGTCCTCAGGTAGACTTCTGATGTGGATTGGAATCTTCCAAGCTCTTTTGTCTGTTAAGTGCCCCCTGACTGAACACCTAATTTGCACATTCCTTTCCCAAGAAGTCATCAAATGTTCTAACTGAGGCCCCTTAGGAATCAAGCAATTACACAGCCAATGTTCATAACTTTGAACACACAAATGGTGCCTGCATACAACTAGGGTGAACATAACTAGTAGATCATAACCTTTACATAGATATGTACCTGGCACAGGCAGCACAAAACATATTCCAGTTATGTCATATTCCCACAAAGCCTTATGGGAGGTACCGTCACACCAGCACCCCTGCGAAACCCCAGGATGGAATTACAACCTTAGACCGCCAGCTCCACAATTATATTCATTAGTATAGAGCTTTACACTTCTTGAAAGCTACAGTGGAACTCCAAACAGGAACTGGTATCTATCCTAGCAGATCTGACTGCAGGATCATGGCCTTTTAAATCATAGTTGAGGGGCAGAATTACCAAAAGGCAGCCCTCCATCATCCTTACCCACCATTTAAATTAGAGGCTCTAATTTACAGCACCTCAGACGTGCTTAAATGCAGATAACTTTGTCCATTTCCCCTTCCTATGTCTTATTTTCAAAAGTAACTTAGGTACTTAAGGCCAGACATTCCATGCTTTTTAGGCATCTAAAGATGTAGATAGGTTGGCTAGGTTCCTAACTCCCACTGATTTCAAAATGTGCTGAGCACATGGACACTTTTGAAAATCCCACTAGGAGCCTATCTGCATTTTAGGCACCTAAATAACTTTAAAAATATGGCCCTAAGAAACTTTTGAAAATGGGACTTAGGCTCCTACATTAGGTAGGAGCTTTGGAAATGTTACCTTATATCTTTAAATTAAGACCATTGTGAGGGAGGGGGACAAAACAATAAATCAAATACAAAATAAATGTCAGTAGAAAGAAAGCAAATAATCAGAGGCAAAATATGAACAGTCAAAATATGTTGTAGAGTTAATTCAGAATGGGCACTGATTCAGATGATGCCAGTCTCTATCTGAAGAATGCACTAGCAATAACATTCATTTTCTTTCACATTGGCTACTTGGTAAATTAGCCTGTTATTTTAACTGAGGAACTATAGCAACAACATAGACTAAGGGCTTGGCTACACTGGCAAGTTACAGCGCACCAAAGCCGCGCACAGCGCTGTAACTCACTACCCGTCCACACTGGCAAGGCACGAACAGCGCTGTATCTCCGGAGATACAGCGCTGCTTGTACTCCTCCTCCGCCAGAGGAATAAGGAGAATTGCGCTGCTGCTGCAGCGCTGCGGCGCCAGTGTAGCCGCCCAATGCGCACTGATTGGCCTCCAAAACTATTCGGCAGTATCCCACAATGCCTGTTCTAGCCACTCTGGTCATCAGTTCGAACTCTACTGCCCTGGCCTCAGGTGACCAACCGTCAGACCCACCCTTTAAATTCCCCGGGAATTTTAAAAATCCCCTTCCTGTTTGCTCAGCCAGCCAGGTGTGGAGTGCTATCAGCGAATCTTTCCAGGTGACCATGCCTCCACGCGCCAGGCGAGCCCCAGCATGGAGCAATGGCGAGTTGCTGGACCTCATCAGTGTTTGGGGGGAGGAAGCTGTCCAGTCTCAGCTGCGCTCCAGCCGTAGGAATTACGATACCTACGGGCAGATATCAAGGGCCATGATTGAAAGGGGCCATGACCGGGACGCTCTGCAGTGCAGGATTAAGGTGAAGGAGCTGCGGAATGCCTACCGCAAAGCCCGCGATGCAAACAGCCGCTCGGGTGCTCCCCCCACGACCTGCAGATTCTATAGAGAGCTAGATGAGATACTTGGGGGTGACCCCTCCTCCATGCCGAGCACCACCATGGACACTTCAGAGCGGGTGGTGGAGGAGGAGGAGGACGAGGAGGAAACCGGGAGTCAGGGTGCTGGGGAGGTTGGAGACACCCCGGACTACCTGGGTCCATGCAGCCAGGAGCTCTTCTCGAGCCCGGAGGAAGCTAGCCAGTCACAGCAGCCGGCACTTGGTGGAGGACAAACTGGTGGAGGACAAACTGAAGAGCGTGTTCCCGGTAAGCGCTTTATTTCTTTTGGGAAGGAAGTTTTTCGGGAGAGGAGGGTTAGGGCTGCATGCATGCCTAGATGTGGAATAGCGCATTGATGTGGTCTATCACTTCGCGGTAATCGGCCGCGGTAATCTCTTCGAAAGTCTCATCCAGAATGTGGGCAATGCGCTTGCGCAGGTTTCTTGGGAGAGCCGCCGTGGTCCTTGTCCCAGTGAGGCTAACGTGTCCGCGCCACTGTGCCACGAGGGGTGGGGGGACCATTGCTGCACACAGTGAAGCTGCATATGGGCCAGGGCGGAAGCCGCATTGCAATAGAAGACCCTCCCTTGCTTCCCAGGTCACCCTCAGCAGTGAGATATCTTCCAGGACGAACTCCTGTGGAAAATTTTGGGACAGTGTTCAGTGTAGGTGCCCCCTGCAGCTGTTGGCTCTCCCCAAGGCACAGAAACCCAGAAGACAGTACAGCCCAGAAACAATCAGTCCCCCTTACTCACCATTTTGGGGCTCCCGTGGGTTATGTCCGCTCTCTTTGGGACAGGAAAATTATGCTATTGTGTACACTGTGTGTGCCCTCCTCAAGTGCGGGGGAATGATTACTCTGTCTGGTTTAAACAATGCTGCCTCTGTTAAGTGTTGCATTTTGCCTTTGCAGATGCAACCTTGAGACCTCAGCCGTCCGTGTTTACACCTGCTCAAAGACTGCAAAGACTCCGGAGGAGACCGCGGAAAAGCAAGGAAGACATGCTGCACCAAGTCATGCAGCAGTCTGTTAAAGAAAATCAAAAAGCCCAGGAGTGGAGGGAGAGAGCGCAGGAGTGGAGGGAGACAGAAAGCAGGATCCGCCAGGAAAACTCATCGCACCGGCGGCAGGCCACACAGCACCGGCAGCAAAGCACGGATAGGCTGATAACCATCATGGAGCGCCAAGCAGACTCTATCCAGGAGCTCGTAGCCATGCAGGCGGAGCACTACCGCGCCCGCCCCCCCATGCAGCCCTTGCCCCAAAACTCGTTACCTTGTGCCCCCATGTCCCCTCCAACCCACTTTCCCCAACGTGCGGGTTCTTACCGCCAACTGCTGCCTCCAACACCGGTATCTTCACCACCCAGCTCTGAAAACTACGAGCCTTACCCCCTGCACTCAACCCCCATCACCATGCAGTATAGACATCATGAAGTGCAGCACTCAATGCAAAGCAGTGGAGACAGGACATACGCAGATCTCTGATTGTACCATTCCCCATCCCAACCCCACCCCACCCCATTGCCCTTTCTTGATTCCCAAACAGTTGTTTCTTTCAATAAATTTATTTTCTTTTCAATAAATGGATATTTTGGTTTTGAAAACATTCTTTATTATTGCATAAAGTAAAAGATCCATTAGGCCAGGAACCAGGCACTGCAAATCAGTGAAGCAAACACAGATTCCTACCAACATTGTAACCACAGGGCACCAGACATTACTGCTGGCTTTCAGCCTCAAATTGCTCCCTCAAGGCATCCCTAATCCTAGCAGCCCCGTGCTGGTCCCGTCTAGTAGCCCTGCTCTCTGGCTGTGCAAATTCAGCCTCCAGGTGTTGAACATCGGAGGTCCATGCCTGCCTGAATATTTCACCCCTCCCTTCACAAATATTATGGAGGGTACAGCACGCGGATATAACCGCGGGGATGCTGTTTTCTGCCAAGTCCAGCTTCCCATACAGAGATCGCCAGCGGCCCTTTAAACGGCCAAAAGCACACTCCACAGTCATTCGGCACCGGCTCAGCCTGTAGTTGAACCGTTCCTTGCTACTGTCAAGGCACCCTGTGTAGGGTTTCATGAGCCACGGCATTAGCGGGTAAGCGGGGTCTCCAAGGATCACAATGGGCATTTCGACTTCCCCTACTGTGATCTTCCTATCGGGGAAAAAAGTCCCGGCCTCCAGCTTCCTGAACACGCCAGTGTTCCGAAAGATGCGTGCATCATGCACCTTTCCGGGCCACCCTGTATTAATGTCAATGAAACGCCCACGGTGATCCACTACCGCCTGGAGTACCATAGAGAAATACCCCTTCCGATTAACGTACTCGGAGGCTAGGTGCTCCGGGGCCAGAATAGGAATATGCGTCCCATCTATTGCCCCTCCACAGTTAGGGAAACCCATTTGTGCAAAGCCATCCACAATGTCCTGCACGTTACCCGGAATCACGGTTCTTCTGAGCAGGATTTTATTAATGGCCCTGCAAACTTGCATCAGCACGATTCCAACGGTCGACTTCCCCACTCCAAACTGGTTCGCGACCGATCGGTAGCTGTCTGGAGTTGCCAGCTTCCAGATTGCAATAGCCACCCGCTTCTCCACCGGCATGGCGGCTCTCAATCTCGTGTCCTTGCGCCGCAGGGTGGGGGCGAGCTCCTCACACAGTCCCATGAAAGTGGCTTTTCTCATCCGAAAGTTCTGCAGCCACTGCTCGTCATCCCAGACTTGCATGACGATGTGATCCCACCACTCAGTGCTTGTTTCCCGAGCCCAGAAGCGGCGTTCCACGGTGCTGAGCATGTCCGTGAATGAGACAAGCAATTTCGTGTCGTACGCGTTACGTGACTCGCTATCATCGTCGGAATCCTCGTCGGACTCCTCACTGTCACTTCGGATCTTAAGGAACAGCTCGACTGCTAAACGTGACGTGAAGGCGAGACTCGTCAGCATACTCCTCAGCAGTTCGGGCTCCATTTCCCGCAGACCGAAACGGAGCACACAGATCGCGCTGCACAAAAAGCCGTTAAAAGATGGCGCCAATGTGGACGGAAACAGGGATTGCTGGGATGTGAAGCGATGCATCACGGGGCGTTGGGACAGGACCCAGAATGCCCCGCGCCCACCGCCCCCTTCCCACAAGCCAACGTGCCAAACTGGCGCGAAAATGGGAAGAGGTGCTCTGTGGGATAGCTGTCCATAGTGCGCTGCTCCCAATGCCGCTGCAAGTGCCGCCAATGTGGCCACGACAGTGCGCTGGCAGCTGTCAGTGTGGACAGACTGCAGCGCTTTCCCTATTCAGCTGTATGAAGGCAGGTTTAACTCACAGCGCTCTACATCTTCCAGTGTAGCCAAGCCCTAAGACTAAGAGAAACTGCTGAGCTACAGTTCATTTGCAAATTTGACACCATCAGATCAGGATTAAACAAAGACTGTGAATGGCTAGCCAACTACAAAAGCAGTTTCTCCTCACTTGGTGTTCACACCTCAACTGCTAGCAGAGGTCCTCACCCTCCCTGATTGAACTAACCTCGTTATCTCCAGACTGATTCTGGCCTGCATATTTATACCTGCCTCTGGACATTTCCATTACATGCATCTGATGAAGTGGGCATTCACCCACGAAAGCTTATGCTCCAATACATCTGTTAGTCTTAAAGGTGCCACAGGACTCTCTGTTGCTTTTTACAGATCCAGACTAACACGGCTACCCCTCTGATACTTAACATAGACTATATTTACTTATCCAATATGCAAAGTACAAACTGATAGAAAAAATGCTAATGTTATCAATTACAAGCTTTTACAGCCTTGTATTTTACCTCATGATGCCACATTCCAGGACATGTCATAATTACATTTAGAGTTGTCAGTTTTACAAGGGAGTTCTTTCTGAAGATCAAACAAATAAAAATACATTGAAAAGGCCATTGGATTATGTCAGTGTGACGCTCTCCTCAGGGCACCCAGAGCCTTATGTCACTGTTACTTCTGTGCCTTAGCAAAAATCAGTTTTGCTGGGGCTTCAACTGTGTGTCAGCTCTTGCCACACCAGTCTGTCTGCCTCACCAGCAAACTCCTCAGGACTCTGCCAGTCTTAACCTTGCCTTGCAGGTAACAATCCGTGAACTCCCATTCCCATGTACCCCAGAGACATCACTCTGCAATGTCCAGTCTCTCTCACTGGACTCTCACAGAAGCTATTAAATTTGCTGCCTCCAGAGAGCCAGAACACACACCAGCCTGTTAGTGTAGCTCAGAACTCCTACTTTACTTCAGGTTTCAGAGTAATAGCCGTGTTAGTCTGTATCCACAAAAAGGAATAGGAGTACTTGTGGCACCTTAGAGACTAACAAATTTATTGTAGCATAAGCTTTCGTGGGCTACAGTTCACTTCATCGGATGCATGTAGTGGAAAATACAGAAGGAAGATATATATATACACACACATGAAACAATGGATCTTACCATACACATTATACGGAGAGTGATCAGTTGTCAGCAGGAGAGAAAAATAAGTCTTTGTGGTGGTAATGAAAATGGCCCATTTCCAGCACTTGACAAGGAGATATAAGGAACTGTAGGGGGCGGGGGGGAAGATAAGCATGGAGAAATAGTTTTACCTTGTGTAATGGCCCATCCACTCCCAGTCTTTATTCAAACCTAATTTGATGGTGTCCAATTTGCAAATTAATTCCAATTCAGCAGTCTCTCGTTGGAGTCTGTTTTTGAAGTTTTTTTGTTGTAATATTGCGACTTTTAGGTCTGTAATCGAGTGGCCAGGGAGGTTGAAGTGTTCTCCAACTGGTTTTTGAATGTTATAATTCTTGACGTCTGATTTGTGTCCATTTATTATTTTACGTAGAGACTGTCCGGTTTGGCCAATGTACGTGGCAGAGGGGCATTGCTGGCACATGATGGCATATATCACAAAGACTGGGAGTGGATGGGCCATTACACAAGGTAAAACTATTTCTCCATGCTTATCTTCCCCCCGCCCCCTACAGTTCCTTATATCTCCTTGTCAAGTGCTGGAAATGGGCCATTTTCATTACCACCACAAAGACTTATTTTTCTCTCCTGCTGACAATTGATCACTCTCCTTATAATGTGTATGGTAAGATCCATTGTTTCATGTGTGTGTATATATATATCTTCCTTCTGTATTTTCCACTACATGCATCCGATGAAGTGAACTGTAGCCCACGAAAGCTTATGCTACAATAAATTTGTTAGTCTCTAAGGTGCCACAAGTACTCCTATTCCTTTTTACTTTACTTCAGTATAACAGCACTGAGATGGTTTATAGTAAAACAGAATAAGCTTATTGATAAAGAACATAGATTTAAGTGATACTAAGCAAGAGAAAAGAGACAGGTCTGGTTACATAAAAAACAATATAAATCATGCTTTCCAGTGTTCAAGCCTTAACTTCAGCAAGCCACAATCTGTGCCTAAATAGCTTTTTCACTTACATTAAGCTACCAGCATCTCCAGCGTTTCTGACAGGAGGATCCAACATTCACACAATATTCACTTTGTCACCCAAGTGATGGATAACTAAGGGGTTGTCTCCCCTTTATTTTATAGTCCAGTAAATCTTTGAAATTTATTATTCCAAAGTGTATCCCCAGATAAAGTTCTCAACGCTGTTTTTGTCTCTTCCTCTTGGCTTCCTGTGCTCCTTTACAATTTTTGTGAATTATATGCTTTTTGTTTGTTTGTTTTTGGAGTTTGGGTGTTTTTTAGGGTTCAAGTGACATATACAGACTGTTCAAATTTTGTTCTTATGACTTAAGTATCCCAAGGCTGCCTAAATTATGCCAAGGGCATAATTGGGTCCCTGCAACTGCCCATCATTGGGAGGGCACAAAGTTAGTGCTTCCCAACCCTTGGACTGTACCTTCTGTGTTGTGCCACCTAGAACCATAGCACAGGATCTTAGCCTCGAGGGTATGTCTACTCTACAAGGTAGGGTTGTGATTCCCCTACTGCTCATGTACACGTTCTTGCGCTAGCTCTTATTGAGCTAGCACAAGTATAAAGAGCTGTGTAGCCATAGTAGCACTGGTCACGGCAGTGGAGGCACAGCTGAGCCATGCTGCATACATATCGGTTTCAGGCAGGATTGTACTTGGCATGGCTCAGCTGTGTCTCCACTGCTGCTACCAGCGCTACCATGGCTGCACTGCTAATTGTATTCATGCTAATTTGATGAGAGATAGTAGGAGTATGTATACACGAACAGCAGGGGAATCACACCCCTAGCTCATAGCAGTTCTGGTCTCCCATGTTTAAGAAGGATGAATTCAAACTGGAACGGGTACAAAGAAGGGCCACTAAGATGATCTGGGGAATGGAAAGACTCTCGTATGAAAGGAGGAGTGCTAGAACAGTTGAGGAGCTCGGTTTGTTTACCTTAACCAAAAGGAGGCTGAGGGGAGATATGATTGCTCTCTTTAAATATATCAGAGGGATAAATACCAAGGAGGGAGAGGAATTATTTCAGCTCAGTACTAATGTGGACACGAGAACAAATGGATATAAATTGGCCGTCGGGAAGTTTAGGCTTGAAATTAGGCGACGGTTTCTAACCATCAGAGGAGTGAAGTTCTGGAACAGCCTTCCGAGGGAAACAGTGGGGGCGAAAGACCTCTCGGGCTTTAAGATTAAACTTGATAAGTTTATGGAGGGGATGGTTTGATGGGATAACGTGATCTTAGTCAATAGGTCAATAACTTGCCATCACTGGTAATTAGTACCATGGGTCAATGATGTGATATTAATATTCATTTTCCTAAGTGTCTGGCTGGAGAGTCTTGCCCGCATGCTCGGGGTTCAGCTGATCGCCATATTTGGGGTCGGGAAGGAATTTTCCTCCAGGGTAGATTGGCAGAGGCCCTGGAGGTTTTTCGCCTTCCTCTGCAGCATGGGGCAGGGGTCACTTGCTTGAGGATTCTCTGCAACTTGAAGTCTTTAAATCATGATTTGAGGACTTCAACAGCTGAGTCAAGGGAGAGAATTAATCCAGGAGTGGGTGGGTCAGCTTTTGTGGCCTGCATCATGCGGGAGGTCAGACTAGATGATCATATTGGTCCCTTCTGACCTTAAAGTCTATGAGTCTATGAGATAGCCCTAGGGTATGTCTGCACTGTAATCTGAGGTATGATTGCAGCATGTCCTAGCTTTACCTGTTCTAGCACAGCTAAAAATAGCAGTGTAGATACCATAGCATGGACTTCAGTGCAGGCTGTAGAAGCCCACTGGGGACTCTGAATAGTACATATTCACATAAATAGCCTGTGCTGAAACTTGTGATGCCATGTCAATACTGCTGTTTTTAGTCATGCTAGCACAGATAAAGCTAGTGTGGATATATCTACCTGTCCTTTAATCACACCTCATATATCAGTGTACACATACCCTTAGTGTATACTGTGCAGAAGAAAAAGTATTGGAGGAACAGCCCTGGAAAGGCTTGAAGAAGCAGATAAGAATCAAATCAAGACCAGCTTGGATCTGTGAAACCAAGGGTCCAGATCTATTTCTTTCCAGAGAAGAGTGGATTTAGGACCTGATCCTGTAAGGTGCTAATCAGCTCCTCAGAAGTAGTTAATGCCTTCCATTACTATTAACTTAAATGGGCACTCTGAGGGCACTCTGCACCTCCAGGATTTGATCACATCTTTTAAGATTGAGCCCTTAAAGTCAGCTTATATGTCTCTAGACAGTTTGTGTGTGGTTGTGTGTGTGTGAGAGAGCGATAAGGTCCTTAAGCCTCTTATATGCTACTCTTGTTGACTGGAGGGGTCATGTGAGTGCAGGCTGTGTAAGCTGAGTGTCAAAGAAGGGCTAATTAAGTGCAGGCGATGGGCAGGTTGCATGGTGGTTTGTGACAAAGTGGGTTGGTGAAAGGGAGGTTTGTGACTGTACATGTGTAGTTTTAAAGTGATTTGTAAAATAAAATACAATTTACTGTACCTTTTCCTGTACTTTTATGGTATGCACTGGGGAATTTCCACATATATATGGCACAAGCCAGTGTTTAAAATGAAATAATTAACATGCTGGCATGTTCCCCTTTCTACTCAGGGCTCCAAACTGCCTGAAGATTCTCTAGCCACTTGGTCAGCTCTGAAGTCAGGATTGGTTATTTCCTCCCTTCCAGCTCTCCTTTTCTGCCTGAGATACCCAATACAATGGAGAAACCTAAATGAGTTAAATAAAACTTTAAAAAATGTATTTATTATTTTTGCTTTTGAAACATATGTATTACTTTTGCTTCCCCCACCCCATCTTTTTCCATTTCTTTATTTCTTTTCCTCTTTCAGGAACTTGCAAAGGGGAAGTCATGCCCTGATTGGCCAC
Organism: Platysternon megacephalum; assembly: GCA_003942145.1. NCBI lineage: Eukaryota > Metazoa > Chordata > Testudines > Platysternidae > Platysternon > Platysternon megacephalum. Next base: position 423,177 of record QXTE01000425.1, read on the forward strand.
AAGGGGGCACTACCTAAACAATTCATTTCCAAATTTGCTGGTGAATACAGGCATCAGTCTAGCCCTTGTGGAAGGGAGCAGGTCAGGACTTTAAAAAAATAAAGCCTCCCCAGCAATATGGACATGGAGCAACCGTTGAAATGGATGATGCAGCAGAAGGGCCAACTCAGCAGCAGCAGCTACAGCAACTCCTCCAGCAGATGGTCACCCAGCACCAGCAGCTGATCCAAGATTTAGTTGTTCAGCAACAACAGCTGGTGCAGCAGGTGGTGACCATATTGCAGCCTCCCACAATAGTCGGTCTTCTGGCACAGATCTGACAGAGGCCCCAGTACCAGTCAGACTAACAAAAATGGGACCTGAAGATGATCCAGAGGCCTTTCTCGAAGGTTTGAATGAGTGGCAGTGGCAACATGGTGGCCACATGAGCAATGGGCAATCTTACTATCCCCATACTTGACTGGAATTGCACAAGAGGCCTATTGTGGGTTAGACTCAGTAATATCACAAGATTATGCATGAGTCAAAGTGGCCATTTTAGATTCGTTGGCTATCTCAGAGGAAACATTCAGCCAGTAATTTTGGGAGGAGCAATATCCTTTGAGCGCCCGGCCCCACATGATGGCACTGAAACTGGAAGTTGGCAGTGGCTCAGACCCAAGACAATGGTAGGGGTTCAAGTAGTGGAAATGATTCTGCTCAAACAGTTTACACAGGTACTCCCTGCCAGGGAAGGAGACTGGGGTGTTACATCACTGGCTTGAGACAATAACTGAAGCAATCCAGCTAATGGAGATCTCTATGGTGGCTAGGGCAGCAATATCCAGAAAGGGACCCTCTTGGGCCAAGGGATAAGCTCTGGTGAACAAGAAACCTGGCCAAGGGGATCTGTGTCCTGAAGGACCCTACCCAGGGCCTCCCTAGCCAGGATTTAGGAAGCCCAGGAAGTCGTGGAAGTCATGAACAACTCAAACTAAGGAACTGGAATAGTCTGGCTGAGGGTCAGCTCAAGAATCCTCCAACTCTCCCCAGTCTCAAAAAAGCGAAATCCTGGGGTCAGGCACAGGGAAGGCCCATGCAGAAGAGATTACTGAGAAATGAGTGGGAGGCCTCCATACCAGCAACCAGGTCCAGGATGTTTGTTTTATGTGTGGCCTCCCCTGGCACTGGTACCAGGACTGCCTGTTTATGGAATGCAGTTTTGGCAAGTCTGGACTGCAGAGGCCCAAACAGGTTGGCCAGGGCCTGCTAAACTGACCATCAATCTCCTAAAGCTGGGAAAAGCCAGGGAGGGCATATGTATAGCTTGCTACCCTCTGGAATTAGAGTTAGGGCTGCAGACAGACAGCATCTCAGACTTCCGAAGAGTCTATACTGGGGACAATCTCACTAGAACAGAAGGTTCAAGCCCAACAGCTGATTGCTGCCTTCTCAATGGTATTTTTTGCCCCGCCTGGGTGAACCCACCTCACCACCCATCACATAGCCTGGACACTGTGTCAGGGAAAACTCGCAGCCTTTTCCCCAGCGGGGGGAGGGATAGCTCAGTGGTTTGAGCATTGGCCTGCTAAACCCAGGGTTGAGAGTTCAATCCTTGAGGGGGCCACTTAGAGATCTGGGGCAAAAATCAGTACTTGGTCCTGCTAGTGAAGGCAGGGGGCTGGACTAGATGACCTTTCAGGGTCCCTTCCAGCTCTATGAGATAGGTATATCTCCATATATATTATTAGAAGCTGAGAGAGATCATGGAACAAGAACTCCAATCTATGTTGGACGTTGGGGTAACTGAGGAATCCTGTAGTGACTGGGGGAGTCCAATAATGTTGGTCCCTAAGCTGGATGTAACCAACCAATTTGCATTAACTTTAGAAAAGTCAATGCCATATCAAAGTTTGACACATACCCCCTGCCATGTGTTGAAAAGCTATTACATCAACTGGGTGAAGCCAAATATATCACCACCCTGGATCTTAACCCAAAAGATACTCACAAATTCCATTCACACCAGAATCTCAAAAAAAACCCAAGATCCTTTGCCTCCCCCTTCATAGAATCATAGAATCTCAGGGTTGGAAGGGACCTCAGGAGGTCATCTAGTCCGACCCCCTGCTCAAAGCAGGACCAAACCCAACTAAATCAGCCCAGCCAGGGCTTTGTCAAGCCTGACCTTAAAAACCTCTAAGGAAGGAGATTCCACTACCTCCCTAGGTAACAATTTCAGCCTGTATCAGTTCCAGACCATGCCATGGGCCTTACACAGTGCACCAGCAACATTCCAATAGCTAATGGAACACGTCCTCCGGTCCATAACTGTTATGCCACTGCTTACCTCAACAATGTTGTGATCTATACCCAGAGCTGGGAGGACCACCTAAAGCAAGTAGCTTCTGTACTTTGGTCCGTCAAAGAAGATGGACTAACAGCAAACTCTGCACAATACTACATAGGCAAAGACAAGATGGCTTACCTCGTGTATACCTTGGGGAAAGGTCAGGTACAATCTCTTGTGGACAAGGTCCAGGCCTTAAGGGCCTGCCCCACTCTGACTACAAAGAAGCAGATGTTCAGGTTTCTGGGTTTCATAGGTTACTACCACCAGTTTGTACTGGAGTTCTCATCTATTGTTCCCCCCTCACTATTAAGCTTAAAGAGAGTAGCCCAAAAAAAGATCCACTGGACAGAAGTCTATGAGACAGTCTTTCAGACCCTAAAAATCTCACCTTTGCAGAATCTTATACACCCTAGATTTCACCAAGGAATTTCTCCTACAAACTGATGCCTCTGAAATTTTAGGTATTGTTGTCTACGGTGGTTGATGGTGAGGAACACCCGATGCTCTACCTAAGCTGAAAATTGTTCCCAAGAGAAAAGGCCCACTCCATGATAGAAGAAGAGGGCTTAGTTGTGAAATGGGCCATGGAGGCACTCAGATGTTACCTCCTTGACAATAAGTTCACTCTAGTCATGAATCATGCCCTGCTACAATGGCTTCATGCCATGAAAAACACCAGCCCCTGAAGCATGTGGTAATACCTATCCCTCCAGTCCTTCTAGTTCTGGATACAGCATTGGCCTGCAGGTGCTCACCAAAATGCAGATTTTTTTTTCTCTCAGGATGGAGGGAAGCTGGTTTTGGGAGAGCCATAACCCAAGCAATATCCTGAAGGAGAGGGAATGTGATGAGGTAGATAGGCCCCATACTGGTAATGAGGGGGTTAAAGATCCCTCATCCTGCTAAACCGGCAGCCAATCTCAGGTGTGGAGAGGGGAGTTAAAAGGAGAAGACCTAGCCCAGTTCAGATCTGACCAGGAAGGAGAGTAGAGCTCTGCTACTTCCTTGACAAGGGAAGCCTGGTTCCAGCCAATAGCCTAAGACAACTTGCTACTTAGATGTGTCATTTGGTGGGTGGGATGGTTAGGCCCAGGAAAAGGGACTAGCGCATAGAGAAAAGCCTGAAGTGGAATAGTGCAGTCCATCCAACACATCCTCGGATGCCCCTGATTTATTGTTTTCCTTTTTGTTTGGACTCTAACACCCCAGAAGGGATAGACCTCCTAGTGTGCCTTGGTTGGAGGGCTAAGGCACTACAACACTGGATCTGTGAGGGGCAACGCCCAACCATCAGGGACCCACAGTGGAGAAGTCAGGGCCTTGCAGGCCACAAGGGGGTGCCACCCAGACAACCCAGTTGCAAGGAACATTTTGATCTGTCAGTAAACATATCATAAAAAATTTAAAGCATATTGCATAAAAGATAAAGCAGTCACCTTTGTCCGGCTTGTCCTCGTCCATCTCTCCACGAACGCAAGTTGACGCCACATCATTCCATTTTGTTGTGAGCACGTTCTTTCCATTTCTGGCCAAAGAGTTTTGTCATGGGATCGGCCCAGCACATTTTTGGTCTGCCCAATGGTTGCTTGTGGTCTACGGGGCTCCAGTCACTGATGCAGGTTGTCCACCTATTGTCTTGCCTGTGGTCTACATGACTCGCCCATCTCCTCTTTGTGTTGTACATCGCCTGCACTACATTGGTCACCTCTGTACGCCTTCTCATCTCATTTGGTATGTGATCATGGAGCGATATCTTACACATTTGCCTTTCCATTGCTCTCTGGGTGACAGTGAATTTTTCTTCCTCCACTTTTGTTGTTGTTGACCAGCTTTCCGCTCCATATATCATTGCTGGAAGAACAGTGGGATTAAACAGTTCTTTCCTTTTCTTTACGGGCAGTTCACCATCCATTAGAGATGTCTTTATTCTGTTGAAACTTGCCTACCCCGCCTTCCTCCTCATACTGCTTTCCCCTTTGAATGAGGTTTGTCTGTTCAGCTGCTGACCCAGATAAATATATTTGTCGACCTCCTCGATTAATTTCCTATTTATAGTGATGATTCCTGCTGCACAATGCTCATTCTGCATCCACTTCATCTTTGATATATTCACTTCCAACCTGATATCATGCGAAAGTGTTTGTAGTTACTGCAATTTGTTCTCCAGTTCTGCTGTGCCCTTTGCCAATATTACACAGTCATCAGCGAAGAGAAGATGTGTTAACTGTTCTCCATCAATTGTGATTCCTTTTCCCCGTTCAATTTCTTGAACAGTGATTCCAGTATTGCTGCAAACAGATTCGGTGAGATTGTTTTGACTTGTCTGACTCCTCTACGTATAATAATAATGCAGGGGACATTGAATAATGTTATCTCTGTCAAACAATTGCAGTTCATTTCTTTCAGCAGGTCAATTTACCTCGGGTCGATTCAGATTTTGTTGAGTACAGCATTAGTCTCCACTGAGTCAAATGCCTTTTTGTAGTCGACAAATGCAATACACAATGGTACTTTGTCTTCCTTGCATTTTTCGATGAGTTGCCGAACTGAGTGAATGTGATCAATTGTTGAATACCCTGAGCGGAAACCAGCTTGTTCTCTGCTTTCATGAATTTCAAGATCCTTCTTAATCTGATTGAGTATGACATGGGTGAAGAAGACCTTATACACTGGTGAGAGGAGTGTGATCGGATGGTAGTTGCTCAATTCTTCTGAATCACCTTTCTTCATCAATAGTATTTGTTTTCGATTTCTTCCATGCATCTGGAACATGCTTGTTATTGATGGAGATGGTGAACCATTGCACCAACGCTTTGAAGAGAGTATCTTTTGCTTTGAGATATTATGGCCAAATATCATCCACACCCGGGCTCTTTCCTCTCTTTATGTTATGAACTGTGTATTCAATTTCTTCCCACATAACGTCGGGAACTTCTTCTGTTGGCTGCTGCAGTGGTGTATGCTGGACATTGACATGTGAGGAGTAGAGATCATTGTAGAATTTTGTACATATTTCCTTCATCTTGCTCCTTTCCGATGTCCTTTCACCATTTTAATCTTTCAGCACTGCGGGATAACCTGTTTCAGCCTAACATCTCTTTCTACCTTCTTCAGACACTTGTTCTTTTCGGCCGCCTCTCTCAATTTCTTCTTTCTAAAGTCTTTGAGGTCTTCTTTGATCTTCATGCGAATTTCTTTGCACAGTGTTCCGTATTCTTCGCCCATTTTTCCTTCTACTTTCATGCGCAGCCTCCTCGCCATCAGATTCAGTTTTCTCACTGATCCTCTGCTTGCGTCCCAGCGTTTTCAATGCCTTTGCCTTCTTAGCTGGTGAGATTATCTGAGAGATAAACTCTTTATAGTCCTTATCAATGTCCTTGTTGACCTTATACTCAAGGTCCATTTTACTCACTTCCTGTGCAAATGCCTCTTTGTTGAAGTGCCATTTTCGTTTTGGTTTCTGGCTTCTCTTGATTCAGTTTTTGTAGGCATTGTCAACGCATAGTTCTGAGTGCAACATACGATGGTCTGAGCCTGTGCAAATAATTTGTTCTCCTATTGTCGCTACATCGTTGAAGATTCTTCTGGTATCCGTCAATACATAATCAATCTGATTCAGTGTGACTCCATCCGGGCTTTTCCATGTCCACTGCCGTTGTTCTTTTTGAAATACTGTGTTCATTATGTGGAGATGGTTTGCCTCTGTGAATGCAACTAGATGTGCTCTGCAATCATTTCTTACACCTTTACTGAATTTTCTCATGTACTTTTCATTCTCACTCTCCTTTCCACCTAGTATTGCATTGAAGTCCCCTTGAATGATTGTATAGGTAGATCTTTTCTGCATTGCCTCCTCTAGCTCTTTGTAGAAATGTTCCATTTCTTTGTCTTCCGCTTGCTGCGCAGGAGCATACACCTGAATAATTTTAATCATTCTCCTTCATTTTATGTGAACCATGGGAACTGCAGTACCACACAATAAATAGACATTATTTATTCAAGAGACCAGAAATTACCAAGTGCCCAGATTCAGAGGGATATATAGTACAAGTATATTTTTCATACTGTTTGGTTGTTTACCAATTTGTTCATGCAATGATTAGAATTAAGCAATCCCTGACTGCAATTTGACAGGGTGGTATATTCATGTGTCAGGGCCTGATCTCACTCCCGTTGAAATCAATGGAAATGTTGCTATTGACTTCAATAGCAGCACAGCCAGGATCCCATCCTTTACTCAGACAAGTACTGTTGTTCTTATGTAAGAAGTTCCTGGGCTAAATTCTCAGGTGCTGAGCCAAAGCTCACTGAATTAATATATTCATGGATTCCAAGGCCAGAAGGGATCACTGTGATCACTTAGTCTGACCTCCTTTATAACACAGGCCATAGACTTTCACCCTGCATCAAGCCCAATAATTGGTGGTAAGATAGAGTATCTCTTAGGATGGTGATGAGAAGATCTTAGAGGAGTTGGAAAAGACCTCTTTGGCCTGGTCTACACTACGATTTTAGATCGAATTTAGCAGCGTTACCTTGATTTAAGCCTGGACCCGTCCACACAACGAAGCCCTTTTTTTCAACTTAAAGGGCTCTTTAAATCGATTTCTTTACACCACCTCCGACGAGGGGATTAGCGCTGAAATCGGCTTTGCCAGGTCGAATTTGGGGTATTGTGGATGCAATTCAATGGTATTGGCCTCCGGGAGCTATCCCAGAGTGCACCATTGTGACCGCTCTGGACATCAATCTGAACTCGGATGCACTGGCCAGGTACACAGGAAAAGCCCCGCGAACTTTTGAATTTCATTTCCTGTTTGCCCAGCGTGGAGAGCACAGGTGACCACGTAGAGCTCATCAGCACAGGTAACCACGATGGAGTCCCAGGATCGCAAAAGAGCTCCAGCATGGACCGAACGGGAGATACGGGATCTGCTCACCATATGGGGAGATGAATCCGTGCTAGCGGAACTCCGTTGCAGTAAACGAAATGCCAAAACATTAGAAAAAGTCTCAAAGAGCATGAAGGACAGAGGCCATAACAGGGACGCACAGCAGTGCCGAGTGAAAATTAAGGAGCTAAGGCAAGCCTACCACAAAACCAGAGAGGCAAACGGAAGGTCCGGGGCAGAGCCACAGACATGCCGCTTCTACGCCGAGCTGCATGCCATGCTAGTAGCCCAACCCTGTCCTTTGACTCCATCAATGGAGACTCACGCAACCCAGAAGCGGTTTCTGGGGACGAGGAAGATGATGATGATGATAAAGAGATTGAAGATGGCTCACAGCAAGGAAGCGGAGAAACCGTTTTCCCCAACAGCCAGGATATGTTTATCACCCTGGACCTGGAGCCAGTAAACCCCGAACCCACCCAATTCCAAAGCGTGCTCGCAGACCCTGAGGGCGGAGAAGGGACCTCTGGTGAGTGTACCTTTGTAAATATTACACATGGTTTAAAAGCAAGCGTGTTTAATGATTAATTTGCCCTGGCATTCGCGGCCAGGACAGCTACTGGAAAACTCTGTTAACATGTATGGGGATGGAGCGGAAATCCTCCAGGGACATCTCCAGAAAGCTCTCCTGGATGTACTCCCAAAGCCTTTGCAAAAGGTTTCTGGGGAGGGCTGCCTTATTCCATCCGCCATGGTAGGACACTTTACCACGCCAGGCCAGTAGCACGTAGTCTGGAATCATTGCATAACAAAGCATGGCAGCATATGTTCCCGGTGTTTGCTGGCATTCAGATAACATCCATTCCTTATCTCTCTGTCTTATCCTCAGGAGAGTGATATCATTCATGGTCACCTGGTTGAAATAGGGTGCTTTTATTAAGGGGACATTCAGAGGTGCCCGTTCCTGCTCGGCTGAACAGAAATGTTCCCCACTGTTAGCCACGCGGTGTGGGGAGGGGTGAAGTGATCATCCCAGGGAATTGGGTGTGTGTGTGGGGGAGTTAGTTGGGTTTGTGCTGCATGTTAACCCGGAAACCGCATCCCCTCCTTTTAAATTGCCAACCCATTTTAAATGGCCAACCCAACGACCGCTTGGTATGGGAAATGAGGGCGCTGCTGTTTGAAACCATTCCCACATGTTATGAAGGTTAAAGAAGCCAAAAGACTGTGGCTTACTATGGCTGCCTGCAAGCCGAATTCTGTTGCCTGGCACTGTGTGAGTGATCTCTCACACCAAACCGGCAGGCCCTCAATATAAATAGAGGCAAAATGCGACCTTGTAACGAAAGCATATGTGCTGTGTAATGTGAACAGCAAGGTTTAACGGGAAAGAGTGATCCTATTGTTCTCTAAAATGTGTCTTTTTAACTACCAATCTCCCTTTTCCCCCACCAGCTGCAAATGTTTCTCCTTTTCAGAGGCTAGCAAAGATTAGAAGGAGAAAAAAGAGGACTCAGGATGAGATGTTCTCGGAGCTCCAGACGTCCTCCCACGCTGACAGAGCACAGCAGAATGCTTGGAGGCAGACAATGTCCGAGTGCAGAAAAGCACAATATGACCACGAGGAGAGGTGGCGGGCTGAATCGCAGGCTGAAGAGGAGAGGTTGCATCAGATTGAACACAGAAGGCAAGAGTTGATGCTCCGAATGCTGGAGCATCAAACTGATATGCTCCAGCGTATGGTTGAGCTGCAGGAAAGGCAGCAGGAGCACAGACCGCCGCTACAGCCCCTGTGTAACCTACAGCCCTCCTCCCCAAGTTTCATAGCCTCCTCACCCAGATGCCCAAGAACGTGGTGGGGGGGAGCCTCCGGCCACCCAGCCACTCCACCCCAGAGGATTGCCCAAGCAACAGAAGGCTGGCCTTCAATAAGTTTTAAAGTTTTAAAGTGCAATGTGTCCTTGTCCTTTCCTCCTCCCCAACCCCACCTGGCGCTTCCCTCCTCCCCCATCCCTCCCGGGCTACCTTGGCAGTTATCCCCCTATTTCTGTGATGAATTAATAAAGAATGCATAAATGTGAAGTAACAATGACTTTATTGCCTCTGCAAGTGGTGATTGAAGGGGGGAGGGGAGGGGAGGGTGGCTAGCTTACAGGGAAGTAGAGTGAACCGGAGGGAGGGGGTTCATCAAGGAGAAACAAACAGAACTTTCACACCATAGCCTGGCCAGTCATGAAACTGGTTTTCAAAGCTTCTCTGATGCGCACCGCGCCCTGTTGTGCTCTTCTAACCGCCCTGGTGTCTGGCTGCACGTAATTAGTGGCCAGGCGATTTGCCTCAACCTCCCACCCCGCCATAAATGTCTCCCCCTTACTCTCACAGATATTGTGGAGCGCACAGCAAGCAGTAATAACAATGGGAATATTGGTTTCGCTGAGGTCTAACCGAGTCAGTAAACTGCACCAGCGCGCTTTTAAACGTCCAAATGCACATTCTAGCACCATTCTGCACTTGCTCAGCCTGTAGTTGAACAGGTCCTGACTACTGTTCAGGCTGCCTGTGTATGGCTTCATGAGCCATGGCATTAAGGGGTAGGCTGGGTCCCCAAGGATAACTATAGGCATTTCAACATCCCCAACGGTTATTTTCTGGTCTGGGAAGAAAGTCCCTTCCTGCAGCTTTTGAAACAGACCAGAGTTCCTGAAGACGCGAGCGTCATGTACCTTTCCTGGCCATCCCACGTTGATGTTGGTAAAACGTCCCTTGTGATCCACCAGTGCTTGCAGCAGCATTGAAAAGTACCCCTTTCGGTTTATGTACTCGCTGGCTTGGTGCTCCGGTNACCACCTGCAACACTATGTTGTCCCACCAGTCTGTGCTTGTTTCCCAGGCCCAGAATCGGCATTCCACGGCATGAACCTGCCGCATTAACAGCATGATTTGCACATTGCTTGTTTCCCGGGCCCGTACTTTGTGAGAAGTCTATGTCCATGTCTATTTCCTCATCACTCTCATCACCGCGCTGCCGTTGCCTCCTCGCCTGGTTTTGCTTTGCCAGGTTCCGGCTCTGCATATACTCCAGAATAATGCGCGTGGTGGTTATAGTGCTCATAATTGCCGTGGTGATCTGAGCGGGCTCCATGATCCCAGTGCTATGGCGTCTGGGCTGAAAAAAGGCGCGAAACGATTGTCTGCCGTTGCTTTCACGGAGGGAGGGAAGGAGGGAGGGAGTGGGAGCCTGACAACATGTACCCAGAATCACCTGCGACACTGTTTTTGCCCCATCAGGCATTGGGATCTCAACCCAGAATTCCAATGGGCGGCGGAGACTGCGGGAACTGTGGGATAGCTACCCACAGTGCAACGCTCCAGAAGTCGACGCTAGCCTCGGTACTGTGGACGAAGTCTGCCGACTTAATGCACTTAGAGCATTTTGTGTGGGGACACACACAATCGACTGTATAAAAATGATTTCTATAAAACCGACTTCTATAAATTCGACCTAATTTCGTAGTGTAGACATACCCTTTGTCCATAACAGGGGTTGTGATTGACCTTTATTGTGGCTGTGTGGAGGAAGTACAGGAACTCAAGAGGATGGAGTTTGCATTCAGTGTGAACTAGGGTGTGGAGATTGACTGGACTCAAGGTGGCCAACTGGGATGTGGTTGGCAATTGGCAAGAATCAGTATATAGTATGTTGGCATTTGGCATCTGCCATTACTTACAGGACAATAGAGTGCTCTGTGTACTCCACAAACTCTTTATCCAATTGTGGACTCATTTCAGTGTATTGGTTATGATATTTGAACTCCTCATTGCGCTGGGTCCCAGCTATTTTCAGGCTTGCTTACACTAGGGAAATTTGACAAAAATTCCTCAGAGTCACTAACACTAGTGTCAGCTACACCAGCAACTTTGGGAGCCTTGAAGTAGACAGGACATAGGCTGCAGCCAATGTTTTAAGTATCAAAAGTAAATTACATCTTTGTTTTGAGCAGTGTTAGTGGACGCAGTGCTTAAAATGCTGGCAGCTGCCAAAAAACTATCTATACTAGCAGCTGGATTCTCCTACCCACTGTATCTACTTTGTGTTGCTCAAGTGTACAAAATGGACTGAAATTGGCCATAAATGGCCATCAGAGAACTCCTCTTGTGCAAGTGAGATCTCTGCCTCCTGTGTCAGCTTTATCCTTCTGTCCCCCCCCCCCACAAAAAACTTCCTTCCCGAAGCATAGCTGAAAGGAGGTAACGTGTTAGGGGGCAAAGGGACAGAGCAGAGCTCCACTTTGCATGATCCTCCACTACTGTAAGGTCACCTAGGGAACTTACATCAGTGGCATGATGTAAAAAGATGTCTAAAAAGTCTGAAACTGACTATCATTGTTTAAGCTTCAAGGAAGGCAACCAGTAAACAAACAGCATAGATGTTTAAAATTATTATAGTTTTAATAATCAAAGTGTCATTTATAACAGAGGCAAGGAACTTCGTTTTGTTTTAAATAATTTTTAAAGCGATCAGTGTTCCTTTTGGACCCCTCCTATTTCCACTGAAGGCAAAATTCTCACTGACTTCACTGGATCACTGACTTCACCTGCAGGATAGGGCCTTTAATGATACCATAGCTGAGAAATCAATACAGGTTGAATCTCTCTAATCCGGCTGGAGCACCCACGGGGAAAAATTAGTGAGTGCGGAGCATCCACAGGTGCCAAGCTCCCCCCTCTGCCTCCTCTCCCCGTGCCTCTCGCGTGCCGGCGGCCTCACGCTTACCAACTCCTACTCCTCCCTCCCAGCGCTTCTGGAGTGCCGCGAACAGCTGATTCATGGCGTCCAAGCTCTGGGAGGGAGGGGGAGGACCTGGGGCCGGCGGCTGGGATCCCGGGTGAGGGGCCAATGGCTGAGACCTGGGGCCGGCATCAGAGCCCCCAGGTGGAGGACCACACTGGGCGCAAAGCCTGGGGGTGCTGCATCACCCACCGCACCCCCAGGGGCAACGAGTTGTATGGGCCCGTGGGGCCCGTGCCCCAGCAATATTTAGGGCCCAGGGTCACGACTCCACCAATGTTCCGGGCCGGGTCTCTCCCATAGCCCCGCCTGCCACTCCCGCGCACCTCCCCCAAGTGTCCTTGCCTGCACCCTGGGCAACGGGCGGCTGCCACCTGCAGCTCCACACTGTGCTGCACTCTGCTGGCTCCTGGCATCAACTGCTGCCGCAGGGTCCTAGCGCCCCCCAAGCTCTATGGCCAGGGCAGGCTGACCCCGACCCTGCTCTTCCGCCTCAGACGTACGGACCCTTCCCTTTTCTGGCAGGACCCTCCACCAGCACAGGGCAAGGTGAAGCCCCGACCCCCACCCTCAATGAGGCTACAATGAGGGGCAGCAGCAGGGGAATAGGTGCAAACGTGATAGCAGCCCCCGTCCACCCACCACAGGGGAGGCGAGGGGGCTTCCTGGACCTGAGAGGAGTACGTGCAGTGACAGTGGTGCCAGGTGAGTGTGCTGCCAGTGGGGAGAGGGCTGGGGGGAGTCCTCCTCTCTGGCCCCAGACGGGGGCAGCCTGCCTGCACCCCAAACTCATCCCTGGCCCTGCCCCACCCCAGAGCCTGCACCCCCAGCCAGAGCCCTCACCCCCCCCTGCACCCCAACCCTCTGCCCAAGCCCCTCCCACACCCCAAACTCCCCAGCCCCAGCCCGGAGCCCTCACATTTTTACATTATTTAAAAATATATATATCGGCTTCCAAGGCAGGTTGGGTGGGGGGCAGGACTTGGACCCGTTCTGGCACCACCAAAAATTATACAAACCTGCTGCCCCTGTGCACCCCTACTTCCCGTGCCCATGGAGACCCGCTGGCACTCTGCATTGACCTCCCGTGGTTCGGAAAATTCTCTGATTTGGCACTGATCAGGTCCCAAGGGTGCCAGACTAGAGAGGTTCAACCTGTATAATGCTATTTGTCAATTATTTTTAGGATCTTGATTTCTAAAAGCTCTTTAAAATTATGGCAAATCAAACTGAGGTCATTAATTTGTTTCTTCTGTTTGTATTAAATTAATCTGCATTTTACACCATATAACTTGAAAAAATGGTTATTGCAACTGGTTGTAACATGCTAAATTGTCACATGCAGTATTACCTGACAAAACGAGTGACCTGTTAAGTTAATAGCAAGGAGAAAAAAATAGGGATGAAAAGTAAAGGGCGTCTCCAAAATTCCTTAGAGTTGTGTCAAGAAGCAGTTACTCAGATCAAAAAATATGGTTGCTGCTGCTAACATACTATGATTTGCACATATCATTTAAGAAGCCTGCTAAGTTTCCTTCACAGTGTTTCCAAAATGGCTTAAAGGAGTTCACAAATCCCTTCCCAATACAGGCCGCTCTTCCAAACCACAGTGGAGGCCTCCCCAGGGCACATCAAGGGGCAGAGGACATCTAATTCTGTAACAGATTTATTCCTTCATCAGGTACTGATTTGACACAGATTTTATAGAATATAATAACAACAGGGACACACACACACACACTGGCCATTACTATGTGTTCACTGATGAATAGCTGTATTTATTCTTTAGCCTTTGCCTTTCTTCCTCCCCAGCTGAAAGTGTTTCTCTCTTCCCTTTTCAGTCTTTGAAGGGGAAAGCGGTTGTATGGATCCAGCACCCAGCGATCACGTTTCTGATAGCGACGGTTGTCTTCTCTCTGTGCACAGTCACAAGCCCATGGGGCCATATTAGCCTGGGCGGTTGGGGGGAGCAGGTGGGCTGAGAAACCTGTTCATGTTGAGGGGATGAAGAGGCCCCAACCAACTCCCCACCATTATTAAAGGAACATTTTAATTCTCCTCCAGCCAGTGGCTCCTGCCCCCGAGCGAGCAACAGCCTGGCCCCTCCCCAGTGTCCTGCCTCCTCCTCCGCCTGCAGAGCAACAGACTGAGCGGCCTCTGCAATGTCAGCTCCGCAGAAGCGGGGAACCTGCAGAGACAAGGCAGGACGGGCGTAGTGCGGGGGCAGCTCCCCACAAAGCGCTCCCTCCCCCTGTGCCAGGAGAAGGTAAACGGAGGGAAGGGGGAAGGACGCCTTGGGCTGCGATCGAGGATTCCCTACCCCCCTCACCCGCCTTCTCGCTGTATTACTCTGTCAGCCCAAACTAGCCCCGTCGGCACACGCAGCGACCCGAGCCTGGCTGGAGCGGATTCCACAACAAAGAGCCGGGGCCAAGAGCTGCCCGGCTGCCGCCGCTGAGAGGGAAACGGGGAGGCAGAGGGGGATACTCAGGAGCCGAACAGATCCCACCGTTCGCAGGGAGAAACCTGCAGCCGACAGAATCGAGAGCGACCAGCTGGAGGAGGAGGGAAATCTGGTACCTCAGCAGGTCCAAGGCTAGCGAGGGAAGGGAGGGGGCGCGGGAAAGAGGCAGCGAAGGGTAAATCCCGCGGGCAGAGCTGGTGGCGTGGCTTGGCTCGATATTAACTGCAGGTTAGTCGGGACGCAGCCGGCCATCTGCAGGAGAAGCGCCTCTCCGGGGGCGTGTGGAGGGGGTATCCCCCCTTTCGAGGAGGGTTATGGCTACAGCAGCGGAGCTCTGGTGACTCCGGGAGCAGCTATAGTGCTGCAATGCTGCCAGCAGCAGCCCCGGTGAAAGGAGGCGTCTGAGCAGAAGCAGCATCGCCTCTCCGCATCGTCTTTCTGTCTCTCCCGCACTCCCTGCTCCGGGCTCAGACGTTTCTGTCGCCCTCACTCGCGCCGAGGAGCGCCCTGCTCTCTGCAGAGGGGCCACGCCGGGGCTCGCCAGGCAGCGGCTACAACAGAAACCGACAAACCCAACATGGCCACTCTGCTCCGGAAAATCGGGCTCATCCGGCTGCACAACAGGGACACGGAGGATCCCAAGCACCATCACCACCACCACCGCAGCAGCCAGCAGGGCTCCTCGCTCCGAGCCAAGGGCAGCCAGAAGAACAGCAGCAACAAGCAGCAGGGCAGCGCCGGCTGCAGCAGCAGCAGCAGCCCCAGCAAGGAGGGCAGCCCAGCGGGCAACAAGGCCAAGAAAGTGCTGGAGCTCTCCAAGCAGCCGCCGCAGCAGCCTGGCTCGGGGGGCCTCAAGGAGAAGCCCCCGCACCACAGCGCCAGGGAGCCCGGCTCGGGTAAGGAGCCCAAGCCGCAGCTGCTGCCTGGGGGGAGCAGCAGCGACCGGGCCGGCTCTGCCCAGCTGGTGCCGCCCCCGTCGGGCTCTGCCCCGCTGGCGCCCCTGGGCAGGCAGCAGCACTGCACGCAGGTGCGGAGCCGGCGGCTGATGAAGGAGCTGCAGGACATCGCCCGGCTGAGCGACCGCTTCATCTCGGTGGAGCTGGTGGACGAGAGCCTGTTCGACTGGAACGTGAAGCTGCACCAGGTGGACAAGGACTCGGTGCTGTGGCAGGACATGAAGGAGACCAACACCGAGTTCATCCTGCTCAACCTCACCTTCCCCGACAACTTCCCCTTCTCGCCACCCTTCATGAGGGTGCTCAGCCCCCGCCTGGAGAACGGCTACGTGCTGGACGGCGGGGCCATCTGCATGGAGCTGCTCACCCCCCGCGGCTGGTCCAGCGCCTACACAGTGGAGGCGGTCATGAGGCAGTTCGCAGCCAGCCTGGTGAAGGGTCAGGTAAGGGGCTGGGGGACCCCTGCGTTCTGTGCGGTGCCAGCTGTTTCCTTACTTGCAGGGGTTTACGCCCCCATTCCCGCACAGCCTGCTCCCTGGCTCTGACCGCCTGGGCCAATGTCTCCCTGTATGACCTTGGCCGGGTCAAGATACCAAAGTGAAGGGTCACCCGCTCTCCCTGTTCCTCAGTGAAATGGGGATAATAACACTTCCCTACTGCACAAGGGTGATAGCCTCAATCCTGTGGGTCAGGTGCTTGGAGAGCCTCTCGTTTCAGTTATATACAATGGTAACAACGGAGGGGGAGAGATCTGAAAGGAATGGCTTTAATAAATGTAATAATATATGGAGATATACCTATCTCATAGAGCTGGAAGGAACCCCAAAGGGTCATTGAGTCCAGCCCCCTGCCTTCACTAGCAGGACCAATTTTGCCCCAGATCCCTAAGTGGCCCCCTCAAGGATTGAACTCACAACCCTGGGTTTAGCAGGCCAATGCTCAAACCACTGAGCTATCCCTCCCCCCTTTTATTCTCCCTTTTATATACTTTGTCCTGTAGCTGACATTATAATTTGCTAAATATATAGTGAAAGCTGCTGGAGGAGCCATCCCCAGTAGACAACCCCTTTGTGTTGAGCTAATTATCTTCTAGATTTCAGGTGACATTTGTTCTATCTTGAATTAAAGCCTCCTTCCACTAGTCAACCTAGACTGGCTGGCCTCCTGCTTTAGACAAGTATCACTGTATAAAGATACACTGCCTTGAACTGCTGCTTCCAGACTTTTGTCTGGCTTCTTCCTGCCCTCCCAAGAATTGCACAGATAAAATACTGGATGGGATAGTGGGCAATTATTGGGACTCCCTCAGCACCTGGTTTTTGATAGCTCTAAACATAGGTTTGCCCCTTTGACATTAGTTACACTCAGGCTACAATTCTTGCCCAGTGCTGAGCTACCAACATTGCTGTGCAGCTTTAAAATCTTGTTGTCTAAAAAACTAATCAAGTAATTGTTTACTATACATTAGGTTCATAATGGCTAGCCCTGGAAAAGATCTTTTGGGTCCTCCAGCCAGAATAGAATATGTACTTCCTCAACAGAGAATGTATTAGATATCAAATGATGTTTTGCTCTTAGCCAAGAAGAAATACTACTGTTGTATTCCTTTTTCTCTCTCTCCTTTAGAACACCATTGAAAATGAGATTTTCATGAAATATTTATAATGAATAAATATTTTTTGTGAGATCTCTAGCCAGTCCTTCTTTATGTTCATTACAATGTGCAAGTTGCCTGTGTCTATTTTCTGATCATTTAGTGTGTCCTTGAAATGTTGTTTTTCCACTTAGCCCACACACACAAGTCCATGTCCTCTAGCAATAGTAGACAATGCAAAATGGTGTTCTTTCCTTTGAACAAAGGTAAATAAATTCACTGGATATCTTTTGGGTGGGTCATTTGTTTAATAAATAATTACATTATTGTTACAGATTTACTCACATTCACTAATAGGACTGCTTGTGTGAGTAACTGCTCATCAGTAGCTTCACAGACTGGCCCATAAAGGAGGTGTTTATTTAGATTACTTTACTTGAACCTTGCCTGACCCTTTTGGGAAAGACATTTCCACAGTCCTCACCTCCTCCTTCAGTCTGGCTCTAGGTCTGCTACTCATTTATTCAGTTAGTTCGTACTGTATGCCTTGTTTCACTTGAAGATGTCGATTTCCATAGGTCACCTTGGAATTCAAAGAAACATCTACCCATAAAAAAGAGGCTTACTTAATTTATAATAGATCCATGGTATATTAAACCTCAGTAGTATCTGTTTTGTTATGTCCCATTACTTGTTATTCACTCTTTTTACAGTGATCATGTTTCTCATTGTGTTTGAATAAGGATTGAGAAGTATTATGTTAAAATCTTTCAAACCAGTTCTTAAACTATTGTAATATTTTTCTGTGGTTTGTTTCTACCCCTAAACTGAAAAGGGTCAAAGGAAGGTTTAATGGTATAATTTTGTTTTAAATGTTTTGTTTATTCATAACATGGCTCAATATGAAAAATTTTAAATAAAATACTTAGATTACTAATCAATTAAACATTAGTCTTGAACACACTGTAAAATTTCACAATCTTCTTCTTTTAATCACCAAAAGGATTTCTGAAATAAAATTCTGTTTTCTGGTTGCAAAGGAAGGATGGTTTCTTCAAAGCAAAGTTTTTTACTTTTTTGTTGAAATAAATCTGTTCAAGCCAAAATTTATTAGAGGTCTGCCAGCAGTTTGATCTTAGGTATTTAATATGAAAAAGTCATGTATGTATATTGATGTGTATTTGTGAGATAAAGTAAAAATGCTCAATTAAAATTATTGCCAATAATTCAATAGGTAAGTAGCCATAAAAGGGAAATTTGAAAGACATGCACTGTGCAATGCAAGTTAAAATATATATTAACAGTAATATAATATATACTTGTCAGTTATAGCCTGATAATCTGTGATAGATTACTATCCTGTAATAGAACCCATGCACTGTGTAATGAGAGCCATGTTTTTTTGTAATCAAACTCATGTTATATAATCTTGATTCCATTGCATAAGTGCAACAGCTGAAAGTGCAGACACTTTAGAATCCTAATTCCATTTTTATATTTTAAACATTATCTTCTCTTGACTATTAGTTTAATGGGAACATATATCTTAAAGTCATAAGAATATAAATGTTGAAAATATATAACCACTGATCCTGCAAAAATGTACATGGTTAATTCTTATTATGCTGCAAGTAGTCACATTGACTTCAGTGAAACTAACTGCACAAATAAGGATGATTCATGTCAGATTAATTAACTAATATCTGTACAATGGTTTAGCATATAAAATTGTGAAAATGCTAAATATCATTATTATTTAAGTAAGGGTTTGGAAGAGTAGGCCCTTTCTGTAGACTAGAAATGACAGTGCAAGAGTAAATGGTAATTACTAGCATACAATTCCACTGAAGGATTATGAAGCTATCATAAAACATGCCAGAATAATGCAGCATCAGAATTCCTCATTTGAATTCCAGCTTGGTAGTCACCACTAGCCTGTGCATTAACCCTTATATTGGGCGTTATCTTCAAGGGAATGCCATGCATGGAGCTCTTGTAGGATCTGGCCCAATATGAGCTCCATTCTGCTCCCACAGAATTCAGTGGGAGTCTTTGACTTTAATGGGAGGTGGATCTGGCCCACAGAACAGTTACAGGATCAGGATCAAAAGTAGCACTTCCATTGTTAAAAGAAGACTTAAGATAATATATATAAAATATTCTAACTATTAAGAATGTAGAGTATTTCACATGAAAGAATTCTAAATATATATGCACCAGTCCTGTAAGCAATTAGGCAAGTATGTATCTTTAATAAGACTTCTTATGTGAGCAAAATTACTCGTGTGTGTCAATGCACCATTTGAGATGTTTGCCTACTTTTTTCACTTTCACCAGTTTGAACAATATAACTAGGCTGGTTAGTTTCATTTTTTGTTTTTAGTCAAGCCCACTTTTTGATATTTATGTACAATAATGCTGTTCTGTGTTAGTTTCCAACACTGTAGAGGGAATGCTTACATTTTGTGTTGAAAATAAAAATGCCTTTCAATATATTTCTCATATTAGAGTTTTGTCAAAAATAAAAACTAAGCAAGTGAACCCTAACCGTTAAGCCAGACCTGTCATGCTTGATAGAGTCCAAATAACACTCATTCACCAATTCCAGGAATTTATAACTTGCTCTAAAAATTTGCCATGGGTTAGAGTTTGCCATACAACATCTCACTGGGAAACATACTTTTGTTTATTTTTACTATCTTCATGTAAGTTGTTCCAGCCATTTTTATATTTTAGGAGTGCCAAAAACAAAAAGGTTGTGTGTGTATAGGCCCTGATCCTGCACAGTGAGAATTTTACTGTTAACTTCAGTGGGCACAGGATCAAGCCCTTGCTTTCAAAGACTTTGGTCCTGCCTAAATGTAAGCACCTGAGTAGTCCCTTTGAAGGATTGGAGCCTTCAGCTCTAACACTGCTTTGGGATTTTGTTTTGTTTTTTTGTTTTTATTTTGGAAAAAAAATAAAAGCTTTTGCAGGCCACAAAACTAACTAAATAAATAAAATAAAACAAGACAAGTAATTATTTTACTTGACTAGTTAGGAAAAAGAAATAGACAAACTTTGTATAGGAGGTATAATCCGTATCTCAAAGAACACACATGTAAAAATAGCTTACTGAGTCAACAAGATTACTACCGTTACCAAATAAAAAAGGTCATGATATTGATATTTATAAATCTATCTTTGAAAGTTTTTTTAGTTTGCATATTTAAGACATGCTCGATATTCCATTAGATTACAGCACATGTACTATAGAGTATTTAGATTATATAATGTTGATTTTTTTAGTATGCAAACTAATATTGACACAAGAGAAGAGTTATTAAAATGAATCGTGTCATTGAGCTAAAATTGATCAGAGTATCTCTCTCATACATTTGCAAGTAGGTCTTTGTTTATACAAAACATTTGTTGCAAATTAATATTAATAGCCTGATTGAATTTCTTTCATTGTGGAATTTACAGTTTTAGATTTATGGACTCCCAACTTTTTACATTGAGTGATAATAGCATATTTGATATGTAAAAGTAATAGGACCCAGTCTTTCCCCCATTGATGTCAATGGCAAAACTTCCATTAACTTCAGAAGGAGCAGAATTGAGCCCTTCCTTAACCACAATGGTGTGAGTTAATGGCATGAGACCATTCCATTGGGAGTTGATGGTGCTTAGCACCTTGCAAGAGGTTCTCAATACCTCAAAGGGCTGGGCCCATATTTTCTGCCTTAACTCTGGATCTCTCTTTTTAAAAGATTATTGGGCCATGAACTGTACTTTAAGAAGGGTTGTTATTATTATTTATTTATTATTACTGTTATGTAATTGGTTCCTGCTGTACTCATTGCTGACAGTTTGGTGAGCAAAACCTAATGACTTGTCTACACTTAAAACGTTGCAGTGGCTCCACTGTAGTGCTTCAGTGAAGATGTTACCTACATTGACAGAAGGGGTTTTCCCGTTCGTACAGGTAATCCACCTCCCTGATAAGCAGTAGATACGTCGACAGGAGAATTCTCCCATCAACCTAGTGTTGTTGTCTACACTGGGGGGTTAGGTCAGTTTAACTGCATCGCTCGGGGTGTGGATCAACCTGATTTCCTAGTGTAGACCAGGCCTAACTGCCTGCACCAGAGTTTGAATCCTGACCCCACTGAAATAAATGACAAAACTCCCATTGACTTTAGTGGGGCTGGGATTTCACCCAAAGAGTTAAGATAGCTTTAGAAGAATACATTTGAATATCATCATCTGACACTGCATCAGGTCCTGGACAGAATATTGTTTGTCATCTTGGAGCACTCTTGACCCAGCAGAACCTTTTACATCTATGTGGCTAGCCTTAGGGAACTGCACATGTAACTTGTAGCAGATGAAGTGAAGTCCTTTTATTTTTCTTAACGATTTGGATTTCAGAAATTTGTAAATCATTCTAGAATAGTAAGTATTGTCCTTACAATATTAAATGCTATTATTCACTGAATAAAGGAAATGGGAGTAGTGCCAGTCATATAACTGTAATAAAAAAGCAGAGAGTCTGCTGTAGCTCACATTTATTTAATAATATGATGCATGACTGAGATCAGTGCATATCCCTTCAAACCCTGATGCTATCTTGTTACTTGCAAACAAGCATTCTTCAAAATTTATCCCAAAGCAGTTACTATTGCTATAAAAGTAATTGAACCATTTTATTTGCAGTTTTGCAAACTGTGTAAACACTGTAGATGACGGATAAAATAATGAACATCCCTAAGGCTCAACAAGAAAATTTTAAGTCCTTAAATCAACTAAACCAAAACACCCCCATTTTATATTCTGCAGGAAAAAATCAGAACTTGTTTTCTTTAGTGAACTAATATAGTTTCAAGAGATTTTTTCCCCTATTTGCTACATGTTAAAAAAAGTTATGTTTGAACTGTCAAATGAAGCCATGCTGCTTCACAATATAATGATTGAATCTGTTTTATTAAAATGATGAAAAATATGGCTGTCAATGTGGAAATAAGAAATCACAAACCACCCATTTTATTTAAAAATTGCTGAAGTAGCAGGAAAGCATTACCTAATTGTTTCAGGACCCTGGATTGGATTAGTAATACTGGTGGGCTGTCCTGTCTTTAGTCACTGTGTTTCATGTGTTCTCTATCTGAGTGAGGGGACAAAATAGTTTAAGATAATTACCAGCTAAATGATGACTCTGCAGGTTGTGGCATTTGTAAAGCTTCCCTGTTGTAAAGAATATATGCTGCTTGTTTTTGTATCCAGTAGGACAAGTATGAGAATGCAGACAGGACCTACTGTCCTAAAAATAAGAAAAAAACTAGCTGGGAGAGTTCTCACATGTTTAAGTTTCTAGAGCTTGATTTAAGCTGATCAATCCAGTTTTTTTTTTTAAATATGTAACATTTTATAATTCAGGTTATAATGTAAAGTGTACAGTCAGGCATCTTCAAAACTAATTTGTTTCAACTGTCTATGGAATGTATACTAGAGTGTATACTTTACAAATAGAGCGTATACTATATAAATTAAAGTAATTTGTTACTAATTTATTTTTCCATTTTTAAAAGTGCACCCATCACAGTTGACTCTGCATATATGAAACTTAAAAACACCATTTTATTAAAATAAGATTCAGTCACAGAATCCATCTGTTAAACATAACCTAAATATATCCCACCTTTACCCTCTGAAGCAAAAGCCTGAGCAAACAGATGGACTTTTTGATAGACTCCACCTCTTTCAGATGTGAACAGTGGAAATGAATTCCAAATCCATGAGCCTTCACTAACCTCCAGACATTCAATCTAAGGATTGTTAGCATGGACCCATCAGCTAATTTCCACTGCTGCAGTTATCCCTAGGAAGCTTGGTAGTCAGAGGTTTGGTGTACACTACAGAGTTAGGTCAATGTAAGGCAGTTTACATTGAACTAACTCTGTAAGTGTCTACACTACAATGTTGCTCCCGCCAGTGTAAGTCACCCAGTACACAGACCTAATAAATCCACCTCCATGAGAGGCATAATGCTTAGGTCGATGTAGTTAGGGTAGTTAGGGTTACTTACATGGCCAGCTGGCTATCAGCCCTGCGTGGGGCTCACAGCTTGGGCTGTCGGTGTCCCACAGTGGTGAGGATGCGCACCACCGCACAGGAGGCAAAGTGTAGATATGAATCACCACAGTAATTACTGTGGAGGATGTACGTCAACCTAATTTAGGTCGACTTAATTTTGTAGTGTAGACAAGGCCTAAGATAGCCAGAACCCAAGCCACACAGAGCTTTATACATTACATTTAGTATGTGATTGCTTTCTGTTAATTGGTTATGCCTCCTGGGCTTACCCCAGGTGAATGACTTCAGGCATGGGTGGTGAGGACAAGTGTTTAGAACCATGATTGAGAGCCACATTTAGTAGTATGCAAGACTATAAGAAATGACAAAGGTAATGATCATTAAGTAGCAGGCATGTCACATAAAAGGATGTGAACTTTAAGCAGAAAAAATAAGGAATATTACTGAGGGCTTGTCTTCGCTACCAGGGTAAGTCGACCTAAGTTACGCTACTCCAGCTACGTTATTCACGTAGCTGGAATTGATGTCACTTAGGTCGACTTTCTGCAGTGTCTTTACTGTGCTACATCGATGGGAGACACTCTCTAGTCAACTTCCCTTACTCTTCTCGGAGAGCTAGAGTACCAGGGTCGACCAGAGAGCACTCTTATGTTGATTTAGCGGGTCTTCACTAGACCCGCTAAATCAAGCCCTGCTGCATTGATTGCAGAAGCGTTGATCTCCCCGTAGTAAAGACAAGCCCTTAGATACATGAAGAAAATCAGGTATGTCGTTAGCAATCTGAGAGCTGTTTTAGACTATAATTTATGAAGCTCGGATTTTAAACTTCATTTTTTATTTGCACCATTGAGATGCTGGAAAGTGATGTATGATCTGAAAAAACAACATCGTTCATGTACATTGTGCTGCTGTCCTGACTATAGAGTGTATTATTATGCAAATTTATTCTGTGGAGTGGGAGTGGAGACACAGGGATTCCAACTCACTGAGATAGGAAGATGTCTTAATTCTTTTAAACAGAAGGGAGAAAATAATCTTCACGTTATCCCTTCAAAGTATAGACAGGGAAACAATTCTAAAGATTTTTAAAATATTCTAAAGTAGTACCATATTGTTAAAAATAATGATCAAATTAGTGAAATCATTAAAATTGAGAAAAATTACTGTTTTTAAAACATACTTTCTTGGCGCATAGAACTAATTCTCCCTTGGACTACTTGGCTGATACCCTGAATAGATGATTTCTTAAGAAACACCTGCTTTTATCACAACTGATTAGATGCAATTTTGTATGAAGAGCCTGAATCACACAAGTAGTCCCCATTTACTTTAGTGGGGCTGCTCACTTGAGTGAGTTGTGTAGGATTTGCCTTTTTTGTCAAATATTGTAAAGAATCACACTTCTGAAATAAGAGTCAAATCTTGGAAGGCCTTACTCAGGGCCTAGGTGTCCTCTCTTGCAGGAAAATATGTGGGAGGAGCCACAGGGTGCTATTCTGTAGGGCAGGGACAGTTTGGTCCGCCTGGACCAGGCTATGGGGCTACCCTCAAACCCTGAAAATCCCCTAGGATTGGAACAAATCCCAGGGGATCCACACAAGGACAGGGACTTCCATGTGGAAGCTCTGTTTCTGCAGTAGTTTTGGCCTTTGCACCATTGGAATCTTATTGCCAGGGTCTTGTTTGGCCATGGCTGTCCCAGGGACACCCCTCAATTGTATTAGTTTTCCAATATGAGCTCCACCAGGCTGGGTGAGAGGATGCATACCCCCACCCCCCTCCAACCTGCCCAGTCTCCCATACAGATCCCAATCAGCAGGATCTGGCAAAGGGGGAACACAGTCTTTAGGCAGCCGAGTCCCCTTTACATGTGGAAAGGGGAGATCCAAGCAGAGGGATCACAAAGGTACAATTCTGACTCTGTTTTTACTTAGGCAAAACATCCATTAATTTTGGTGAATATTTTGCCTGAGTAAGAACCTAGTAAAGATTGAATGAAGATGTATAGTTTGGTCCAAAGTGTATAATAAATGTAATGTACAAAGGATTGAACTGTCATGATTGTTTAATTGAATGCCAGGTTTTTGCTGAGCATTATGATACTGCACAGCCTGTGTCCTCTTGGGTCTGGCCTGACACAGGTTTAAGTGGTACTTAAGTATGTGAGTAAGATAATTGCACTCCGTGGGCTCATTACTACAAGGTGTCAAACACTTCTGTGCTGTTTTGAGCATCCTCAACTCTCACTGAAGTTTGTGGGAGCTGTGGGCACTCAGCATCTTTCAGAATTGAGCCCCACAGTAGTATAAAAGTAAACAGGCCTGACTCAGAAAGCAGGGAAATCTGTACCCTGTTCAGGCTTGCTTACCAGGTATCCACCCTTCTGTCATTACTACCATGACAACAGCATGAAAAAAGGGCACATTCTGAGAGGAGAGGGTGCATCTTGGTGGAAATGAATTTGCACCACACCCCAGCATGCACAAAAAGCACCCATATTTTAGATAGCAAAATTACTACTGTTCCAGAGTAGGATCGAGATCTCTACAGTTTATGCCACTCCAGATAACAGCCAAGCAGTGGGGGAGAGCACACACAAACAAATTGCGCACACATACATGCATATATGCCTGCCCTCAGAAACCTTTGCACTTTCTGCCCATCTTTTCTCTCTGCTTTGAGGATTTTGTGGTGTTTATTAGAGTCAAGCTACTTTGATCAAGGAGTCTTGTTCTGTACATGTTCTCAAATAACCATGGAACCTGTACAACCAGTTGCTGATGGAATAGTAGACCAGTGACCATCTGCAAATCTAAAGTCTAGCGGTGGGTGTGAGGGAGGGAGAGTGAGCATCTCTCCTATTTTACAAGACCACTTAAAGCGTGCACCTTTTTCATAGTCAGTTTTCATTAGCCTAGTATGTGGAGTAGAGATGTTACTAAGGCAAAACCTGTAAATAGTAGTACTAAATCCCAGCTATATTAAAGAGTGCAGTGTGATCAACCTAGTTTGTGGCCAGTAAAATCAAAGGTTTGAATAGCCACAGAGAAGAAAATGATACTCATCTAATCAAACAACTGCTTTATGACATTTGTAGAACCATTATATTTAAGATGTATGCATTTTGTAAGTAGATAGGAGAGAAGGATATTTTTGTGGTTAAGACACTAGCCTGGGATCAGATGATCTAGTTTCAGTTCTGAGCTTTGCCACAGATTTTCTTTGTGACCTTTGCCAAGTCGGTTATCCTCTGTGTCTCAGTTTGCCATCTGTAAATTGAGGATTGTATTTCCTTCCTCTGAGGGGAGTTGTGAAGATAAATCCATTAATGTTTGTAGGTGCTCAAATACTATGGAAATGGGGACTGGCTACATAACTGCATAGGTGTGTATATATATATGAATATATATATTATTTTCAAAGTCAATTTTTGAGCAGCTGGATATACTCTTATGCGTACAGCAAAGAAAAGGCAAGGAGAAAGAGGAAGCACATTCGTCTATGGTCCTGATCCTGCCATCCACACATAAGAAAGTATCTTACTGTCATCAGTGGGAGATTTTCCTGCACAAGTACTGCAAGATTAAGTCCAAAATCTTAATCCCACAGGCTGTAAATCCCTGACAAGAAATAAATGTAATATACACAAATAAACTGATGAAAAGATTAATCTATTTTAACCTTGTGCAATGTGATATCCTGAGTCTTCTGGTGGAAGATGTTTTCTATTTCACTTTGCTGATATCACCATTGCAGCCAGTGAGGAACAAAATACTTTTGAGGACACCTATTGGTGGTTACATTTTTGAATTAGACTATACTGGAGCCATTTCATTTGTAATTGCTATATTTAATACAATTATATAAACTGTGCTTCATTTAGTGCTTGTGAAAGTGAAGGACTAGTAGCACTGGCCTTGAGCAAAACATAGTGCAGGAAGGTGATATGCAAACTTCCCAACAATCAGCTCTGCCAAGGTATCTCCAGTGCCAACCTGCAGATGGAACAGTACTGCTGTTTCTGTCAGGGGACTCTCTTTCTTTGTTTACAAAGATTGTTTATTAAAGTTTTAAAGTGATTATGTATGGAACAAAGATTTTCTATAATAGGAAATGTGAGTGGGTGCCTGGGATGGGCCACACTGAGAATGCCACACTCTGAGCAGACTGCAAGAAACAGGGCAGACAATCCCCCAAAACTGGTGATTTATTCTATAATTATATTCACTAAACCAGTAACAAAGGAGCAGCACCACCACACTGGTTAACCAGAAGCCAAACACAGTCCCCTTTAGGCATTCCAGCCCTTGGCTCCCATCGAGACAAACAGGTCTAATATAGTGAGAGGTAATTGAAACCCAATTCCCCATATATGAGGATCTACCAATCTGACACCCCCAGGTCAATATGTATCTCAGATCTTACCCAACTATCAGGCTGTCAGCCAATCCTTAGTAAACTAAAGATTTTATTAAGAAAAGAAGAAAGTTACAGAATGGTTAAGGAATCAGATACATACAAGTGATTTTCAGTGTTCATAGATCAGGATCATAGCAGTGATGGAATAGACTGCTGGCTGCAAAAGTCTCTCTGGTAGCTTCCAAAAGATTGGAAGATCCTCAGTCCATTGTTCAAGTTTTAAATCCACAGTCCAAAGAATTGGAGCAGGAATGAGGCATAATGGAGATGTCTCAAGTGTCTTTTATATCCTCTGCCATGTGCATGGAAATTTACTGTCCAAACAAAGCCCACAGCCCCTGTGTATGGAAAGTTACTGACAAAGATGGAGTCTGAGGTTACATGCCCATATCACATTCCTTTACATGTTTTGCTGAATGACAGGGGGTGGCCATTGGTTCCTTGCTGTCTGAGGCATCCTCACAAAGAGCTATCTGGAGAGCTGATTCTTCTTACTGGTCTATCAAGTTTGAATAGTTCATTCACAATGGGCTGGTGAGACTGTATGTAAACTACTTTGTGGGTCTCCCCCAAGATCAATCACATCTAAGATACAAATAAATAGCCAATATTCATAATTTCAGATACAGTTATGATAAATGGATTTAACAAGGATAATCATACTTGACAGACAGTATCTTTTCCATTGACACCTTAGATAAGATTTGTATAACAGTGGTAGCAACAATGACACAAATGGTCATCTTCAATCATACAGTGTCAAAGGAAGGAAAAATAATTTACGTCAAATACTGATATTAGAAATATTGTATTTTTAGAAAACTGAACAATGTGATATATACTATAGGTTATATGACCAGTGATTACTATAATATCCTGGGAATAATTTTAGAGTAATTTTTCCACTGGCAGTTATACATGAGAATGTAGAGACCCTATTTTTCATAAAACATCTGTGGCATTTAGCATTTCAACAATCCTGCAATTATTGCTTTCCCCAAATCTGCCATTGAAATCAGTGAGGAATGCAGGATCGAGCCCATAGGTTCTGCACCCTGCTAACGCAAATATCAGTCCTGCAATATCCTAGTATTGCAATATCCTCCAATATCTTAGTATTGTAGAAGTCAATAGGATAGTCACCCTGATGACCTTCAACTATACTGAAACTCAGCTAGGTAATGCCATTAGCCTTGTACTAGTGGAGGGGGTGGCATAGAATGAGGTTCAGCATTCTGTAGCTATCAGAAAGGGATTAGGGGACATTAGGAGCTCCTGAACCACACTCAGCTTTTATTGTTCTGAAGTTAAGCAGGTCTTCACAACTATTTATATTAAGAGCTACTGCATATACACTACTGACTGTTAACAATTGTCCTATTGGAACCCTGTGTCTAAAGGGGGGAAGGCAAAGAACACTCACCTCCCCAAAAGGAATAATTCAAGGGAAATGCCACAATCTGAAATTTACTGAGTTTCTATTTGCTTCCATGGGCTATTCCCATATAGGGGAGAATGGGGCCAAATAGGCATAGAAAAGTTACTGCTGAAATTATAGATCTGCAAATAACTATTCTTAATAATATTGCTCAGAATTTGCTTGTGCTGCAGTTATTCACTTACAATATTTATACATCAGGTTTGTGCTACTATTAACCATATCTCATAAACAGATACTTTAAAGTAGATTTAAAAGCCTGCAATTGGGAGGAGGGAAACATTTGTGTACTAAAATGTGACATGAAAAATTGTGCTATGGCACATTGCAATTAGTTACTGCGATGATGCCATGGTCCCAAACCCAGCAGAGCACTTAAGCAAACTTTTAACTTCAGATATATAAGTATTTCTTTGAAGTTAATGGGAATATTTTACATGCTATAAGGTAAGCACATGTTTAAATGTTCTGCTGGATCAAGGTCATGGTGAACATTTCCTACAAAGACATAGGAATTTTATACCTTCATTTAATTTACCATTATTATTTAGGAAAGCCTGGGTTTCCAAAGACATTTGTTCAATGCCTTCTAACTGTACATTCGTCAGTGTGACTATTTATGAGCTAGATCACCATTTTGTTGTCTTTCCCAGTGTAAGGGGCCACACATTATTGTGGTGTCCAAGGAATAGACCAGAAGGGAGATTGTGACTCTGGGAGTCACAATGGTGTGAATGCACAAAAGGAGTCACTGGCTTACCACCTAACTTTTAGGTCCCTAGAAAAATTACTGTGATTCACAAAGTGTGAGCTAGATGCTTGGACTCCTATATACTGAATGGGGAGAGAGAGGCACCTCAGAATGTGATTCCCAAAAGCCAGAACACTAGGCAGGTAGCCACCTAAGTGTATGTCTATACTACCTGCTGAATCGGCGGGCAGCGATCGATCCAGCGGGAGTCGATTTATCACGTCTGATAAATCGACCCCCAAGCGCTCTCTCGTCGACTCCGTTATTCACGTAGCTGAAGTTGCGTAACTTAGATCGATTTCTCCCCCCCCCCCAGTGTAGACCAGGCCTAAGATAGCCAATAGGAGATGCTGATTAGTGTGATGTGTGTTAAGCCCTGTCACTGTCTCAGAGATAGGTACTTAAGTCTGGGCTCTGCAGGGAGGCACCTATCACTGCCTGGGATTCCACATTCAAAACTCTGATTCATTTCAATACAAGGAAATCAGGATTGAGATGTTGGTATCAAATCCTATTACAGGCTGCGATAACCTAACATTAAAATGGAAACAAAAGCAATCCTTATAAGATAAAATTTCATGCCTTTTTTCTTAAAAGTTTATTCCAGTTGTTTGACAGAGAAACTGAGTAGGCTATCACCTTTACTTTGGTTGTCACTGCTACTATTACAGTTTTTAATGAGAGGATTTGGTTACGCAATTGTAGAATTCTGGAAGACGATCTGAGGCTCCTTTATTACTCTAGCTGAATTTTGCAACAGCATGACTACTGGGCAACACAATAAGTCTGTTGGGGGGAAATCAACATAATGTTGTATAGTGGCCTAGATGCTGAAAATGTTTTCCATATGCATAATTTCACAGAGTTTAAAGCCTGAAGGGACCATTAGATCATCTAGTCTGACCTCCGGCATATCACAGGCCACTACATTTCACCCATACTCCTATAGTGAGCTCAATACCTTGAGTTAGACTAAAGCATTTCAGTCCCCAGGAGATTAAATTGTTGGGTGCCACAGGCAGAGAACAGGAGAGACGAAAGACCCACCAATGCCCAAAATATGTTCAGATGATCTTAATCCATGCCTCAGACTCCAGAGGAACCCCTAAGATCCCTGCCATTCTGACCTGGGAGAAATGCCTTCCAAATCCTAAATCCTGGTTATGACTCTGAGCACATGAACAAAACACACCAGCCAAGCATGTAAGAAAGAAGATTCTGTGTACCACCCCAGAGCACTAGTGTAATGGCCAGGGCATAGGCAGCCAGCCTAGTACCATCTACCAGGCAAGAGTCAAAGGCAGGAGTCAGGACTAGTTAGTAAGCCAAATATAGAGAGGGTACCAAGGTCAAGCCAGGCCAGGGTCAAAGTCAGGAGCAAGCCTGGGCAAAAGACAAGGTCAGTAACAATCTGCATTTTTGCTCAGATTGCTCCGTAGGCCAACTTCCTGGTGTGGACCAATCAGGCAGCTCTGTTGCTCTGGCCTCTTCAGGCATTACTTTCTGCAGTGCCTAACTCTCCAGTAATTGTTGGATGCTATTCTGCATGACTTTCCAGTGGCAGTAGAGAGGTGTCAGTTCCCTTAGTAGCCTAGCGTGCTATGTTCTAGACGTGTGAATCCATACAGTTAGGCCATCCTGTCCTGCTTTTAGCTGTGGCCAATCTGATGCTTCAGAGGATGGTGCAAATCAAAACCCAGACTACAGCTGTCCAGTTGTGCAGTGAGGGGAAAAATGCCTTCCTGAAGCATGAGATTCTATTTCAGTCATAATGCAGAGCTGCAAGTGTTCTGAGTAAGCTGAGGACAAAATGCAGAGATTCTTGTTCTCCCCTTGGCCCAAGAAGGAAGGGGATGAACAGGGGGATTCATAGATTCACAGATCCAAGACCAGAAAGGACCCCTACTGGAACAGAGTTCTGGCTCCACTACCCCACTGTGCCCAGCCCCACACTGCTATATGCCTCTTTCCATGCAGTGTGGGGGAAAGGTTAGAAAGCAGTGTGGGGGCCGGGCTAGAGGGCCAGGCTGACAAGGGAGACTCTGCAGTTTAGGACTACACCACTGAGTGACCATCCAGTCCACCCATTCCCTGCCCCTGCACACATAATCCCATAGGTCATACAATTTCTCTCAGAAGGTGGATATCAGCATATCTTTTAGAAATAGATCTAATACCATTTTAAAGACTCCAAGTGATGGCGAGTCCCCAGGTGAGCTGTTCCAATATTTAATCACCCTCACTTCTAGGAATTACATCTTATTTCAAGGTTGAATTGGTCTAACTTCAATGTCCAGCCATTGGTCTTGTTATGCCTTTGTCTGCAAAGTTGAAAAACACACATGCACCACCACCCCGTGCCCTCCTCCCCATATCAGATATCTTTTCCATGTGTAGGAACCTAGACACAGAGATCAAGTTACCCTTCAGCCGCCTCTTTGCTAAGCTGAATAAGTTGAGCTCCTTAAGCCTCACAAAGTAAGGCCTGTTTTCCAGCCCCTGGATCATTTTTTGTGGCCCTCCTTAGAATTCTCTACAATATTTCCACATCCTTCTTGAAGTGTGGACTCCAGAACTGGACACAGGGTTTTAGTCACAGTCTTACCACTGCTGTATACAGAGGCAAGGTTTCTTCCCTACTTCTACTTGATATTCCCCTTTTTATACACCTAAAGAGTGCATTAACCCTTTTTGCCACAGCATTGCTCTGAGAGCTCATGATGAGGTGTTTATCTACAGTTCTTCTCTGAGTCAATGCTTTCCAAGGCAGTCCCCCATCCTGTAGATTTAACTTACGTTCTTTATTCCCAGATGTATTACTTTGCATTTGCCTGTATTAAAACTCACTTTGTTGGATTGTAACCGGGTGATTCAGATCACTCAGTAACAATAATGGACTGGATTCACAAAGTGACTTGGTTACCTAACTGCCACTTTAGGTGCCTAAATCTGGAATTTACAAAATCCCTCTGCTCAGCTACTGCCAAACCTTGTAGACTCCTAAACTCACTCAGAATTTAAGATTTTGCAGTAAAAGATTTCTAGTCACTTACATTTCGCCTATAGGCATGCACACTGCTCCCTCATTCTAGGTGTCCAGGTGCCTAGAGCACCAGTGTGATTCATGAAATGGAGGAAAATAGCCATTCCCCAGCCTAACTCGCCTGTGAGGCTCAATCCAGTAGGCATGCTCAGAGCATTCCTAATTCCACTATAGACAGCAGTGGGGAAGGGGGACCTCCCTCATAACTTTTAAACTTGGTGTACATTGGAGCAGGGGGTCTGGATCCTAGGTCTCCCACATATTGCATGAGTGCTATAACCACCAGGTAATAGACTCATTCTTATATGTTCTCTCTCTCTTTTTCTCACTTAATGACTCTTTAAATATTTATCTAAATTGGAAAGATTGAGGCAGTGTCACAAGTTCAACAGAATATCCCATAGTCCAGTGGTTATAGCACTCAACTGTAATGTGGCAGAGCCCTGTTTGAATGCCTTCTCTTTTTGAGGCAGTGTGTGTGTGTGGGGGGGGGGCTTGAACCAGATGGTCTCCCACATTCCAAGTGAATACCCTAATCACTGGGCTAAAAGTTACAAGGAGATCCTCCTCTAGTGCCTAACTCTTAAGAGAGTATTCACAACTGTGAATTCCAAGCAGACATAGGCCTCCAGCCTGAATTTAGCTGCTAAACTTCCTGAGAGGACTGGGATTGAGGACACATCTCTCCCATTGGCCAGTTTAGACAGGGAGCCACCAAGCATGCTGGCTTTCATGAATCCCATTCTTGGACTCTCCTCTCCCTCCATTCATTGTATAGGGAGCTTGAGCACTTGACTCAGGCCTCGTGAATCCCAATGATTTTCTAGGCACTTAAAATTAGGCATTGTGACATTGAGCACTGCAACACCCAAGTCCCTTTGTGAATCTTGCCCAACTTGTCCTCCTCATTATTTACTACCCTACCAATCTTTGTGACATCTGAAAACTTCACCAGCAATAATTTTATAACATCATCTAGATCGTTGATAAAAATATTGAATAGTGTTGAACCAAGAACTGATCACTGATGGACCCTGCTAGAAACGGCCCTGCTCATTGATGTCCCCCTCCTTTGACAAATATGTTTTGAAATCTGATAGTGAGCCAGTTTTTAATCCATCTAATCTGTGCCCTGTTAGTTCCATTTAATGCAATGTTTTAATCAAAATGTCATGGAGAAATCTAGGTATACTATATCAACACAGTTGCCTTTATCAACCAGACCTATAACCCTGTCAAAAAAACAACAGGTTTGTTTGACAAGACCTACCTTTCATGAAACCATGCCGACTGGCATTAATTATATTTTTAGCCTCTAAATCTTTGTGGATAACCTCAAATTAATTGTTCCATTATTTTACCTGTGATCAATATCAGGCTTACAGATCTATAGTTTCCTGGGTTGTCCCCTTTAACCTTTATAAATATTGGAATTACATTGGCAGTCCTCCAATCCTTTGGAATTTCCCATTTTCCAATATTTGTTAAAAAATAACATTAATGGTTCATAGAGCTCCTCAGCTAGCTCCTTTAAGAATCTTGGGTATAAGCTATCCAGGCCTGTTGATTTGAAAAATTTTAATTTTGTCAGATGCTTCCTCTCATTTTCTTTTATTACAGATGGTAAAGTTTCTCTTGCATCCACAACATTATATGGGATGGATACAGACTCTCGCTTCATTCCAAATGTAGAACATTAATGTCTATTAAGCATTCCTGCATTTCTAGATCACTATTTACAGTTTTACCATCTGCATCTAGCAGTGGACCTATACCTGACCTATTGTTTGTTTGTTTTTGTTCCTGATATGTTTTTAAAATGTTTTCTTACTGCCTTTAATACTATTGGCCATTGTTATTTCATTGGTTCCTTTAGATTCCATTATCAGTCACCTATATATTTAACTTATTTTATTCTTGAACAATTCCCAGTTGTCATTAACACTTCCCTCTTTAAACGTATATTCTCAGTCAGTTATGCAGACAATTGCTTTACATTTTGGAAACTTGGTCCTTTTACAGTTCCAAATGTATATATTATTAGTTGGTGCCATATTCTGTTTGTACAATGTAAAGGGAGTCAGATCATGATCACTGGTATGCAGGCAACAGCTAATTTTTAGGTTAATTGAGGTTAAAATTGAGCAATCCATTTCTTTGTCCATTAGAATGAGACTAATATTGGGTGCAGGATATTTTGTGTTCAATTATGCATCATTTTTAGAAATTCTGACAAAGTTTTGGTACTGGCTGCATGAGATGTCCAGCAAATGTCCCCCAAATTGAAGTTACTCATAACAACCCAGTTTTTCTTTCTACACATTACGGACAGATGCTTAAGGAGCAGTTTGTCCTGTTCTCTAGTGAGATTTGGAAGTCTGTAACATATGCCCATCAGTACCCCATCTTTAGTTTTACTAGTTACAACTTTAATCCATAAAGCCTTTGGGGTCCTGTGATTCTGAATCATCTATGACTCTGTAACCAGTGATAGTGTCTTTGATTAAAAGTACCATCCCTATCCTTATGAAACAAGTTGCAACCATCAATTTTAATGTTCCAGTCATATGACCTATCCTGCCAAGTTTCAGTAATATCAGCTGTATCATATTTCTTCTCATTCACAAGCATCTCCAACTATTCTTTATTATCTAGGCTGCTATCATTAGTATATAGACAATTACAATTTTTTATTTCTTACATGCCTCCTAGTGCTTGGATTTGTCATGTGCATGACATCTAGGGTGACCAGACAGCAAGTGGGAAAAATCGGGACAGGGGGTGGGGGGTAATAGGAGCCTATATAAGAAAAAAGCCCCAAAATCGGGACTGTCCCTATAAAATCGGGACATCTGGTCACCCTAATGACATCTTGAGGTTGGTCTACATATTTGGGTGTTTGTACCATGGTTGCCCCATTATTACCTCACCCTTCATGATTATGCAGTCCTGCTACTCTAGATAATCTACAGGGGGTCCCCGGTATACGTCTCCCCCTTGCCTGTCGTTTTGCATATCCATCGCTCATCAATAGGGGTACGTGTTACAATTCATATTGGTCCTGAGCCGCATATCCGTTGCTTGCAACTTACTCGCTTCACCTTTTGCATCACTTTTTCGTGGGTGCTTAGCATCCACGAGTGACCCGGCAGGCCACCGATCAACTCCTCCCCCTCCGTCCCAGCGGCTCCTGCACGCTGCAAAACAGCTGTTCAGTGGCATGCAGGAGGCACTGGGAGGGAGAGGAAGGAGCGGAGACAGGGCATGCTTGGAGGAGGGGGTGGAACTGGGTGGGAAATGGGCCATTATTTCCTATGGGAAAAAATTCCCTGGTATCCATCGTTTTGGTATCCGTTGCCCTTTTCAAGAATGCAACCCCGACGTATACCAGGGACCCCCTGTATCACTCAAGAGATTAGTAACCCTACTACTGAGCTAGAGCCACCTCTCTCCATAATAGGAGCCTCAATGTTCCACAAAACCAAAGCCTTTGCCCCTACACCATTTACTTAACCACAGATCCTGTGAACAAATTAGATATTTTCAAAACATGAGATAAAAGTGAGAGGCTTCGATACAAAACACAAATCATTTGCTAAAGTTTTCTGTTTGACATGACAGTCTTTCATAGCCAAAGTACCAGTCAGTACTAATTTTCTCAAAGTACCCATAGCATGACATACAAGTGAAAAATTATTCCATATAGCTGGTAATGTGGGCTAACTTAGTAATGGTTTATGTGAAATGCTGCTAATATTTAAATATTTTATGTAACTTTTGAATATCTTTTTTAAAGGCTTGGTCCTGCTCCATGAAATCAGTGCATCTTTTGCTTTTGGCTTCAATGGGAGCAGGACCTACATCTGATTTCTGAGTGGTGGATGGCCAATTCCTGCTTGCCTTTTTCATGTGTAGCCACAGAGAAGTCAATTGGGCTGTTCATCTGAGTAAGGCAAATAGAATTTGACTTGTGTTTAAATAAACTAAATTATTATTATTATTTTTAAAAGAAGCAGTTAGTTGTTCAAAGTTCTGCTTAGATAAATAAATGCTGATAAAAAACTGAAGTGTTGTTGTCCTCTATATTTCTTTATTTTAACCTCAAATTAGCTCATTATGAAAAGGGCCTCACCAGTCCTAAAAAAGATTCATTCATATTTTAGTAGTACATGGAAATAGCTGATGGCACTTTTTGGAGTTACATTTGTTTTAAATGCCTTTATGAAAAGCTTCCTTGTTTTCTGTTGCTTTTCAGTTTTATAGAACATTTTGATCAAGTTCAACTCAGAATTGGTCTTTTATGAATTAGGGCCTGATACTTCAAATCTTCAGTCATGCACTTAGTCCTTGCTCATGGGAGCAATAACTGTTCATGTGCTTTAGAGTTTACAGGATGGCACCCTTGTTTAGTTTAGTTTTACCAACCCTGAACAGGGAAGTGGCAAGAAAAAAGAAGATGACCCTAGTTTAGGTAAAACATAGGTATGTGCAATCAAGATACAGCCAGTGCTGGCCATTTACGGTGTTCAGTTGCCAAAAGGCTCCTGCAAAGGTTAGGATTGCTACATTTTCAAATAGCAGCTTTAAAATATATTATAGGTGGGGTTGGTAGCATCACCTATTAAGAAGTTGCCTGATACTTTCCATTATAAACATGTGTGAATCATAGGCAATGCCAGCACCCCCTGGCTTGAAGTAGTTTCCATCATATACAGGGTTTACAATTTTGTTCAATGGCTTTCAGCACCCCCACTATAAAAGATGTTCCAGCACCCTTGGTATGAATTGCCATTTTCAAAGGCTTATAACTTGGCAAATGTGGGTGGATTTTCACA
Organism: Platysternon megacephalum; assembly: GCA_003942145.1. Classification (NCBI taxonomy): domain Eukaryota; kingdom Metazoa; phylum Chordata; order Testudines; family Platysternidae; genus Platysternon; species Platysternon megacephalum. The sequence goes on from QXTE01000425.1 coordinate 460,765, forward strand.
GATATAGCAAAAGGAACTCCCTGACGCTAAGGCCATGCCCCCCACCAAACACATGTCATGTTCCTGCTCCAGTGCATGGAAATGCTAGAGCATTTCAAAGAAAAGATCTCAAGAATTTTTTAACATGGGGGAAAAAAACATTTTTCCCTAGCCTCATTCTTGGAAACAGCTCTACCAGTTAGCTGAAATTAAAAAAAAAAAAAAAAAAAAAAAAAAAAANAGAAAATGGAAAATGTCAGTCAGAATGCTTAAAGTTTTGCAAAGTTATAAGCAAGTGGGAAATTTGGGGCAACCGTAATAATAGTTGGTGCTACCGGCCCCTCATATAGATAGATTAGTTTAGATAGATACAGCAGGGCCAGAGAGTAGCAGGAGAGTGATCTTATTGGGTGCTGGAAAGTCTCCCCCTCAGCCTGGGCAGGAGCTATTGAGCCCAGAACTCAACTAAATTCGGGGGACCACAAAGGAAAAAAACAGGAACAGGCATGAGGGTCAAAGGGCCAAAACTAGGGAACGTGAAGGGGACACCGAGCAGAGAACCCGGACAGTGCCCAATGCTCCTCAAAGGTATCCAAGGAGCCAGCGGATGCCGCCCAGAGGAACTCTGCCCGGATGCATGAGGGAATAAAGGAACAAAAACAGGCCCCACAGTCGCAGAGCCCCCCCTTCAGCCAACCTCCTCTTCCTGGTGTTATAAATGACCATCTTGGCCATAGCTAGGAGGAGGCTGATGAGGAGGTCCCTCAACTTCGTGGGGCCATGGATGGGGTGAGCATAAATGAACAGGTGCGGAGGAGCCAGAAGAGGGGCTGCAACCTGTGCAGGAGAGTGATCCTGTTGGTATCCAGGAAGTGGGCGGGGAGAGCCCACCCACTGCTAAAGGACCTCCCCCCAGCCTAAGGAGGAGGATCCACAGGTCCGTGATACCAAATAATTGCGGGGGACAACTAATGAGATAACAGGAACGGGAGTGAGGTCACAGGATGATCAAAGCCTTATTCCCTGTGGACTAAGGAGAGGTTACTACAGGGTAATTAGAGCACCTGGAGCCAATTAAAGCCCCGCCCGAGACCTAATAAAACCAGCTGCTTCAATCAGACATGAGAGGGGAAGGATAGTTGACTAGAGTTGGAGGCGGACTGTTGTTAACCAGAACACCAGAATACTAGGGGAAGGGAAACCCTGCCCAAGCAAAAAGAGGGTAAGCAGCCTGCAAAGCTGAAGGCGCTGGGACCTGGAGTAGGGGGCGGACCTTCCCCGCTCCTCTCTCTCCCCCACCGGGGCACGAGCAGAGCCCACCACACCCAAGAATAGGGGCAAGGGGCAGCACCCTGACCCACCATACTAAGGAAAAGCGTGGGACCCACCACAGTAGTGTTGGCCATTTGCCACAACATATACATATATATTCCCTTGAGACATTTATATCAAATCAATTTGAAAGAATTTCATTTAGTATCAGAAGGGATTTCAGAATTTATATGTTTGATATTATAGTTTTTTGTATTGCATACTGTATAGCTTGTTTGCTGTAGAGAAAAGATGGCATATGTTCTCCCCAAAAATTCTATTTCTAGGCATCTCTAGAATGGTAATAGCTGCATCTCTGGAAATTAAAGAGTGGACAAAATGTGTCAGGTTCCAAAAACTTTCAGTTGATGAGACTTTTAAAACATGCTGATATCTAACTAGATCAGTTCCTGTGGGAGTTTAAGTGGAAGCTGTTGGACTCATTTTCTGATATTATTTTTCCTTTTTCTCATGTGTCTCTAAGTACAAATATATTCCCTATGCATGTTTAGTTTAGGATAAAAGGGAGAAAATATTTAATATAAAAACAGACAAATCCAGAATGTTACCTCAGCTGAATTAACCATTCAGAATGTGTTATGTTTCCATTAAATCAATCTGATTAGTGTTTCTTGAAAAAAGAGGACAGTAGATTTTGCACCCATGAACATTTGAAAAGATGCTGAGAATCACTAAATGCATTTATATATTATTTTTCTCAAACTGAAAAGGAATATTTTCTGGGAAAATGTATTTACACAAATGTATGTGTTAGTACAATTTTGAAAGGTAAACTTTAAAATTCTCAGTTATACCATAGCAATTGTAACAAAAGCCCTATCATTTGAGACATTTTAAAGTAAACACTGGAAAATATACTGTATTGGAATTAAATTCCACATTGGTAGAGGAGTGAGAAAGATGACTTAATAGAGCTTTTCCATCTCTAATTTCTAAGGTTTTATTACATGAATTTAATGTCATTTTAATAGTAACTAGTTTACTAACTTCTAATAGTGATTAGTAATAGGAAACATTTCTGTACTGTATTGTGATATCTTTCTAGAAAAAGAAAACCTGTCCTGACCCTTTTCAAATAACTCTATTTTATCCTCATTCCTTTCAGTTTACAGTCCTGACTAGTTTGTTTGTTTTCTGCCCTGGTCAGTTTATTTTAATATTTTGGACATTGTGATAAAATTGAATTAAGTGAAACATCATGCATAGGCATCTGCATTTTTTTCAGCTATAGGCACAATTTGCATATGTAAAATTAAAAGTTAAATGCTAACATTATTCTCAAGTAACTTCAAAGGTCCCAGACAAAACCACACAATTCAGAAAAAGATATTTTGTCCCACACTTTTTTTTTTAAAAAGGGTGATTTGCACATGCAAAACATATTCACACATGCAAACATTCACAACTGAGTACCACTATAGCCTCCAGTTGTGGTGAATAGTGGGGCCCTGGTCTACAATTAGGATCTCTAAGTGATGCCACAGTAGAAATAATCAATAATCCTAATATAATAAGCCAAGCCCTCTCATGGAAATAAATGGCAAAACTCACAATGATTTCAATTGAAGTAGGTTCAGCAGCACTATTTATTGCCTGATTTGTGTCTCTTTGTCTATGATGGAGGGTTCCAATTTTTTTCATAGCATAGATCACATTTTAATAGAGATTGTCCATATGAGCATGAATTAGAGGGGAGGTGGGTCATAAGACAATCTCCCTATTTGCTATCCTATACTATCTCTGTGGAAACTACAGAAATTGTTTAAATTGAAAATTAATAGTAGGAACAGTGTTTAATGTATTTTTAGTTGCCTTTTAGTGCAATTTAGCTGCTGGAAATAAGGAAAAGGAACATGTGATCAGCCAGTTTTTTGGTATCCACTAGCAAGTGCCCTGTGGACCACCAGTTGTCAACCAATCACAATTTGAGAACATCTGGTCTGTGACTATTAAAACACCTTTAACAGTTTCTGGGGTGTAGGTCTCAGGAGGGAAGGGGTATTTGTTCCATTTTGATTTTTATACTCTTGATTTTAACTCCAAACTCAATTGCTTATTCAGTGTAATCAGTTGCATGTAATTAGAGATGGCAATTTTCAGTTCAAATTACTTAGCTATTGTTAAAAGTCAACAAGAAATGCAGACTTACCAATAAAAGAACATTAATTCCCTGCTACCAATCTCCATTTTTCTGTCTATCAACTGAGTGTCACAGGGTTAACAGATCAGGAGCAAAATATGGGAATAAAAAATTGTGACCTATACCTGATTTTCAGCAACGTGTAGAAGAATTGGATATATTATTTGATTACTTCTAAGTGTCACACTGTTGCACAAGAGCAACCACTTATCAGATCATTTTTGTTCTGTCTAACAAAGGCTTTCAAATCAGACTGTCAAACAATTATGATAAAGTGGTAGTTTAATAATCTAAATAAATCTTTACTTATTGGATATATGCCGGGGTGGGCAAACGTTTTGGCCCGAGGACCACATCTGAGTGGGGAAATTGTATGCAGGGCCATGAATGTAGGGCTGGGGCAGGGGGTTGGGATGCAGGAGGGAGTGCAGGGTACAGGAGGGGGTGTGGTGTGCAGGAAGGGGCTCAGGGCAAGGGGTTGGGGTGCTGGAGGGGTGTGGGGTACAGGGGAGGGGGTTGGGGTGTGGGGTGCGGCAGGGGGCTCAGGGCAGGAGGCTCAAGGCAGGGGGCTGGGGTGCGGGCTCCAGCCCGGCACTGCTCCTGGAAGTGGGCAGCACGTCCGGCAGTGGCTCCTGGGGGTGGGGGGGGGCAGGCGGCTCTGCCGTGCGCTGCCCTCGCCTGGGGTACCACCCCCAAAGCTCCCATTGGCCCCGGTTCCCTGTTCCCGGCCAATGGGAGCTGCGGGGGGCGTTGCTTGCAGGCGAGGGCAGCGCACGGAGCCCTCTGCTCCCCCCCACACACACATCAGGGGCTGCAGGGACGTGGTTCCAGCTGTTTCTGGCAGCGGTGCCAGGCCAGGGCAGGCAGGGAGCCTGCCTTAGCCCCGCTGCGCCACGGGGCTGGCAATCCCGCAGGCTGGATTGAAAGCCCTGATGGGCCAGATCTGGCCTGCGGGCTGTAGTTTGCCCTCCCCTGATATATGCAATACAAATTAGCATTTTTAAGAGCAGTATTAGTGTATAGTGGAATAAATTTGCAGCTATATTATTGTCTAGTGTCTGTGTAGTCTGCTGATTTCACAACTCTCACCAAATGTGCAAAATTATTCTACAGTTATTATATGTGATAAGCTGTTAACAACCTATTACTTGGGTGTCATGTCAAACATGCATTTGAAATAGTGTCCTGTCATCAGGGCCGGTGCAAGGAAGTTTCGCGCCCTAGGCGAAACTTCCACCTTGCGCCACCCCACCCAGCTAACCCCGCCCACCCACCCCCCCCCCCAGAGGAGCCCCCCCCCGCGGCAGCTAACCCCGCCAGCCGCCCCCCCGCCCGGGGAGCCCGCCCCAGCTCACCTTCGCTCCGCCTCCGCCGCTGAGCACGCCGGCACCGCTGTAATTCTCCTCCCCTCCCAGGCTTGCGGCGCCGATTGGAGGAGAATTAGAGCGGGGGCTGTGTGCTCAGCAGAGGAGGCGGAGCGAAGGTGAGTTGGGGCGGGGAGCGGTTCCCCTGTGCGCCCCCCCCCATTACTGTGGGCGGCCCTCACCGCGGCCCCCCTCCCCCCCCCCCCGCCAGGAGCGTCAGCGCATTTCGGGGGAGGGACCTTCCGCCGCCTTAGGTGGCGGAAGGTCCCTCCCCCGAAATGCGCTGACGACCGGGGCGCCGGCACCCCCCAAATCTTAGCGCCCTAGGCGACCGCCTAGGTCGCCTAATAGGTTGCGCCGGCCCTGCCTGTCATACATTTGATACCCATATTTAATTCTGACCTAATGAAGATGCAAGGAGTTTGAATTTCTAGATTTTCATTTATCATAAAATTCACGGTATGCATGAGTCACAAAAATAGAAATGGGCAGGTTGGTCTTTTTAATCCAATTTGGAATATTACACTGTCTGTTCTTATATTTAAGAAAGAATATGGTTGGGTGTTGGTCCATTTATTTTTTGCAGTTCAGAGTATCAGAGGAAAACTATGTTGAATCAGCAGGAAAAGTGTCCTGTTATTTAGTGATGTTACCATGCTATCACTGGGACAATTTACCATGTTGGCAGTTTCCTCTGGAGAATATCTTTGAGTATTTTAGTCATGAATTATTCATGGAGCATTATTAATGGACAACACATGACTTTTTTCATGATGCACAGAAGGCATGGATTTCATGATATTCATGTTTTTTATTAGGACTGGCACTTACTACCCTGCATAAATTCCTTACTACACATGGTAGTAAATCACAGTATTCCAGAGAAGTGCAGGATTGGGCTGTTTATTGGTAAATTGCACATTTATATTAAAACTGAATTTATATGGAGAAGGTCTGATTAAATAAAAATTAACAGTAGATAACTAAGAATCGTGTGCTTGGTAGCATTTGAGTATAATATAGGATACACTTAGAAGCACATTCATATTGCAAGCTACTTTTTACATTGGAAACAGCATTCAATCAACTATGAAAAATAACGTTTTCCTGTTTGGAGAGGAAAAGAAGGGCATTAGTAACCTCAATAAGAATCAAGTATCAGAGGGGTAGCCGTGTTAGTCTATAAGGTGCCACAGGATTCTTTGCTGCTTTCTCAATAAGAATATCATTCATTAATACTCCTTGATTTGTCCGTAAATCATAATTAATGACAATAATCATGTATGGCACTATTTGAGCTTTTACATAATCTTGGGTCATTAAGAAAGCATTTTCTAACCCCTGGGGCTGACATGCCTTAGGGAGGCACCAGACTAAGTTGGTGGGAGGGAATTGGGAAGGGCAAAGGAGAAGATTAGTATCTGTGGTGGTGGGGAAAGCTGCAGCACTTGAGCCCTCTCACTTCGCAAATATGCTTTTACATCTATATAGTGGTAGGAGATTCCCTGAAAGCCATCCACCTTCCTCCCTGTTCCCATTATTCAGCAATTAGATATTATATAATAAAGGGCTACTTTTGTGTGTCTGCCTGTCTTCTAACAATGTTGAGTATCGTTGTTCTCTGCTGGGTGGACAGTCAGACCTGCTCAAGCATTTGTGATCAGACAGAGGACATAAGGGTCTAATACTAATACAAACTGAGTGTTATATGGCATACCATTTGTGAATGCTTATTGTTTTTACTTGTTCAATGCTTAAATTTGAATGGACCTATGTGTTCACATGTTTAATCAATGTTTTCTCTTTCTTTGGTGCAGGGCCGTATCTGCAGAAAAGCTGGCAAATCAAAAAAGTCCTTCAGTCGTAAGGAAGCTGAAGCAACATTTAAGAGTTTAGTGAAGACCCATGAAAAATATGGGTGGGTCACTCCTCCCGTCTCTGATGGCTGATATTTGCAACCTGCACATCAATGCTAAACAAAACAACAAAACCAAGTACTATGCCATCTCCTCAGTGCTGTACACCACCCATCCTTTTCTACTTCAGCTTCTGTTAGATACCATGAATGTCAAGGAGACATTTAAATAATTTGATCTGTTTACAGAGGGAGAGAAAACAAATGCTGTTTAGGATTATGTTTTAAGACTGGCGAATGGTCATCTTTAAGTCACTTTAGAGCGGATGTTATGATTGTGTCATTTGCCCCATGCAGGCCATATTGTCTTCATCTTCTTTCCATGACAGCAGCACCAGACATCAGTACTGGAAATTCCATCCATTACTGCTCAGTTCATTTAAATGTAAATGAAGCAGTTAATATTTAATAGGGAAGCAGTGCATTGCAGGTACATGTTTGCTGTGCTGTTTATCTTTGTTTCCTAGCAGGTCAACATAACTTGAAGATGTGTCTTTATGTGGAGCTGTGGTCTGCTGTGACTAAATTTAGACCTCATGTGTGCTCTATATATGACCTTTAATTCATAAAAGCAGAATTATAACAATGAAAGATTCTGGTGTTGAAAAACTGTTAAATGAAATCACCCAATTGGTCAAATTGTACTATCTATGCTGGTATTGTGGTATGCTGTTGTTCAGAGATAAGCCAGTGTGAGTAGATCAGGTGATATTTCAGATACCAGATGCACCCACTATAGGGCTCAAAGTAGTTGATGGTAGAATAGTTTTTATCTTCCCAGTACAATGCAGTACTCCAACAACAGCATGTTTGCCTGTCAGCTTTTCAACGGCAATACAAAAACCAAAAAGCATAAATGAACCTTTAAAACGTATGAGTCATTTTAAAATGATGTGCCAGTAACAAAGTAAAAGTCAGATTTTTCAAAGAAAGTGGAACAATTGGTTTGTAAGATGATTTGCATGGTTGAATTTTTTATTTTTACTCAATAGACATTGTATGTACTTTGAGCCCAGTATCTGAGAAAACCCACTGATGTATATAAATGTCCTGTTATTTAATCATTAAGATTTAATTTTTCTCTTTTGTTCAATAATTTAAAAACTTTCTAAGACTCCATGAAATCTGGAGATAATGTTTATAATAATATAATGAAAAAGCTTAAAAATGTGGAATCCAAATGGAAAATCGTATTGGACACATTCTGAATAAAATCACCAGTACCATTTCATTGCCTCAAGAATTCAATCATTTTAGGCTACTTTTGTTTTCAGATTATTAGATGTATTACTGTGAAACACTAGAAATCTTATTGATATATTATGCCTGCTCTGGCAGCATTTTCAACTGAAAGCAGGACATTATTGATTGTAAAATGCAGTCCAGAAAAAAAAAAAAAGTGTTTTTAGAGAACTCTCCATTACATGCTTAACACAAGATTAGGCCACTGTTTTTAATCAAAATGGCTGAACAGTCTCCGGTTACATTTTAACAGCACTGAAGAAATATTTTATTCTAACTATTTATGGTGCTTTGTGGGGTTTCGGCTTGATTTAAAACTAAACAGAATAGAAAAGAACAAATGAATTAACTACAAATCAGAGTGTTGTAGGGCCAGTATAGTACAGTACTTCTACAAGAGCATGTTTGCCTGTCATCTCTTAATTGGAGAAGCAAAAATGCATTAATCAACTTTAAAAGTATCTGACTCATTTTACAAAAGAATTTAATTGTGTTCCCTTCACCCCCTCCACCGCTGCGTACTTTCTTCTGCCCCACATCTTCTATGCGGAACATCCTCCCCCAATTATTCCATAAAGCCATTACCCTCTCCTCCAAATCTCTCTTCTGCAAGACCCACTTCTTCCAGCATCCTATGGGAAACTGACGGTAGTGCCTAAGTAGATGGTATGTAGGGACTTCTGATTGTTTTGTTTTTGTTTGTTTATTTATCTATCTATATTTTGGCAAAATGACAGCCTCAGAGCCATTTAGTTGTTTACATAGCTGGCCTATGAAAACACATGTTTTTATTATGGTTTCCCTTACCCTTCCTCCTTCGTTTGTTACAACCATTTGGTATGTCTTGCCTTAAGTAAACACTAATTATGGACAGGACTGTCTCTTACTCTATTTTGTATACAGCCTGGCAAAACTTTATCTGATCCTGATTTGTGACTTAGGGTGCTACCATGATACAAGTACATAAATGAGAATTTCTCCCTCGGACCTATGTATCATCTCCGTTCAGTGATGAGTCACACACAGCATTCAAGAGCCGAATGTAGAGCTTAACAAAATTTATAGTCATCTATTGGTTTGATTTATTTATTTTTGTAAACTTGATCTATTTTTTTTGTTTTGGTTTGTTTGTTTCCGTTGAGGAAAAAGAAGCTAGTATATTTTGTTAGGCATCAAATAACTTGCAACCTCCGCCGTGGTTACTAAGTGCTAGAAACATTGAGCACTAAAAGGAGTGAGAGCGATTTTCTTGCTAATGGGTTATTTCTTAAGAGCACTTACTTCACACAGCATATCAGAATTCTGTTAAAAACAATGTATAATGCTGAGGTAAATCCACTGGGGAATTTTACTATCTCTGTGATTTATTCTCTGTCCTTTTTTTCCTATCAACTCATTATTTTAAACATGATAAATGGTGACCATTCTTCCTGAGAGTCATGTATTTCATGTTTAATTAAAGGGTTCTGTGAAATAAAACAGTGTAGCGGATAGGTGCCTCACACCTATTTATGTGGGGTTTTTTTAAATATATACTTCAAAATGTAAATTGTAAATAGTTGGCAAAACAGGGGGCATTGCTGCTTAAAATCATACTCCCATAACTAGAAGGGAGCTATCTCCACATCAGTCAGAGCTGTAGAGCAGCGGAAGCAGTGGACCAGGCCTCTGGAGTGCTTCATACAACGCCAAGCCCTTGAAACGATTGGGGAGAGCAGTGCTGCTTGGCGGCAGCAGTGGGGAAGGGTTGGATGACAACATACAGAAGCGGAGACTGCGGGATGGGGAAAAAGGAAAGGTGCAGTCTCCAAACAGGGCAGGGTGAACTGGCTCCCAAACTGCAGAGAGAGGAACAGCCCTGATAGAGGAAAAACCCAAAGAGAGAGGACACAGGGAATAATGGGGAACTTTAGGGACAGCACTCAAGACTGAAGGGAAAGGAAGAGGACTAGGGAATTAGGAAGGTAAATAAGATATACAGAAAGAGGGGATGTCTACAGTAGGAATGGTGTTGTGATGCCTTAGGGGTTCACCCAGACCAGTAAAGGGTTCTGTCACTGCCTGCCCTGTAATCTTGTGGTTTTTAGTCTGTGCAGCTTTGGCTCAGAGCCCTGACACCAGCAGCCTACTCACAGCACAAAGGTTAAAAGCTATTCCACCCACCCAGTTACTCCATGTAGGGTGACCCCAAAAATCCTTCTTGTCCCAAATCTCCCTAAACCATCTCCACTGCAGTGTCCAGTCCCTCTTAGGGCATATCTACACATACAGTGGTGAAGATGCTCTATGCCAATGGGAGCTCTCCCATCGGCATAATAAAATCACCTCCACGAATGGTAGTTGCTATTTTGGGGGGAGAAGCTCTCCCGCCAACGTAGCGCAGTTCACACCAGTGCTTATGTCAGTGTAACTTACGTCGCTCAGGGGAGAGGGGTTATTCATGCTCCTGAGCAACATAAGTTATGCCAACATAAGCTGTCGTGTAGACATAGTCTAAGTGGACATTCACAGAGGTAACACTAAGTTCACTGCCTCCAAAGAGCCAGTACACACAACGGCTTGTTAGCTCAGCTGGGGTGGTACACTCCACCTTAATACTGAGATGGTTTGTAATAAAACAAGAATAAGTTTATTAACAAAGAACAGTGATTTTAAGCACCAGTGAAAGAGATATGAAAGGGTTACAAATAAAAATAAACTAAACAAAAATAACAAATTTTCTACTGTCTAAAACTTAATTCTAGCAAGATGCAGCTTACTAGCCTAAACTCGTATCTTACTCACACAAAGTTTTCAGCATTCTCCAGCATGGCTGGCTGTTCCAGCCAGGATCCTACCCTCACAGAATAATGCTGGTTTCTTTGTTCCCTCAAGAGATGGATGCCCCCAATGTCTTTCAGCAGTTCCTTATAGGGTGACCAGGCAGCAAATGTGAAAAACTGGGACAGGGGGTGGGGGGGTAATAGGAGCCTATATAAGAAAAAGGCCCAAAAATCGGGACTGTCCCTAAAAAATTGGGACATCTGGTCATCCTAGTTCCTTATATCCCCAAAATATATCTTTAATTTCAAAGTCAAGAAGCCCTCCTGGGGTTTCAGCTTTGCTCAGCTCTCTGTGTCCACCAAGAGACAACACCATGTTAATTTTGCAGTCTCCTGGATTTTACAATGCAAATGATCTTCCTGCAATCTCTGATGCAAGTGAATAGCCCATTATCCTTGTTTATGATCACACCTGGCTTGGTTTGCAACTGAACCAAAGAGGTGTTTGCCTTCCCCTTTGTCTGGAAAAAACTTGTTTCTTCCTTTGTCTGTTTCCAAACCATAATATCAGAGAGTATCAATAATTTTACATACAGCGTTTACATAAATTTCACAGTGATATTAATGAGCAATGTATTAGTTTTCAAACGATATATTACAAGACACCTTTTAAATAAATATCATAACAATGGTGTGTGAGGTGTATCGAGGTGATCAGGCCAGCTGAGATTTACTGTTACATACCAGGGAGCCCTTTACCATATCACACTAGGGTGCTCTTAGTGACACAGGTATATCTTGATAGAAAAACATGTGAGCTCTGACTACAATAACACTTATGCTATTTATAGCAATATTACATGTACGCTGTTGCTGAAGAACAGGTATAAATTTTCCTACTCTAGACAAGGCCAGAAGGGGATGGCCAGAATGAAGGGGAGGAGAAAACTGGGAGAAGGGGTAGGCAAACAGAGATGGAGGAGGAACGGGAGAACTGGGAGAGAGGTAATATGAAGTGGAAACCAGAATAAAAATGGACAGCAAATGCAGAAAAAAAGGTTTATAGGGAAGAAAAATGAACAAGATGGAAAAAAAGAGAAAATGACAAAACAGTAAGAAAATGGAGGTTAAGAAAACTTGTCTGTGCCAGACTCTGGCATGGGAGACTATCATGGGGGTTGCCTAGGTGCTAATATATAACACAGAAGGGGCTCCAATAAAAACTCACAGTCCTAAAATGTCAGTTTTCTTTGTGTCCTTCTCCAGGGAAATGAAACAAGAGACACTCCTTTGCTTTGTCCTTTTTGTGACAGCTGTGACAACCAAAGATCTTGGTATAGGATGGGTGTTCAAAAAGTTAAAGCCATATCATTGAAAGTGATGCAGCCTATCAGCCCCCTTTTATTTTGTGCCTGGAGGCATGTATCTGTCACAAATCTTGAGGTGGTCCAAGGAGACCTCACTAATAGGATTGGCCATTTCTGCCCCTTTCTGTCTTAAGTTTCAGGAGGGATTTCTCCTGCACAATGGAGAGTTCAACACCCAGTTCCTCCATATTCTAACGTAAGAGCTCCTGGAAGCTCTTCTAAATAGGCTTGGAAGGATTAAATTTTTATCTGTAAATGTCTACTTCTCCTACACACACAAACCAACAAAAAATATTTCTATTGACAATAATTGAAATGTACAGATAGGAAAAGTAAGAAAAATGCTGCCTGAGAACTTCTTAGAGTTTGATTTATGACTATTTACTTTGTATACTTTGACATTTGAAGTTGACAAGTTGTGGTTTAATGGTTATAAAGCTTTAATTTTTTTTAAATTTCTGTCATTAAATATTTATTGTCTGGCCCTCCATTGTCTGACCCCCCTATAATTTCTCCACAAGTGTGAAAATTTAAATAGAGAAAACTAAACAAGCCAAAAAAAACCCATTGATATTATTCATCAAAATTATAAAAAAATAAAAATTGAATTCTGCCAAGCCTTCTTGTAAATCACCAGATAATTGAGCTTCCTGTAGCACCATCTGGTGAGGAGGAAGATGGAGCAGCCTGTTCAGGAATATCATTTTCCATCTACCCTTCCAAAACCAGATGGGCATTCAGAAACCATATCTCCTAAGGAAGATGGAAGTTTGAAGATGGGGTTTAGCTCTAAGCAGACTGACTCCAGGATTGAGAAGGCCACAAAACTGCATATGGACATTGGGTAAAGAGACCATAAGGTTAATGGAGAGGACTCTCAATGAAATGCTACACAACTGGAGAAAACGCAGAAGTAATAGTGGAGACACATTTCCAGAAGCCATCTTGTTCTTGTTCTCTGGGCATCTAGAAATAGATCTCAGATACTCAGAAGCCTCATGGATTAAAGGATTCTCAGAATTTGCCTCAAGCACCACTCTAGAAGGAATGAGTCTATTCAGGGAGCACCCAGATCCAAAATTTTAGCTCTTCAGAGATGATCTCCTAGTGTATCTTTCTTGTAATCCAATTTTACTACAAATACTATCACACATAATGCTTACTCCCCTAGGTCCCATTGAAGCCAACTGTTGTGTTTAGAACAGTGGGGGGTTCCAAAGAGGATGGAGCTAGGCTGTTCTCAGTGGTACCAGATGACAGAACAAGGAGTAATGGTCTCAAGTTGCAGTGGGGGAGGTCTAGGTTGGATATTAGGAAAAACTATTTCACTAGGAGGGTAGTGAATCACTGGAATGGGTTACCTAGGGAGGTGGTGGAATCTCCAGCCTTAGAGGTTTTTAAGGCCCGGCTTGACAAAGCCCTGGCTGGGATGATTTAGTTGGGGTTGGATTAGATGACCTCCTGAGGTCTCCTCCAACCCTAATCTTCTATGATTCTATGATCCCTGACCAGGGTTCCATTTTGCAGCATAGATGGGATAATAAATGTGTCCCTGCATTGTGGGTTTTAACACAGTTTAGGGACACACTACACTACAAACTGGAATGATTTTCAAACTTGGTCAAAGGTGAAATAGGTTGAAAGTAAGTCACCCACTACTATCAACACAGCTGTAGTGGAGAAGGGCTGTAGACTGGTGTAATTTATTCATCAAAGGGTGCAGAAGGGAGGTTTTGCAGCAGGAACAGTGGCCAGAAGGACTTTGCAAGAAGTTATAAAATAAAGAAGATATAGCGTATTTAATTATCTTACACTTTCCTATTAGCATCTTCTGTATTCTTTACATGACACCATGTGTAACTTGTATCTTCATATGTCACCTCTGAATTTGACCATATGACTAATATTCTAAAGAACCATTGTAATGTCATTTAAATTCATTTTAAAAATCCTGAATTTTCTTCTACAGCACTCAAATAATATACTGTCATGTGTCATATTCCGTAGAAGCATAAATGCTTTCTCATACCACCAAGCCTAAGGCCAATCAATGATGACACAATTCACAAAGCAAAATTAGAAACAATATAGTTTGGATATCCGGCTTGTTCTTTTTCCTGCTTGCTTTATCTTCTGATCTCCAGAATGTAACACCATAATGACAGCAGCACAGTGATGACATTACCAGCAGCTGGTATCTTGATTTATTTTTAATGGTATCTTTAGTCTATGTTATTACAAAAATACCATCTAAGGAATCCTATTCCTATCAGCTGAGGTGGCAAGTAAATTTTAATGTAGGAAGAAGCATATACATTGTGGATGTGTTCCACAAAGTGAGAATTCAGAATTATCTCTGCACCCTATAAAAAACTTACTGGTCTAATGTCAGTGGTTGCCATTCTATTAACATTCATTATCTTATGTTATCAGCTATTCTGTGTTTTTTTTACTCTATGATCTTTTGTGCTTTAAATTATTTGTGGTTCGCTAAATGAAGTCTTTGAGGCATGTCACGAGTATTCTCCATAAAAATCAATGAAATGTAACTGAACCAATCTAATTAAGTGTCTGTGTGATTTAAAAGACTTCTCCTTGAGCTGTCATTTGCATTAAAAAGATTTGTAGACTTGTTTACCACAGATTCACCCTCAAAGGTTCTCAACATAGCTACAACTGTGAATTTAGCTCAAAACCCATAATATAATGTATTAGTACATTGAAAGTGAGCAACGCCTAAAGAAGTAACAATTTTTGCATATATGTTGGAATCGTAATTCTGATAACATGTGGTAACATAACAAGCTCATATTATTCCTTAATTTGGATGTAATTTCTATTGTTATTATGAAATTACTTCTGCTATAAAGTTTTTTTGGGATAATTACTGAACTTTAATTATGAAAATTGTTTGTAGTAATATGTTCAGGTGTAATGAACTGGCTCATATGCAGATAGTTACACAAATTGTTTCCTTTGAAAGAATCTTCCTGCATTATTTTAAAACTTATTTTTATATATTATAATGAAATCATTAAAATAGATGAAAGCTGCTTTTTCCATAACACAATAGACATTATTCTTGGGAAATAATTAAGTTAACGTCACCCTTAATCAAAAACATAACTGAGTCTAGGAGTGAACTATACCCGAAAACTTTAAGAAGTAGTGGAAGGATGTTTTCCTCCCTTTGTGCTGAGGGAGGGGAGATAAAGCTGAGGGGATTGGGAGAGAATACAGGAGGTGGGGAGCGCTGATCAGTGTTTATTTACACTCTTCCCCCAGGTTGCAAAAGCCCCTCCTATGTATATGGTGGGGCTGGAATTATAGAGGGTGAAAAGGAGTAGAACTGGGCAGCTGCTGATGTGTGTGGTATCCTCTGCTCTATGCCCAGCACATTACCAAGTGACAATCTCTAGTGCAAGCCCCACTCTGTGTTGGTGCAGCATGTCTTCATTAGGATTTACACCAATGCACTAGCTACAGCAATACAGTTACAAATCCAAGTGCAAATCTCCTTAATGTACAGTGGGCTTGAGAAAAGTAGGATTTAATTCTAATTTCTCTTCAGAAGGTAGGGCACAATGGGCTTCCAGACTGTACCCCTCCTCCCAATATGAGATTGAAAAGTCTTCCCCCCTCCTAGAGAGAATGGAAGGAAACTGCTTGACGAACCACCTGGAGATCACATGCAGTGTTCTTCTCCAGGAGTGGGCAACTGGCTCTCTAAATCAGGGGTAGGCAACCTTTCAGAAGTGGTGTGCCGAGTCTTCATTTATTCACTTTAATTTGAGGTTTCGCGTGCCGGTAATACATTTAAATGTTTTTTAGAAGGTCTCTCTCTATAAGTCTATATTATATAACTAAATTATTGTTGTATGTAAAGTAAACAAGGTTTTCAAAATGTTTAAGAAGCTTCATTTAAAATTAAATTAAAATGCTGATCTTACGCCGCCAGCCTGCTCAGCCCACTTCCAGTCTGGGGTTCTGTTCACCTAGGCCGGCAGGGGGCTGAGTGGGGCCTTCAGCCAGNAGGGTTCAGGGGTCAGGGCAGAGGGCTGGGGGTGTGGGGGGGTGCACGGCAGAAGGCTGGGTGTGGGGGGGAGTTCAGGGATCAGGGAAGAGGGCTGGGTGTGTGTGGAGGTGCAGGGCAGAAGGTTGGGTGTGGGGGGAGTTCAGGGGTCAGGGCTGGGGTGCTCGGCTCGTGCGGGTGCTCCCAGCCCCCTGCCCTGAGTGGCTCATGGCAGGGGGCTGGAAGGGATATGCCCTGTTCCTGATATGCCTTCCCCAAGGTCCCGTCCCTACCTCTTTTCTGCCTCCACTACGGAGCAGCGAGCACGCTGCCACTCCTGCCCCTCCCCCTCGCAAGGGCAATCAGCTGATCGGCAGCAGGGAGGGGGAGGGGCAGGAAATCACCACACTGGGGGAAGAAGCAGGGGAGGGGGGAGCTTGGCTGCCGCAGGACCAAGCTTCTGCCTCCTGCCCTCGCAGGGGAGAGTGGTGGGCGGGGGGGCTGAGTGGGGCTGGGGGCCGGGACCGCGGCAGGCAGCGGCGTGCCACTCAAAATCGGATTGCGTGCCGTGTTTGGCACGCATGCCGTAGGTTGCTGACCCCTGCTCTAAATACTGAAGTACAAGCACTTTACAGATGTCACCACATATTGTGACTGACACAAACATCATGGTCATCCCTTACAGTCAGATGTTCTCCATCTATTTAGTTACCTATGTTTTTATATGTCCTTTATCTGAGCGTCTCCCAAAATTAAAACAACAAACAAAATTCCGAAATTCACGATATCCCATTTCAATTATTAAAAATTCCAGTGGTGTAACTACAATGGTGCGAGTATTCAGTCACGCCAGGGCCCAGAAGAATATTGGGGCCCAACAAGAGGGGCCACCAGGGGAGAGTGGGGCTTGCTGGCCACCCAGGGTAGGGGTGGCTGGGATGTGGGACCACTCTAGCTGGGGCAACTCTGGACCCTGAGTGTGAGCAGCCAGCAACAATGCACAGAGGCAGCCAGGGTAATCACAGCACTGGGGGATGTGCGAGGATGTGGGAATGGGGAAGAGAGACCAGAGACATGCCCCTCCTCTACAGACAGAGCCCAAAGTAAAAGCAGCTGCTTTGCATGGTGCACCAGGGCCCTTTGGGTACTTTTTACAGCACTAAAATACTCTACTGGAGGCACCAAGTAAAGAGTTTTCATTTGAAAGAATGTAATTAACATTAACATGTCAGCTGTGCTTTGATAGGTGTGTAAATAGACATAAATCCTCAATGTTGGCTAGAGAAATGCTTCTCTGCACAAGGGCTGTGTGAATGGTTTACAAACATTTATCAAATACCTATTCAACACATTTGACAACATTTCTAATCAAATATCTGACAAATAGTTTTTTCATTATTCACCCAACTCCGCTTGCAAATATGGTCATAGTGACTGTGACACTATGCCCCATATTCTTCATAGAAATATTGCTATAATATGATTATAGCATAACTATGATATGTTTTGTGCAAGATAAGCATGTGAGATATCACTGGAAAGGTTATGATTTACTGAATATGATTATCCTATTTTATGCATGAATCATTTCTTTATCTAAAGTTAGGAATACTGACTATGTATCAATTATAAGTGGGTTTACATCTGGGGAATTCCCACCAGACAGAATGCAATCAGTCCAGTAGGGAACAATAGGTCTTTGAAGATGCTAATTTCCCACCTTCCTGAGAAGTTTCCTGGGATGCTGCCTTTGGTTCATAGCTACTTTGATATTGATCATGTCACCTGGTACTGGACTCCATGATAGAATCCCAGTATTTTTCCACTGGTGGCGGTGGGGGAACCACACTGGAAAACAAAAGGCTCCTGCCATATGTAAAACCTATTTAAGGCCATGGAGAGAGGAGGCAGACGCAGCCAGGCAAAAAGCTGCCCTGGAACTGAGAAACAAAGAAATGGAGGAGAAGGAAAAAGAGAGACAGGAGGCAGAACCAGAGATTCACAGGGAGAACCAGAACCCCACATCAGGGGACCCCACCTCTCCAAAAATCCACAAATGGGAGTGGTTGTGCATACAGCGAGACATACAGCGAGACAGGGGACATTGCTGAATATCTCACAAAACTGGGTGACGGGGCAACAAAATGGCAGATGAAATTTAATGTTGATGAATGCAAAGTAATACCCTTTGGAAAACATAATCCTAACTATACATATACAATGATGGGGTCTAAATTAGCTGTTACCACTCAAGAAAGAGATCTTGGAGTCATTGTGGATAGTTCTCTGAAATCATCCACTCAATGTGCAGCGGCAGTCAAAAAAGCGAACAGAATGTTGGGAATCATCAAGAAAGGGATCATTAATGATCTGGAGGATGGCGTGGACTGCACTCTCAGCAAATTTGCAGATGACACTAAACTGGGAGGAGTGGTAGATACGCTGGAGGGTAGGGATAGGATACAGAGGGACCTAGACAAATTAGAGGATTGGGCCAAAAGAAACCTGATGAGGTTCAACAAGGACAAGTGCAGAGTCCTGCACTTAGGACGGAAGAATCCCATGCACTGTTACAGACTAGGGACCGAGTGGCTAGGCAGCAGTTCTGCAGAAAAGGACCTAGGGGTTACGGTGGACGAGAAGCTGGATATGAGTCAACAGTGTGCCCTTGTTGCCAAGAAGGCTAACGGCATTTTGGGCTGTATAAGTAGGGGCATTGCCAGCAGATCGAGGGACGTGATCGTTCCCCTCTATTCGACATTGGTGAGGCCTCACCTGGAGTACTGTGTCCAGTTTTGGGCCCCACACTACAAGAAGGATGTGGAAAAATTGGAAAGAGTCCAGCGGAGGGCAACAAAAATGATTAGGGGGCTGGAGCACATGAGTTATGAGGAGAGGCTGAGGGAACTGGGATTGTTTAGTCTGCAGAAGAGAAGAATGAGGGGGGATTTGATAGCTGCTTTCAACTACCTGAAAGGGGGTTCCAAAGAGGATGGATCTAGACTGTTCACAGTGGTACCAGATGACAGAACAAGGAGTAATGTTCTCATGTTGCAGTGGGGGAGTGTTAGATTGGATATTAGGAAAAACTTTTTCACTAGGAGGGTGGTGAAGCACTGGAATGGGTTACCTAGGGAGGTGGTGGAATCTCGTTCCTTAGAGGTTTTTAAGGTCAGGCTTGACAAAGCCCTGGCTGTGATGATTTAGTTGGGATTAGGTCCTGCTGTGAGCAGGGGGTTAGACTAGATGACCTCCTGAGGTCCCTTCCAACCCTGATATTCTATGATTCTATGAGATAATAAGACAGAAAATATCATATTGCCTCGAGATAAATCCATGGTACACCCACACCTTGAATACTGCGTGCAGATGTGGTCGCCCCATCTCAAAAAAGATATATTGGAACTGGAAAAGGTTCAGAAAAGGGCAACAAAAATGATTAGGGGTATAGAACGGCTTCCATATGAGGAGAGAGTAACAAGACTGGGACTTTTCAGCTTGGAAAAGAGGCGACTAAGGAGGGATATGATAGAGGTCTATAAGATCATGAGTGGCATAGATAAAGTAAATAAGGAAGTGTTATTTACTCCTTCTCATAATAGAAGAACAAGTTGCCACCAAATGAAACTAATAGGTAGCAGGTTTAACATAAACACAAGAAAGTATTTTTTCATGCAATGCACTGTCAACCTCTAGAACTCCTTGCCAGAGGATGTTGTGAAGGCCAATACTATAACAGGGTTCAAAAGGGAGCTAGATAGATTCATGGAAGATAAGTCCATCAATGGCTATTAGCCAGGATGGGCAGGAATGATGTCCCTAGCCTCTGTTTGCCAGAATCTGGGATTGGGTTACAGGGCATGGATCACTTGATGATAACCTGTCTGTTCATTCGCTTTGGGACAGGATACTGGGCTTGATGGACCTTTGGTCTGACCCAATATGGCCATTCTTATGTTCTTATTTCATCACCTTTCAGAGGTTGTGTGTGCGCCATGAGATTCCTGAGGATCAAAAGATGACCACTTTGGTTACAAAGTTGTCTGGGAGAACTCTGGGTATATTCAATAAGATGCTAATGGGTGATGCTTCAGATTATTGTAAATTGAAGGAAATAGTTTTAAAACAGTTTCAGATTACACCAGAAACTATAGAGTGAAAATTAGAAGCCTTAAGAGAGGGGCTGGAATGAGTAATGTGGCATATGTAAACCTAATGAGAGATTTACTGGATAAGTGGGTAAAGGGAAAAAGTATTACAAACTTTGAAGAAATGTTGTTGCTCAGGAACATTTATTGAATATGTGTAGTGATGATGTGAAACAGTGTCTATGGGACAAAAAAGTGAAAACTATTGAGCAGCTTGGTACTTTTGTGGATTAATTTGAGCAGTCTCAAGCATCCGCTAGAAATAAATCACAGGCAGAGGGGTTTAAGTTTGGTGGGAAGCAGAATTCCTGGTTTACCCCTGGGAAAAAAGACAGTGGATGGGAGGCTGGACGCTCACCTCCCCAAGTTCATTCCTCCAGCCCTCGTCCCAAATCTCTTGTAAAAACAGAAGAGCCCAGAAGGTGCTATCATTGTCATTCCATTGAGCACCTGAGAAATAAATGCCCTGTGCTGAGTGGGAACAGGCAACAAGCAACTCATGGAAATGCTGCTACCCAGAGCACAGAGGCTCCTCAGGCAATTGCCACTTATCATACAGGGTTTGTAAAGGTAGCCACTGCACAGCCACACAGAAAGCACATAAAGGCTGTCAGAGTTAATGCCAAAGAACTTCCTGGGTGGAGAGATACAGGGGCAGAAACTTCTGTGCTCAGGAGAGACCTTGTTCGGGAGAAAGACATACTGCCAGGACAGATGGCAGAATTTTTGTTAGTAAGAGGTCACAAAATCCCTATGCCTTTGGCTAAAGTGCACATGGACACTGAGGATTTGCAAGGTGAATTAACAGTTGCTGCTGTTCTCCATAACACAACCCAAATATTATTGGGAAACAAATTTTTCAGTGTGGCTCAGGCTGTCCAGGGGTCTGTCAGCAGCAAAGTGGAATCTTGTGCTGAAGCCCCAGGGGGAAAGAGTGAAGACTCAGGAACTGCTGGGGGAATGGGAGAGTGTCTCTTTAATTCCTCTGCAGCAGTGGAAAACTGTCTGCTACCGGGGTGGGTGTGGTTGAGACTAGCTCCTACTGCCTGGTGGCTAAATGCAGCTTTTCCTCAGGGGAAGGGAATGTTTTGCCTGTCTGTGGGAAGACTGTCCAGGTTGTGGGCTGCCAGCAGATTGCAGCCAAGAAAGGGATGGACCTCACTCTAGAATGCATAGGCAGATGTGTCCTAGAGGGAATCCCAGAGGAGGGGGATGGAATCCTAGAGACCACTGTGGTGGGTGAGGGTTCCTGCGCTCTGTAGCTGGAGGCAAACCCAATTCAAAGAGAGAGGAGGGTGCAGTGCTTACCAGCAAAAGGATTGTTCTGGCTGTTAGCTATGAGCCCACAGCTGAACAGGGGATAGATCCCACTCTAAAGAGCACAGAGGTGTGTGCCTTAGTGGGGGGCCCAGAGAAGGAAGTTAAGAAGGGATGTGGGGGAGTAAAGGAATGTCTCCTCATTGATTACATGGGAGGGTTTGTCCAGGAGAAATTTGCTGGATTAGCATCTGTGCTCCCAGGCACCCCACCTGTGGCTCAGGTTTTAAGGGGGAACTCTGTAACTGACCTCCTGGAGGGGAGCAGTCATACAACTGATCTCTTAGGAACAGAGATAGGGGTGACAGAGGGTACCCCAATCCAGGTCCCATTTTTGCTAAATGTTGTTCCTAATGTACTTTTGAAAACTAACTCTGTCTCTTTAAGGCAGGATGAGAGTCTTTCTAACAACTTGGGTGTCAATGAAAATGCTAATGACCCACCTGAGAAAGGGGAGGAGGACGCACTCTCCTGGGCAGGTAAACTCCTCCCAGCAGCTAGGCAAGAGCTGAGAAAAGGAGTGGGGAAGATTCCAACTCTAAGAGTGAGAATTACAAAAAATCCCAGGGGGGAGGGAGGGATGGATTTTTTGTATGGGCATAACCCTGGAGATGGAATGCAGCTCCACCAGAGGCTGGCCAGTAACATGCAAGGTCTCCTTACACCATTTCCTTGCCAAAGCCCCATTGACAGACATGAATTGAGAACCTTTACTAAAGGGGAAGAAAGACCAGTTTCAGAATACTTACTGTGGTTCAAGAAGGGGTTAAGAAATACAATGACTATTGAACAAACCGGACTGTCTAAACAGAAGGCATGGTATACTTGGAAACGCCTCCCTGTCATGAAGTTGCTGGTACTGTTGAACATTATCCTTTACAGCTTATTGGTCATGACAAAGAATTTGGTACTGTAGTAAAGGATAGTAAATCCTTTAAAAATGTGTAACCTGCACCTGGTGGAATCTCCATCCTTAGAGGTTTTTAAGGCCTGGCTTGACAAAGCCCTGGCTGGGATGATTTAGTTGGTGTTGGTCCTGCTTTGAGCAGGGAGTTGGACTAGATGACCTCCTGAGCTCTCTTCCAACCCTAATCTTCTATGATTCTATGATTTTTGGAAGAAACTTTTGAACATGCCAAGAGTGGTAACAAGGAAGTCCTATAGAAGAAGAATACTACTTCTCAGCTAGCACTGGTAAACAGGCTCACAGCTTGGCACAGCAGAGAAAGCATAACAAACCTAGGCTGCAGTGTGGAAGGGGAAACTGAGGCATGCCGCCTCATGGCATTGGTGGCTAAATGCCAAGACACCTACACACTAAAAGATATTGATATCTACATTGTGTTAATAATGCTGCACACTAGAATGCTTTCAGGCAACCTGGAAAAAGAAACCCATTTTTTTTTAAAAACACTTAGGAATAACACTCCAATTTTTGGTAACACTGGCCAGTTGGATACCCAAGACTTAAGGAGAATTTTAGGAACACTGTCTTTGCATTAGTAGTGACTAACCCTATGGCAGTAGTCTCAGGGGGAAGGTGTGACACTATGCCCCGTATTCTTCATAGAAATATTGATATTATATAATTATAGCATACCTATGATATATTTTGTGCAAGAGAAGGCATGCAAGATATCACTGGAAAGGTTATGATTTACTGAATATTATTATCCTATTTGTACGCATGTATCATTTTTTTTATCTAAAGTTAGGAATATTGACTATGTATCAATTACAAGTGGGTTTATACCTGGGGAATGCCCACCAGACAGAATGCAATCAGTCCGGATGGGCCATTAGGGAGAACAATAGGTCTTTGAAGATGCGAATCTCCCACATTTCTAAAAAGTTTCCTGAGATGCTACAAACAACCTTTGAATCATGGCTGCTTTGACACTGCAGGGTCATGTGATCATGTCACCTGGTACTGGACTCCATGATAGAATGCCAGTATTTTTCTCCTGTGGGTCAGAAACCACACTTGAAAACAAAGGGTTTCCACCATATGTAAAACCTATTTACATATGTGACTTAATCAGGGTTCATTCTGCACTGACGACTGCTGGAAACATTTAAGAAACAAAGACAAAAGGACGGGAAAGGGGGAGCTGAGCTCAGGCTGGAAAAGGCATCTGGCCTGTGAAAGAAATGCCTAAAACAATATTTAGGGTGAGAAATTACTACTTGTAACCAGATTCTTTAGTGTATTAAGCTTAGTTTGCATGTTAGTTTTATTTTAGTAATCTGCTTTGATCTGTTTGCTATCCCTTATAATCACTCAACAGCTATCTTGTGTAGTTAATAAACTTGTTTTTGCTTTCTCTAAAACCAGTTTGTGGAATTCATAACTGGGGGGGGGGGCAAAAAGTTGTGCATATCTTCCTCCACATTGAGGGAGGGGGCGAATTTCATGGACTTTCACTGTACAGTTCTCTGTACAGTACTGTGCAGCGCAAGAGAATACAAATTTGGGTTTGCACTCCAGAGGGTTTGTGCACTTGAGTGCTGGGCAATTCCCTAGCTGAGTCTTCCCATGCAGAGCTGATTTCAGTGTCTGTGTCTTTCTGCAGCTGGGTGGGCTGGTCTACACTACGACTTTAGGTTGAATTTAGTAGCGTTACCTCGATTTAAGCCTGGACTCGTCCACACAATTAAGCCCTTTTTTTCGACTTAAAGGGCTCTTTAAATCGATTTCTTTACACCACCTCCGACGACGGGATTAGCGCTGAAATCGGTTTTGCCATTTCGAATTTGGGTTAGTGTGGCTGCAATTCGATGGTATTGGCCTCCGGGAACTATCCCACAGTGCACCATTGTGACCGCTCTGGACATCAATCTGAACTCGGATGCACTGGCCAGGTAGACAGGAAAAGCCCCGCGAACGTTTGAATTTCATTTCCTGTTTGCCCAGCGTGGAGAGCACAGGTGACCACGCAGAGCTCATCAGCACAGGTAACCATGATGGAGTCCCAGGATCGCAGAAGAGCTCCAGCATGGACCGAACGGGAGGTACGGGATCTGATCGCCATATGGGGAGACGAATCCGTGCTAGCGGAACTCCGTAGCAGTAAAAGAAATGCAAAAACATTTGAAAAAGTATCAAAGGGCATGAAGGACAGAGGCCATAACAGGGATGCACAGCAGTGCCGCGTGAAAATTAAGGAGCTAAGGCAAGCCTACCAGAAAACCAGAGAGGCAAACGGAAGGTCCGGGGCACAGCCGCAGACATGCCGCTTCTACGCCGAGCTGCATGCCATGCTAGGGGGTGCAGCCACCACTATCCCAACCCTGTGCTATGACTCCGTCAATGGAGACTCACGCAACACAGAAGCGGGTTCTGGGGACGAGGAAGACGATGATGATGAACAGACGGGAGATGGCTCACAGCAAGGAGGCAGAGAAACCGTTTTCCCCAACAGCCAGGATCTGTTTATCACCCTGGACCTGGAGCCAGTAAACCCCGAACCCACCGAATCCCAAAGCGTGCTCGCAGACCCCGGAGAAGGGACCTCTGGTGAGTGTACCTTTGTAAATATTACACATGGTTTAAAAGCAAGCGTGTTTAATGATTAATTTGCCCTGGCATTCACGGCCAGGACAGCTACTGGAAAAGTCTGTTAACGTGTATGGGGATGGAGCGGAAATCCTCCAGGGACATCTCCAGAAAGCTCTCCTGGATGTACTCCCAAAGCCTTTGCAAAAGGTTTCTGGGGAGGGCTGCCTTATTCCGTCCGCCATGGTAGGACACTTTACCACGCCAGGCCAGTAGCACGTAGTCTGGAATCATTGCATAGCAAAGCATGGCAGCGTATGGTCCCGGTGTTTGCTGGCATTCAGACAACATCCATTCCTTATCTCTCTGTGTTATCCTCAGGAGAGTGATATCATTCATGGTCACCTGGTTGAAATAGGGTGCTTTTATTAAGGGGACATTCAGAGTGCCCGTTCCTGCTCGGCTGAACAGAAATGTTCCCCACTGTTAGCCACGCGGTGGGGGGAGGGGTGAAGTGATCATCCCAGGGAATTGGGTGTGTGTGGGGGGGGGGGGGGGGGTTAGTTGGGTTTGTGCTGCACGTTAACCCGGCAACCGCATCCCTCCCTCCTTTTAAATTGCCATACCATTTTAAATGGCCAACCCAACGGCTGCTTGGTATGGAAAATGAGGGTGCTGCTGTTTGAAACCATTCCCACATGTTATTAAGGTTAAAGAAGCCAAAAGACTGTGGCTTACCATGGCTGCCTGCAAGCCGAATTCTGTTGCCTGGCCCTGCGTGAGTGATCTCTCACACCAAATCGGCAGACCCTCAATATAAATAGAGGCAAAATACGACCTTGTAACGAAAGCATTTGTGCTATGTAATGTGAACAGCAAGGTTTAACGGGAAAGAGTGATCCTATTGTTCTCTAAAATGTGTCTTTTTAACTACCTATCTCCCTTTTCCCCCACCAGCTGCAAATGTTTCTCCTTCGCAGAGGCTAGTGAAGATTAGAAGGAGGAAGAAGAGAACTCGGGATGAAATGTTCTCGGAGCTCCAGACGGCCTCCCACGCTGACAGGGTTCAGCAGAATGCTTGGAGGCAGACAATGTCTGACTGCAGAAAAGCACAGTTTGAACGCGAGGAGAGGTGGCGGGCTGAATCGCGTGCTGAATCGGAGAGGTTGCGTGCTGAATCGCGGGCTGAATCTGAGAGGTGGCGTCAGATTGAGAACAGAAGGCAGGAGTCCATGCTCCGACTGCTGGAGCATCAAAGTGAGATGCTCCAGCGTATGGTTGAGCTGCAAGAAAGGCAGCAGGAGCACAGACCGCCACTACAGCCCCTGTGTAACCAACAGCCCTCCTCCCCAAGTTCCATGGCGTCCTCACCCAGACGCCCAAGAACGCGGTGGGGGGGCCTCCGGCCACCCAGCCACTCCACCCCAGAGGATTGCTCAAGCAGCAGAAGGCTGGCCTTCAATAAGTTTTGAAGTTTCTAATTTTTAAAGTTTTAAAGTTTTATAGTGCACGGTGTCCTTGTCCTTCCCTCCTCCCCCACCCCACCCAGCGCTTCCCTCCTCCCCCATCCCTCCTGGGCTACCTTGGCAGTTATCCTCCTATTTGTGTGAATTAATAAAGAATGCATGAATTTGAAGTAACAATGACTTTATTGCCTCTGCAAGCGGTGATCGAAGGGGGGAGGGGAGGGTGTCTAGCTTACAGTGAAGTAGAGTGAACCGGGCGGGGGCGGGGGGGAGGTTCATCAAGGAGAAACAAACAGAACTTTCACACCGTAGCCTGGCCAGTCATGAAACTGGTTTTCAAAGCTTCTCTGATGCGCACCGCACCCTGCTGTACTCTTCTAATCGCCCTGGTGTCTGGCTGCGCGTAATTAGCGGCCAGGCGATTTGCCTCAGCCTCCCACCCCGCCATAAACGTCTCCCCCTTACTCTCACAGATATTGTGGAGCGCACAACAAGCAGTAATAACAATGGGAATATTGTTTTCGCTGAGGTCTAACCGAGTCAGTAAACTGCGCCAGCGCGCTTTTAAACGTCCAAATGCACATTCTACCACCATTCTGCACTTGCTCAGCCTGTAGTTGAACAGGTCCTGACTACTGTCCAGGCTGCCTGTGTATGGCTTCATGAGCCATGGCATTAAGGGGTAGGCTGGGTCCCCAAGGATAACTATAGGCATTTCAACATCCCCAACGGTTATTTTCTGGTCTGGGAAGAAAGTCCCTTCCTGCAGCTTTTGAAACAGACCAGAGTTCCTGAAGACGCGAGCGTCATGTACCTTTCCTGGCCATCCCACGTTGATGTTGGTAAAACGTCCCTTGTGATCCACCAGTGCTTGCAGCAGCATTGAAAAGTACCCCTTTCGGTTTATGTACTCGCTGGCTTGGTGCTCCGGTGCCAAGATAGGGATATGGGTTCCATCTATCGCCCCACCACAGTTAGGGAATCCCATTGCAGCAAAGCCATCCACTATGACCTGCACATTTCCCAGAGTCACTACCCTTGATATCAGCAGCTCTTTGATTGCCCTGGCTACTTGAATCACAGCAGCCCCCACAGTAGATTTGCCCACTCCAAATTGATGTCCGACTGACCGGTAGCTGTCTGGCGTTGCAAGCTTCCACAGGGCTATGGCCACTCGCTTCTCAACTGTCAGGGCTGCTCTCATCTTGGTATTCTGGCGCTTCAGGGCAGGGGAAAGCAAGTCACAAAGTTCCATGAAAGTGCCCTTACGCATGCGAAAGTTTCGCAGCCACTGGGAATCGTCCCACACCTGCAGCACTATGCGGTCCCACCAGTCTGTGCTTGTTTCCCGGGCCCAGAATCGGCGTTCCACGGCATGAACCTGCCCCATTACCACCATGATTTTCACATTGCTGTGGCCCGTACTTTGTGAGAAGTCTATGTCTATTTCCTCATCACTCTCGTCACCGCGCTGCTGTTGCCTCTGCGCTGCTGTTGCCTCCTCCTCCTCCTCCTCCTGGTTTTGCTTTGACAGGTTCCGGCTATGCATATACTCCAGGATAATGCGCGTGGTTGTCATAGTGCTCATAATTGCCGCGGTGATCTGAGCGGGCTCCATGATCCCAGTGCTATGGCGTCTGGGCAGAAAAAAGGCGCGAAACGATTGTCTGCTGTTGCTTTCACGGAGGGAGGGAGGGAGGGAGGGAGGGAGTGGGGGCCTGACGACATGTACCCAGAATCACCCGCGACACTGTTTTTGCCCCATCAGGCATTGGGATCTCAACCCAGAATTCCAATGGGCGGCGGAGACTGCGGGAACTGTGGGATAGCTACCCACAGTGCAACGCTCCAGAAGTCGACGCTAGCCTCGGTACTGTGGACGAAGTCCGCCGACTTAATGCACTTAGAGCATTTTGTGTGGGGACACACACAATCGACTGTATAAAAACGATTTCTATAAAACCGACTTCTATAAATTCGACCTAATTTCGTAGTGTAATTTCCCTAGCTGAGTCTTCCCATGCAGAGCTGATTTCAGTGTCTGTGTTTTTCTGCAGCTGGGTGTGTCCCTACCTGTGTGTGTGTACAGGACAGTGTAAGGGAGCCCGGGCTGGTGGAATAGATGGGCTCAGTGGTACCCCAGTACATCAGGTGGCACCCCAGAGTGGGGGGGAACCCGTCACAGTGACATTCATTTTTTAATGCAAAAGAATATTTGTGAATTAGATTTTGTACTGTTGGCTCATCTCCTCCATTACTGCTAGGTTACTGTTCACAGATTTAGAAGGACAGAGTTCGTTCATCAGCAGAGACATAATTCCATTCCAAGGGCCATTCCACTGTAGAGTTTATAGTCACTGTTTAAAAATGCTTGAATTATGAGGAATAATTTTAGTTTCATTTAAACTTGTTTAGAAAAAAGCCTTTCACCTGCAACTTCCTTTGTCCCCTGTCACACAACAGCAATAATCCATCCACACAAAGGGCTGTACTGTTGGCTCAAGTTAGTACACTCGAGATGCTCCCCTCCAGCTAGCCTAGCCACACTGCAAAGGTTAACTCAAGGCATCTTCTAGTTATTGCTTGCACGTGGTCACAGTATTGACTCAAGTGAAGGCACTTACCCTCCAGGGGACATATGCCTTGATTCTTAGCACAGCACTATTCCAAGGTGCTCCTTCCAAACTTTCACAGTGTATTTCAGGAAAACTTTTCTGTCTGTTCTAGTCATATGGGCAGAAGTGCTGTTTGCCCAGCAACTTATTACAGTGCACCAGTTCTGCTTGTTTAATGGCTGTAGTCCAGTGGAAAGTCATGGATATCCTGAACAATGAGTGGGACCATTTGCTTTTCCCTGGCTTGCAGAGGCAGCTGGTGTGAAGCCAGAGGCTCCGGCTCTGGGGAGCTTGATCCATTTCCCCCCATCCAACTCCTAGTTCCTCTATTTGGCTTGGAGTGGCAGGGGCACCTGATATGCTCTATGTCAGTGCTTATACCTTCTCTGAATGTGCATTGATTGTGATAGTGATGATGAAATAAAATTGTGTTGCTAAGTACCCCTCCCTCTCAATTGCAGACAAAGCACTCACAGAAACAAAGGTTCTGTGTGCAACAGTGAATAGTACTAACAGTCCTGCTGCTGCAAACAGTTAACATCAGCACAGTGAATAATACTAGCAGTCCATCTGCCCTATGCAGTTGTGATGTTCACGAGAGTGCAGCACCAGGTCACATGTACGGGAAGAGCACATGGTCAGGGTACCCATCGTCAGAGTGATGGGTAGACCTGACCATGGGTACTTCCTTCCAGGGTCTGGCTAACCACCCCCATCCAGTTCATAGTATCATGGAGAAGAATTCATGGCTATAGGATGAAGTTGGATGTTAGCCTGGACTGGGGCAGGGGCTGGGTTGCTCTGGCTCCTGCTAGCCATAATGCCCAGAAGCCATTCAAACATGGCCATTGGCTGCTGGCTCTACTCATACTGCTGCTTGTTCTCTTGCTTTCACATGGCAGGGTCATGGATCATATACTTGGCCACTGTGCACTCCACCTTCTCGAGCGCCCTCCCAGCTGCAGCCTGGGCTTGCTGTTCCTGCTCCTGCATCTCCCTTTGGATCTTCTGTCAAAGTTCTGATGTATCTCCATCAGCAGATCCTCCTGTGTCTTCTTCCTTCTGCTTCTCTGGTTCTGGACCCAGGCGCTGGCAGTCAATGGCCTTCAGTGACTGGGATGTACTTGTGCTGATGGGCCAGTAAAGCAAATAAATGGTACATAACTTTTCTGTCCAGGGCAAAAAATGGAAAAGTATCTCCCCTTTAACTTTCTGCATCAGAACAAGTTTTGAATTTTAAGTTTCATCTCAAGGCCTTCATTCCCCTTCATAATCCAAATGCTTCACTTTGCATCTGCTGAATTCCAGTGTTCCTTACCATACTAACAATAGTAAGTGCTTTACTTTTATTAAGCAAAAACAAAGATAGAAAATTATTTGGAGAGTTTGAGTGTGGAGGGATGGGAGAGGGCGGGCTTGGGACACCAGAAAAGGACTTGTGATGCTCTTAATATTATTTCAGACTGTGACAGCACTGGAAGATGTTAACTTGCTTGAGATTCCTCAGTGGAAAAGAGAACAGTAATCCCAGACCTCTGGAGGACAACTAGGGTGACCAGACGTCCCGATTTTATCGGGACCGTCCCGATATTTCGGTCTCTGTCCTGCGCCCCGACCGATCTTTGGTTGGGACGCGGGACAGAGATATCCGCAGGCAACCCTTTTTTTTTTTTTCCCCCGGGACTCCCTCGGCTTTTTTTTTTTTCTCAGCCGGGACTCGCTCGGCTTTTTTTTTTTTTTTTCCCCTCCCCCCCCCCCCCCCCCAATGTGTCCCAATATTTTATTCCCCTCTTCTGGTCACCGTAAGGACAACCCTCAATGTATGTCCTGGATCTCTTTCATTATCTCCTGACTGAAGAGGAAATAAGTGACTGGAAAGGAATGGTTAGCTAAAACAGAGGGCATGGGAAGTTGGGGTTACCTAGAAATTTGACCCTCTGGAAATTTATGAGAAGTTCTCCTACATCATCCCACAAGACTGGAGTAAAATTCAGGCCAACATAAATAGACTGTTTCTCCCCCCCCCCCCCCCCCCCCCCCCCCCCCCCCCCCNCTACCTGAAGGGGGGTTCCAAAGAGGATGGAGCAAGGCTGTTCTCAGTGGTGGCATAACAGAACAAGAAGCAATGGTCTCAAGTTGCAGTGGGGGAGGTCTAGGTTGGATATTAGGAAAAACTATTTCACTAGGAGGGTGGTGAAGCATCCTTCCTTAGAGGTTTTTAAGGCCCGGCTTGACAAAGCCCTGGCTGAGATGATTTAGTTGGGGTTGGACTAGATGACCTCCTGAGGTCTCCTCCAACCCTAATCTTCTATGATTCTATGACTGATGAACTAGATGCAGGTGAATCCATCCAATGAAGATGTGCCTTTCCACACCCTCTCTCCTCTGGCTATTGAAACCCGGTCCTGTATTTCCAAGACTTTTGATGTGCTCTTGACTTTACACCAAAAAAGGCCTTGCAGTGAACTTACTTGCTGGGACAGTGATATCTTTAAAAGTTTGGACGGCTTCTTTAAATGCTGAAATGTTTGTGTCAGTGTGAGAGAAAGTACACTGCACCACACAATTGCTTGTGTCCACCCTGAATCCTGCATTCTCAGGCATTTGCAGGCTTCTGTTAATAATGCCTGCTTTCCCAGTGGCCATCTGACTGAATTGCAATAGCAGAGCTAGAGCAGTTTCCCAAATCGGTCCCAATCCACCAATGGATGCAGTTAGTGGGTAGCCTTAGTAAAAAGTTTAGAAACCACTGAGCTTGAGCAAATGCTACAGTTGCAGAAAGCTTCGTGCAACATGAGGTCTGACCATTCAAGTGGGGTATTTATATTGGGTGGAGTTAACTTTGAGACAGGAAGCAGAGGGCCTAGATACAACCAATACACCTGGACAGAAATTTTGGAAAGGCATTGGGGGACTCCTAGCCCTTGAGTGTACTGTAAGCTGAGTACCAAGCATTCCACTGCTTGGTCAAGTGTCGGCCGCAATTGAGCTTCAACCTGCATCTCTCAATGAGTCAGCTAGCTAAATCTTAAAGCACCACTTAATTTGAGCTAGAGATTTTTGTGTGTAGATGTGAGTCAGGTTAGGGGCAACACTTGAGTTATAGCTTGAGCTAACACTGCAGTGACGACAAGCCCAAAATCCAGCTTAGCATATTAGAATTTAATACAGAAAGAGTTTAATGTACAAAGGATATACAGTAAAATAGGACATGTTCTGATTTCAGGCCCACCAATGAATGTTGAGAGAAACCCCAATGATGAAAATAGAGTTACTTCCAATTTGCACTGGAGTAACTTGATTATGTTAATGAATGTTCATGTAGAAAGGAATGGCGGACAGTCCTTTCTTTCTGTTTATCTCATACATGATAGGGCCAATCCCACCCTTTGCCCAATGGGGGAACAGAAAGCCCTTTTCAACCACTACAAAATAGAATTAATTTCCAGTGAATTCAACGGTTAGCATGGGGGAGAATGGAGGCCACCAGGGTTGCTGGATATGGTGGGAGCTTAATAGACAAGCATACACTTGAATACTGCCTCGACTCCTACCTCAAGACAAGATCAAGCAACAAGTCGGGAGGGGAAGGAGAGTTGGGGGAGGGAGGCATAAGAAACACTAAAAAGCCAGAGAAAAGATTACCCTGGCCAGTACATAACCTCACTCCCTACCCCTTCCATGGGGTACAAAAGAGGTGGTACTGAAGCCCTCAGACTCATAACACCCCAAAATGGAACATGACCATAAATTGTAAGGGATGGGACCAAGGGCATGCACTAAAGGTATAATTAAGCCTGCTAAAAAAAGAGGAGGTGAGGAAAAAAGGGGACAGGGGAAGTTCTGTGGTATCAGAGCTATGGATATGCTTGCTTGCTTAACCCCAAAAAACACTGCATTGCCTGTACTTTGCACTATGGTCTTCTGCTTTCTGTCTGTGTGACAAGAACCAAGTGTGGGGTGAGGGAAAACCCCTAACAGGTGTAGTTTTTCATATAGGGCCCAGAAGTCAGTGAGAAAAGAAGTCCCAGTCCCAGACAGTGCCAACCTCTCTACGGTACTTTTCTGCTTCCTTCTCTGCAACACGGCTGCCTCAAGAGATGAGCTGCCAATGGCTTTTCTACTGATGCTTGTGCAGTATCCTACGTCTCTCAAAGGTATTGGGTGTAGAAAGGAAGTTAATGCTGAAAGACCAGTGCTAATTTGTATATGGCTATCAGCTTAGATATCCATCCAGTTTCAAGGGGAGCATGCCAGGTAGTATAGTAGCATAGGCTACTAGACTCCTCCTTGTCTGGAGATTTTTCCTGATACTCAACCAACATTTTCACTTTCCTCATTTCAACACCTATTCCTTGTTGTACCCCTTGTATCATGCTAGAGAATTCCACTCCTTTCTTTGTGTTTACATATAATTTATGATTCTCTGCGAATGAGGCCAGTGTTTCATGTACAGTTTCATGGTATAACACATATTTTATTCATCTCAGTAGATAAAATGAAAGTAAAAAAGGTGATGTAAAGATATCTGTGCACTAGATATTTCTTGTTTTAATTATTTTACTTACAGCAGGATTCCAACTTTTTTACACTTTTTCATAGTGTGAGCCACATATTAATAGAATGATTGTTTTGTAAACACATCCCCCCTCATCTGGGATTGCAAGGAACACTTCCCTTCCCATTCAGCATTATATACCATCACTCTAGCAACCACAGCAAAAGCCTCTGCATACTTCCGTGGAAAAGTAATATTAAGAAAGTATGGAATCTGTTTTTAGGCATCAGTATAGCAGCTGCAAATAAAGAGAGGACCCTGCATCATAGCCCCAGTCCAGCAAAGCACTTCAGCGGGTGCTTAACTATATGCATTTGAGCAATGTCATTGACTTCCTTGTGTTCATAGTTAAAAACATCCTTAAACTCTGCTGGATCAGGGCCACTGTGACCAGCAACTCACTGGGAACCACCAGGAAATGCCCCTATGGACCATTTCTGGGCCACAAACCACAGTGTGGTACGCTCTGACTTACAACTTGAACATGTCATGCTATCTATTAATAGAAAAGACTTCAAGACACTTTCTTCAAGTGATTTAAGATAATTTTGTCATTTTAAGCATCTTAATAACTCAGATGTATAGAAATCAACTTAATATTACCCCTTTGTCCTTTAATGTGCAGCAGTAAATTCAGTGATAAAAGTTTAAAATGTGTCTACTAAGGGAAGACATCAACAACTGGCTTACATGGTCACAAGTGAAAACCATGTAAAGAATCAAAGGTTTTCTAAGCTTTGGGCTAAATTCTCCCTTATGGAGGAAAAACCCATCAGAAAGCAGGAAACTTCATGAGTTTCAATTAAATGAATTTCTTCCAAGGTATTCCTTCAGTGGGGTGGTTTTTG
The DNA here is from genome assembly GCA_003942145.1 of Platysternon megacephalum. Classification (NCBI taxonomy): domain Eukaryota; kingdom Metazoa; phylum Chordata; order Testudines; family Platysternidae; genus Platysternon; species Platysternon megacephalum. The sequence continues at coordinate 495,326 of QXTE01000425.1, forward strand.
CCTCCTGCAGTGCAGAAACGACTGAGGGTTCAGTCCCTAAGGGCTTGTCTACACTTAAAACACTGCAATAGCACAGCCGTTCTCCCATTGGCAAAGGTAATCCACCTCCTGCTGAGACAGTTTTAACAATGGATTTTTCACACCCCTGACCAACATAGTTAACCGACCTAATTTTCTAGTGGAGACCTGGCCTAAGGCCACAAAAGCCAGGGACATCTAGGTGAAGGCCCAGTTCCTCGCACTATTCTTGGCTACCATGGAAGGAGTTGTGCTGCCAGTGAATTCCCATGGGATACTGCCCTCATGGGATGGTACCCTCTCAGGGATTGTTGCACTCAGCAGAAGGGGATACTGCTTACTGTACTGCTGCCACAGTCAGCATTAGTGAGGTGGGAGAACTCCAGAAGGTTAGGGTGGGAGAAAGAAACAGCATCACAGAGAATGCTCACCCCGCCACCTCACCTGTCCCCATTAATAGAGCCCAAACCCCACAGGTGGCGTGGCAGAGACTTCCATGTGTTTATGAGGAGTGGCTGATGAAGAGCCATACTTCCCACGGTATCCTCCATTCTACATCTGACAAGTCTGTGACCCCTCTCCTCACAGAAAAGAGTGACTGACCTTCAAAATATACTGATTAAAGAGACTTTCATGCTGAAGCAGATAGAGAATAGATCACTGATGAGGGAAAAAATACTGAAGGAGCAATTTTTATAGGGTGCCTGTATTACCTACAGACATTTTTGTTGCACCACCCAGTTTCTCTTCTGACTTGAGCCTACACTGGAATCCTCATTAGATCTGGCTGGAAAATGGGACACATACTTGGCAATTTATTTCTCAAAAAGTGTATCCCTTTTCTCATCAAAAAATGTTTCTGTTTGTCATTTTTTGATCCACACTACAGCTCCTTAAAAACAGTACACATTTTTTGACAAAATTTTCATTTAAAAATTGACCTTTCCGTTGTTGTTTTTTACCTGCTCTAACCATAATACTGTGGTTATTAAATCAAACTGCCCGAGAGAGCAGAACAGAGAGGGAAGAGAGCTGGGCCATGGATTTGGCCCATTGTTGCAAAACTTTTACTCTGGGCTTGTCTACACTGGCAAGTTTTATCACCAAAAACTGGCTTTTGGCGACAAAACAGCGATAGCGTACACACTGCAATGTGACTTTTTTTTTAAAAAACCACCTAGTTTTGGCGACAAAAAACTTCCACCCTTGCGCGAGACTTTTGTCTTTTCCCCTCCCTTTATTGTTGACAAACAGCCAAATGTAGACACCACAGTTTTTTAATTTTATTTTATTGGCCTCCAGAAAGTATCCCACAATTTCCATGCTGCCGCTCTGGTCAGTGATTTGAACTCCGCTGCCCTGCAGCCAACCCGCCCCTCCCCCTTGCAAGCCCCGGAAATTTTAAATCTCATTTCCTGCTTGCTGGCTTCCCAGAGGAGCTTCCCAGGTGAGCATGGCTGGCTATCGCAACAAACGCGCTCCCGCTTGGACCACCGCTGAGTTGTTGGATCTGATCAGTATACGGGGAGATGAGTCTGTTCAGTCGCAGCTGCGAGTGACCCGTAGGAATCGGGACACATATGGGCAAATTTCTCGAGGCTTGTGCGAAAAGGGCTATGATTGGGACACGCAGCAGTGCAGAGCGAAGATAAAGGAGCTGAGGCAGGTATACCATAAGGAGCAGGAGGCAAACCATCACTCCAGTGGTGCACCTAAGACCTGCCACTTCTATAAGGAGCTGAATGTTATCCTCGGTGGTGACCCCACCTCCATTGCCGATAGCCCCGTGGATACTTCGCATGCAGGGAAAGAGGGGGGAACCCGAGGCTGAAATTGTGGATGAAGAAGTTGAGTTAGAAGGATGTGGTGCTCCCAGCGAGTTCACCCGGTGGGGCAGGCAGCCAGGAACTTTTCTCCACTCCAGAAGTGCTCAACAGGGAGCGGGGAGCAGGAAGCAGATGAGACTCCAGATAAGTTGCTGTGGCTTCTGAAGGGAATCGAAAAGTGGGAGGTAGGTAGTGTTTTCTGTGAGCTGGACATTGCCCTGTGTGGCTAATCTGCATGGCCAAGCAGGGTGTCGATGGACATCGAGACCTGCAGTGAATCCTCCAGAGAGAGGCTCTGGAAAGTTTCCAAGAGGTACTTGTTAATCCTTTGCTGCAAATTCCAAGGGATTGCAGCCTTGTTAGTTCCCCCATTGTAGGAAACTGTCCCATGCCATTTAGCAATCACTGGAGCTGGGACCAAAGCGGTACACAGCTGAGCTGCATATAGACTGGGGTGAAAGCAGCACGCATTCAGCAGCTGAGCCCTGGTTTCTCTGGTCACCCGCAGCAGCAAGATGTCAGCCAGCAGGTCGGCCGCCTGTGAAAAAGTGTGTGATAATTTTAGAATGAGTTCCCTGCAAAGCTGCCCTGCAAGCCGTGAACTTTTTGTCGGTGAGCACAACCGCCTTCTCCCCACTCCCGAAACTCACCATGATTGGGGTGCTCGCGGAGCTGTGTGCCTGCCTAGAGTCTCAGAGAGAAAGTGATTTCTACTAGCAAAATGCCCTTTTTACTAAAATGTTTCAATCATTTGCTGGAATGTAACAATCCCTCTTCTGTTCAGCACAGACCTTGAAGAACACATCATGCACCCCCGCAGACGGGCTTCGGCAGATAAGAAAAAAACCTAGGCGCGGCAAAGAAGACATGTTCCGTGAGCTGCTGCAGTGTGATGAGAGACAGACCAGGGAACGGAAAGAGTGCTGGGAAGCTGAAAGGCAGGACAGAAAAGAGAATGGTGCTTTTGCTAGGCAAGCGACAGAGCGGATGATAAAAGTTATGGAGGATCAGACAGAGATGCTCAAGTCTTTGATACAGCTGCAGACTGAGCAGATCCATGGTCAAACGCCACTGCAGCATATGCAGATGCACAATTCTTTGCCAAGCCCAACCCCCTCTATGCCCACACATTCCTTTTCACTTCACAGCACTCCTGAGTTTCCCCATCACTCCACCCCCTCTCACAGCTTGCACAATGATAGCTGGAGCTACACACAGTTGTGAGGTTTTACCCTTTTTAACAATAAATAAAGGCTAAAGTATTTAATGGTACAGCATTTTTATTCTGTATTCCACAAAAGCGTAGAGCATTCAATTCACTCTCAGGAACAGGCTTCTAAAACATTGTGTTGCATGGATCTTGGGCCCCAAAATTGTACATGGATGCAACAGGGAAGCAACTCCTAAGCAGACATGTGTTACTGCCCCTCTTTGTCAAAGTGGTTCCTCAAAACCTCTCTGATGTTAACAGAAGCCCTCTGGGCTCCTCTGACAGCTCTAGCATCTGGCTGTTCAAACTGTGCAGCCAAGTGCTCTGCCTCAGTGCTCCACACCTGAGCAAACATTTCACCCTTAGATTCACACAGATTATGCAAAGTGCAGCACACGGCTATGACCACGGAAATATTATACTTAGTAAAGTCTAGCCTGCCATTGAGACACCTCCAGCGAGCTTTCAAATGGCCAAAGGCACATTCGACTACCATGTGGCACCTGTTCAGCCTGTTGTTAAAACGCTCCTTGCTGCTGTCCAGGTGCCCTGTGTAAGGTTTCATGAGCCAGGGCTGTAAGGGGTCAACCGGGTCTCCCAGGATTACTATGGGCATTTCCACATCCCCCACTGTGATCTTGTGGTCTGGAAAGAAAGTCCCCACCTGCAGCTTTCTGTACAGGCCACTGTTCCTGAAGATGCATGCGTCATGCACCTTTCCAGACTAGCCTGCATTGATGTCCGTGGTGATCCACAAGTGCCTGCAACACCATGGAGAAGTATCCCTTCCTATTGATGTATTCAGAGGCAAGGTGGTCTGGTGCTAAAATTGGAATGTGTGTGCCATCAATCGCCCCACCGCAGTTACGGAAACCTATCTCTGCAAAGCCATCCACTAGTTCATGCACATTTCCCAGAGTCACGGTCCTATGCAGCAGGATGTGATTTATTGCCCTGCGCACTTGGAGTCAGACAGCCCCAACAGTGGACTTTCCTACTCCAAATTGATTTGCAACTGACCAGTAGCAGTCTGGATTTGCCAGCTTCCACACAGCAATTGCAACGCACTTCTCTACCGGAAGGGCAGCTCTCATTCTGGTGTCCCTGCACCACAGGTCAGGGGACAGCTCAGCACATAGCTCCATGAAGGTAGCTTTACACATCCTAAAGTTCTGTACTCACCAGTCGTCATCCCACACCTGCATGACAATGCGATCCCACCAATCAGTGCTTGTTTCCCTAGCCCAAAAGCGACAGTCTACCGTATGCAGCTGCTCTGTGAATGCACAAAGCACTGATAAGTTGCTGCCATTCATATCACACTCAGGTGCCTGCGATTCATCCTCTGCTAACTTTGCTAGTAACTCTGCGAGTAACTGTGCTGCCATGCGTAATGTCCTCACGATAGCTAACAGCACATAGGAGAGAAGTGCGGGATCCATCCTCTCTCACTGCAGATGCTGGCGCGCACTACAAAAGACTGATAGTTGGAAAAACTGCACGAAAGGAAGCCAGAGATCTTTGGAGGGGTGGGACACAAAGCGGTGCATGACGGTACATTTAGCACATCCCAGGATGCACCGCGCTCTGTTTCCGAATTCCCACAACACCTAGTGTTGGATGGTGTCGCCAGGCACTGTGGGGTACATACCACAGTCCATTGCTCTTGCTGTCAACAAAGGTGCCCCAAATGTGGACACGATCTGTCAACAGAGGGAGCAAATGTAGACACGCTTTGGCGACTTTGTTTTTGTCAATTTTTCCTTGGCGACATTAGTTTCATCGAAAAAACTTGCCAGTGTAGACAAGCCCTCTGTTTATTGAACAGACTTTCAGAGAGAGGGTGAGATTTTCAAAAGCCTTTAATGGGAGTTAGGCTAATGCTGGTGCACTTTTGAAAATCCCATCTAGAAACTCAAGGAATTAATTGAAAGTTTTGCTATTGATTTCAGTGGGGTCAGGATTTCATCCATAGTCTCTATGAAGATGCCATAGTCAGGCTAAAATTTTCAAAAGCATCTAAGTGACTTAGAAGCCTATTGACTTTCAAAAGTTCTTAAGTAATTTAAAAGCAAAAGTCCCATTGAATTGCCGTGGGATGTAAATTCTTTTGAAAAAATCTGTCTTGGTTAAACTGTTATGCTCAAGAGTGCTGTTATATTCATAGAGGCCATTTTTAATATGTGTGTTTGTTTACCACCACTTACGGTGAACTGCACTTACCAGTATGTAAGATATTGGCACACTCTAGACTTATGTAAGATATTTATAGATTTGTCACTATTTGGGCAAATGTCCCAAATTGTAACTGTCTTGTTCAACATGCCTGCAGGAATCCATATTCTCCCTAGTATTTCCTAGCTATGTTATTGTAAATGGTGGTGATGTGTGAACATGCTTTTCATTTTGTACAACTCATTTTTGTTATTATTCAAGAAAAATGTGTGGAATCTAAGGATAAAAATTTGAAAGGGGAGACATGTCATTGAATATAATTGTATAGTTAAGTGAGCTGCAGTAAAACGTGACAGCATCATGATATAATTAATTGCAAACAGACTTCAAATAAACCACAGGATATAATGATTTTAAAATAGCTGCAGGGGTAGGTTTACTAAGTGTTTATCTCCTAGTAACAATATTTTTTCTATTCTTTTACAGCAGGGAAGAACGGGCTCCCTGCCACCCATTTTCTGAGCAATGACATATGTTAGAGCTGCAGCAAACATTTTCTCCTGCTCTTTGAACAGTTACAATGGGAGTATCATTACTGTTATCCATACTGCACCATAACCGTCTATAAGGCATGGTTCCCTGCCTGCAAGAATTTACAAACTGAGGCCCAATGCTACAAACACTTATGCATGTGACTGATTCAACTCAGGTGAGTAGTTCCAATCAGAGTGGACTGGTTTAAATCAAAGCAATTTAAATCACCCATTTTAATCATGATTTAAACCAGCAAGCAGAAAACCTGGATTTAAATAATAAATTTTAATCTTATTTTGCATTTGTACTTTTTAGTTATTGTCCTAAAGAAAGGTTGATTGTCTGTCATTGGTAACCATTAAAACAAGTTTTTGGCCTCCCATGGCAATAAGCCCCACAGTTTAATCAAATTTTCTGTGAAAAAGTACTGCCCTTTATCAATTTTGAATTTCCCACATTTTAATTTCATTGACTGTCCCCGTTTTCTTGAGTTCTGACAGGGAGAACAGAAGTTCCCAATCCACCTCCTCTTAACCATTTATTATTTTATGTACTTTTATCATCCCCCCTCTTATTTCTCTCCTTTTTGCAATAAACAATCCCAGTTTTACATTCTTTTCATAAGAGGTTTTTTCATGCACTCAATCAGTGTCATTGCTCTGCTCTGAACCCCCTCTAGTTATACAATATCTTTTCTGAGATGAGGTGATCAGCACTGCACATAATATTCTAGATGAGGCTGCACCATTGATTTATATGTCAATATAGTATTTTCCATATTATTCTCCATCCAATTCCTTATGAACCCTAACATATTGTTATCTTTTTTGACTGCAGTTGCATATTAAGCCAATCAGGACCCATCTAGCCAAAACATAAGTCAAACCAAGCAGTGCAGGTTCGCGACCTGATTGCTGAGAGTGGGATAACAGTCAGTAAGCAATGAGATGCTAGTGTTTATTAATCTCATGTACACTCATGCAGCAAGCTAGGCCAGACCTGGACGGTGGGGATTTTTATAATAAACTCTGCTGCAGTGTACCACCTTTAAAAGTAATCAGTTTTGTAAATCATGCATGATAAAGTACTTTAGGTGAAACACCAATACTTCAGGAATTCCTGGGCAAAAAGCCACATTTTAAGTATAAATAAGGATTAAAGAGCTTTTCTTGGCTAAATGCCAGATACTGAATAAAGAGAGAGGAAAATAATTCTCTCTCAAATATGAAACTTACAGCTATGGCAAACGAAAGGGAGAAACAGGAGACATTAGAACCATTTTTGTACAATTTATATCTAGTTATGTCTGTTGTTCAGGCTCAATATTGTAAATAATCTTGAACCTCATGGTCATCTATGTAACTTGTTTAAACTGGAAATAGTGGGGAAAAGTAAAAAAGGGATAGATAAGGAGCAAAATCATATAATGCATTGTCTCACTTGTTTAGCATTGAACAATAACATAAGAGAGCTGACAAAGAACTTCAAACTAGCGCAACATCAAAATAAGAAATGAAAACATGAATTGGAAGCTGTTTAAGACTGCATCCCACAGACCTGAGACGCCAGAAGATATCAGTGCACAGTAAAGAAACCATCAGGCATTGGAAGAAGAAAAGATAATGTGTTTTAGAAATAACAGACAGGACAACGACATTTCAACCTATCTCCAATCCTCCGGAACAGTGGCTGTTTTAATGAGAGTACGCATTTTTGTTGGCAGCTCAGTCACTTCATATGTAAGCTCCTTCAGAGCTCCTGGGAGACGCCAGCTGGGCCTGGTGACTTATTGTTTTGAAATTATCAGTTTGCTCCATCACCTCTTCAAGGTATATTGTCTCCAAGATCGTGCTGACACACACTTGTTGTACTATGCCTGGGATGGTGTATCGTGCGCTCCCTTCTGTGGCTGGCTAGCATTGTTTGCTGGTCAAAGGGGACGCTCAGTCATGGCTCCTGCCCCTCTGAAACCCTCCCTGACCCTTTTATGTGGCTCACATACCAGGGGGCACTAGTCTACAGCATTCCCTGTGTTCAGAAGAGCACCAAGACTGCATATATGGCTGGTCCCTGTGGAGGAGTACAGAGGGGAAGGTGAAAGTCTCCATGTATCAGCCCCCCTTGCACATCTGTATGAATGCAAGTCACAATCTGGCCAAAAGTCTGAAGGCTGAACCTCCAGCAAGCCACATGGCAAATATCACTATTTACAGGCAATTTTCACTTCAATCTCACCAAACCTATGGTACACTCATTCCCCCTCATCCTCAAACGTACACACACACACACACACACACAGGAATAATCATCATATGTTAAAGGAAGTTGAATTATTTCTGGAGTTTGTGTCTGAGGAATGGCCACTGAGAAGCCAAAGGTCACAGAGACAGCTGAGGCTGAAAAACCATCATAGAGCAGCACACTGATTTCTACGGAATGGCTTGTGCTTCTAATTTCTTATGGTAGATTTATTTATTTTTTATGACAACGCTCTAATTAGCTTGTTCTAATGTTTCCTAGTGATCTGCTTGGCATTTCAAAGTATAACTCTCTTTTACAAATTTCCTGCTGTAAAAATTCCTTGTAATAATTGGTTTGGGGTTTTTTGCTTTTTGTTGTTTTGGTTTTAGTTTTGTGTTGTTGTTGTGGTGGTTTATAAACTGTAATAGTAAAAGTTACTGCAGTTGTTGGCTATATTTTAAAATAAGGACTATCTGTGAGAGGTGGCAAAGTTCAGATTTGTGCTCCTAACAAGAATCCCTAAGAAAGCTAAGCTAGATAGAGAGCACAGTGTATAAGAAGAACATAAGGTACAAGGGTCCATTTTACTGTGTTTGCCAACAAAGGTATTTGAGGAGCAGTACTGTATGTGATTTCTCATTGCATACACTGTACATTGCATCCTGAGATTTACAGGTTTTGGTGTTTGCTGGGAAAAAATGGACTGGACTGACATTTTCTAGAAAAAAAACAAAACCAAAATAAAGAAAACCCTCTGCTGAAACCTGCTACTTTCAAGGCTATTTTCCTGAGCATTGTTGCCAACTCTTTGGCCTGGTCTACACTACGATGTTAGTTTGAATTTAGCAGCGTTATACCGAATTAACCTTGTACCCGTCCACACAACGAGGCCATTTAATTCGACTTAAAGGGCTCTTAAAATCGGTTTCTGTACTCCTCTCCGACGAGGGGAGTAGCGCTGAATTCGACATTGCCGGTTCGAATTAGGGTTAGTGTGGACGGAATTTGAAGGTATTGGCCTCCGGGAGCTATCCCACAGTGCACCATTGTGACCGCTCTGGACAGCAATCGAAACTCGGATGCTCTGGGCAGTTGGACAGGAAAAGCCCCGCGAACTTTTGAATTTCATTTCCTGTCTGCCCAGCCTGGTGAGCACAGGTGACCACACAGAGCTGAACAGCACAGGTAGCCATGCAGGCCGAGAACCGCAAACGAGCACCAGCATGGACCACACGCGAGATACTGGATCTGATCGCTATATGGGGAGAGGATTCAGTGCTCGCAGAACTGCGTTCCAAGAGACGGAATGCAAAGATCTTTGACAAGATCTCGAAGGGGATGATGGAGAGAGGCCACAATCGGGACTCCATTCAGTGCCGTATAAAGGTGAAGGAGCTCCGACAGGCCTATCAGAAGACGAAGGAGGCCAACGGACGGTCCGGGGCAGAGCCGCAGACATACCGCTTTTACGAGGAGCTGCATGCAATTCTCCGAGGGGCCGCCACCACTACCCCACCCCTGACCGTGGACTCCGAGGAGGGGTTAATGTCATCGTTGCATGACGAATCTGCGGACGGGGAAGAGGAGGAGGAGGAGGACGACGAACTTGTGGAGAGCACACAGCGCTCCATTCTCCCCGACAGCCAGGAGCTCTTTCTGACCCTGACAGAGGTGCCCTCCGAACCCTCCCAAGGCGGCATCGCAGACCCCCTGGAAGGGACCTCTGGTGAGTGAACCTTTTCAAATATCTCAAACATGGTTTAAAACAAGTATTTGTTTAATGATTAATTTGCCCTGGGGACTTGGGATGCATTCGCGGCCAGTACAGCTACTGGAAAAGTCTGTTAACGTGTCTGGGGATGGAGTTGAAATCCTCCAGGGACATCTCCATGAAACTCTCCTGGAGGTACTCCAAAAGCTTTTCCAGAAGGTTTCTGGGCAGGGCAGCCTTATTCCGTCCTCCATGGTAGGACACTTGACCGCGCCATGCTAGCAGCAAGTAATCCGGTATCATTGCTTGACAAAGCTTGGCAGCGTATGGTCCCGGTGTTTGCTGGCATTCAAGCAACATCCGCTCTTTATCTTGCTGTGTTATCCTCAGGAGAGTGATATCGTTCAGGGTAACCTGTTTGAGATATGGGAATGTAATTAGGGGGACAGAGGTGGCCCCGTTCCTACTGGGCTGTTTGCCTGTAGCTGAAAAGAAATCTTTCCCTGCAGTTAGCCAAGCGGGCGGGGGGGAGGGGGTGGATAATGTCGCTGAGTTTTTCGCGTTTGGCTAGCAGGGGTCTTCCCTGATACCAGCCACGTGGTGGGGGGAGGGGTAACGCGATCATCCCACAGAAGTGGATGGGGGGGCTAGTTTGCGATCTGCATGGATCTTCCATGGTACCAGCCACGTGGTGGGGGGAGGGGGTCATCCCACAGAATTGAATGGGTGGGTGGGGGCAAGTTATTATGTTATCTGATGCTGCACGGTAACAGGAAAACCGCAGCACGTAAAGGGCTTTGCTTGCTATGGGAAAGGAGGGCTCTGATTTAATGCAGAAGCAGCAGGACAGTGGCTTACCATGGCTGCATACAAGCCGAATTCTGTTGCCCGGCCCTGCGTCTGCTGTGATCTCTAACACCAAAGCCGCGGGCACTCAATATAAGATGCAAAAAGCGACCTTGTACATTGCTATGTAATGTGAAAAGTGTTCACCGTGAAAGAGTATAAGCATTGTTCTATAAAATGTATCTTTTTACATACTTCTCTCCTTTTTTTCCCTCCTACTGCAGCTGCAAATTCTTCCATCCTCCCGCCCCCAGCACGAAGGCTCTCCCAGATAAGGAGGCGAAAGAGGCGCACCCGAGACGATATGTTCTCGGAAATAATGCAGTCGACCCGGGATGAGAGAGCTAATTTTAACGATTGGAAGGAGACTGTATTGAAATTCCGTCAAGAGGCCAGTGACCGTGAGGAGAAGAGGGACCAGCGGGAGGACATGAGGGACCAACGGGAGGAGAAAAGGGATGAACGTGAGGAGAGAAGGGACGAACGCGAGGAGAGGAGGGACGCCCGAGAGGAGAAGTGGCGGGATGCAACGCTGGGGCTGCTGCGTGATCAGACAGACATGCTCCGGCGTCTGGTGGAGCTCCAGGAACGGCAGCTGCCGGATTACCGGGTGCCGCTGCAGCCCCTCTATAACCGCCCTCCCCCCTCCCCAAGTCCCGTAGCCTCCTCACCCCGACGTGTAAGAACGCGGGGGGGGAAGCTCCGTGCAACCTGCCAGTCCACCCCATTAGAGAGCCCGAGCAAAAGGCTCTCATTATTTTGAATGTTGTTCCTGCCCTGTTCCTTCACTCCTACCCTCCTCCCAAACCCCACCCGGACTACCTGGTTATTTCTCTCCCTATGTTCATTACCCCCCGTTAATAAAAAGTTCTTGATTTGTAATTTGAAAACGACACTGACTTTATTTTTTTTTAAATAAAACTGGGATCGAAGGGGGAAGGGGGAAGGGTGGGTTGCTTACAGGGAATGAGTGAATCAAGTGGGCGGGTTTTCAACAGGGACAAACAAACAGAACTTTCACACAGGAGCCTGGCCAGCACTGAAACTTGTTTTCAGAGCTTCTCTGATGCGCACCGCTTCCTGGTGTGCTCTTCTAATCGCCCTGGTGTCTGGCTGCGCGTAATCAGCGGCCAGGCGGTTTGCCTCAGCCTCCCACCCCGCCATAAAGGTCTCCCCCTTGCTCTCACAGAGATTGTGGAGCACACAGCAAGCTGCAATAGCAATGGGGATGTTGGTTTGGCTGAGGTCCGAGCGAGTCAGTAACGAGCGCCAGCGACCTTTTAAACGTCCAAAGGCACACTCTACCACCATCCTGCACTTGCTCAGCCTGTAGTTGAACCGCTCCTGACTACTGTCCAGGCTGCCTGTGTATGGCTTCATGAGCCACGGCATTAAGGGGTAGGCTGGGTCCCCAAGGATAACGATGGGCATCTCAACATCCCCAATGGTAATTTTCCGGTCTGGAAAGTAAATCCCTTGTTGCAGCCGTTTAAACAGACTAGTGTTCCTGAAGACGCGGGCGTCATGAACCCTTCCCGGCCATCCCACGTTGATGTTGGTGAAACGTCCCTTGTGATCCACCATTGCTTGCAGCACCATAGAAAAGTACCCCTTGCGGTTTATGTACTGGCTGCCCTGGTGCTCCGGTGCCAAGATCGGGATATGGGTTCCATCTATCGCCCCACCACAGTTAGGGAATCCCATTGCAGCAAAGCCATCCACAATGAGCTGCACATTTCCCAGCGTCACTACCTTTTTTAGCAGCAGCTCAACGATTGCTTTGGCTACTTGCATGACAGCAGCCCCCACGGTAGATTTTCCCACTCCGAACTGATTACCGACTGACCGGTAGCTGTCCGGTGTTGCAAGCTTCCACAGGGCTATCGCCACTCGCTTCTCAACTGTGAGGGCTGCTCTCATCTTGGTGTTCTGGCGCGTCAGGGCAGGGGAAAGCAAGTCACAAAGTTCCAGGAAAGTGCCCTTACGCATGCGAAAGTTTCGCAGCCACTGGGAATCGTCCCACACCTGCAGCACTATGCGGTCCCACCAGTCAGTGCTTGTTTCCCGGGCCCAGAATCGGCGTTCCACAGCAAGAAGCTGCCCCATTGCCAACATGATCTCCAAAGCGCCGGGGCCCGTGGCGCGAGACAATTCTGTGTCCATGTCCATGTCCGCATCACTCTCGTCGCCGCGCTGCCGTAGCCGCCTCCTCCTCGCCTGGCTTTTCTGGTCCTGGTTGAGCATAAACTGCACTATAATGCGCGTGGTGTTTACAATGTTCATGACTGCAAACTTGAGCTGAGCGGGATCCATCCTTGCCGAGGTACGGCGTCCGCTCAGTTCAACAAGGAAAAAAGGCGCGAAATGGTTGTCTTCCGTTGTTTTCACGTAGGGAGGGGGAGGATGTTCCCAGAACCGCCCGCGACAATGTTTTTTGTCCCATCAGGCATTGGGATATCGACCCAGAATTCCAATGGGCGGGGGGGACTGCGGGAACTCTGGGATAGCTATGGGATAGCTACCCACAGTGCAACGCTCTGGAATTCGACGCTAGTCTTTCTGCATGGACGCGCACCGCTGAATTAATCCGCTTACTGTGGCCGCGTACAATCGAATTTAAACAATCGGTTTCATAAAATCGAATTCCGTAAATTCGGACTAATCCCGTAGTGTAGACGTACCCTTTGATTTTACCACTAGTCTCCAATATTTGGTGGTTGTCTCAAAGCACCAGTTCTGGGAGTGATGTTATAATGTGACTCTAAGTTTCACTTAAAAAAAAAAGTAAATTTCTAGCCCTCATGGTTGGGAAGGAAAGCTTGAAAATATAACCCCTAAGGCTCCCAGACCAGAAGGCAAGTAAAATGACCCCAACATTGACTAATTTTAAAACCTCATAGTTCTTAAGCCAGTCTGGTGATTGTGTGGGGTTTGACTCAGAATTTTTGAGTGCTGAGGGTTGACAATGCTGTTCATGCCATCTGTACTTACCACTGCCCATTGTGAAACTGACATACTACTATGGGGAACTGGCAAAAGAGGCAATTAGAGGTTGAATTGTGCCATGTAAATCCCCTTTTGGCTCGGGAGGCCACAGAGGGATCAATGCCTGTGTAACCACATGTTTATATTGCAGCATTTGATTTTTTATTATTATTTTGTTATTTTTAAAGTCCAAAGAAAAGGGGAGAAGCAGTGGGGAGGGAACATAGATTTTGAATCTTCTGTGACTTTGCACAGGTGCAGAATGCAGAGCAGGGCAGCTTAGTTAGAAGGGCCCAGAGACATCTAGAAGGGGAGTGGGAGAGTACCCTTTGGACTCCATGACTAAACAATATAGGATCAAGAGCTGTGTCTGCTGTGAAGGCTGCATCCCAATACCGTACCACTTTGGATACAGGCTACAGATTCCTGATCTTGCTAGAAACCAAGGAGACAGTCAATATCAGCTCAGGGACTGGAATTTGGTGTTTGCTGCAAGAACCTTTGCCAGTTGTCTTGCTGAGGAGCTCTATGACCTATTGTGTTTGTATGTGCTTGAGACTAAAAGAAGCAGAGATTTTGAGTAAAGACATTCTGGTGAGAGTGCTGGAGACTAATAAAGTGAAGGCTTTAAGTAACAGCACTTGATTTTGATTTGTTTGTGTCAGCCATATAGCAGACAGAGGTGCTACGTCTCCCTTGGTTTATTTTCTGATACTGCCTTGCAGAGAGTAAAGTTACCGAGAACTTTGGGTTTAGGGAACCCCGAGTAACAACTGCATCTATACAAGTGAACTCTTACCATGCCATCTAACTGGTTTGATCTAACTGTTCCCGTCCTATAAACAAGTGTTTTCATTCTCTCTAATGCCCTCCTCTGTCCAAGTACAATCCAAGTTCTGCAGCCACACAGATGTGGAATTGGAATAGTCTGGTCTACTCCACAATAATGTCTCTTGGAAGACCAGTGAGTCATGAAGCAAATACTCAACTGGAAGGAGTCCCACCCAGCCCCCATTTTATCCTCTGTAACTTCTGTTCATAGAATCATAGAATATCAGGGTTGGAAGGGACCTCAGGAGGTCATCTAGTCCAACCCCCTGCTCAAAGCAGGACCTAATCCCAACTAAATCATCCCAGCCAGGGCTTTGTCAAGCCTGACCTTAAAAACCTCTAAGGAAGGAGATTCCACCACCTCCCTAGGTAACCCATTCCAGTGCTTCACCACCCTCCTAGTGAAAAAGTTTTTCCTAATATCCAATCTAAACCTCCCCCACTGCAACTTGAGACCATTACTCCTTGTTCTGTCATCTGGTACCACTGTGAACAGTCTAGATCCATCCTCTTTGGAACCCCCTTTCAGGTAGTTGAAAGCAGCTATCAAATCCCCCCTCATTCTTCTCTTCTGCAGACTAAACAATCCCAGTTCCCTCAGCCTCTCCTCATAACTCATGTGCTCCAGCCCCCTAATCATTTTTGTTGCCCTCCGCTGGACTCTTTCCAATTTTTCCACATCCTTCTTGTAGTGTGGGGCCCAAAACTGGACACAGTACTCCAGGTGAGGCCTCACCAATGTCGAATAGAGGGGAACGATCACGTCCCTCGATCTGCTGGCAATGCCCCTACTTATACAGCCCAAAATGCCGTTAGCCTTCTTGGCAACAAGGGCACACTGTTGACTCATATCCAGCTTCTCGTCCACCGTAACCCCTAGGTCCTTTTCTGCAGAACTGCTGCCTAGCCACTCGGTCCCTAGTCTGTAACAGTGCATGGGATTCTTCCGTCCTAAGTGCAGGACTCTGCACTTGTCCTTGTTGAACCTCATCAGGTTTCTTTTGGCCCAATCCTCTAATTTGTCTAGGTCCCTCTGTATCCTATCCCTACCCTCCAGCGTATCTACCACTCCTCCCAGTTTAGTGTCATCTGCAAATTTGCTGAGAGTGCAGTCCACGCCATCCTCCAGATCATTAATGAAGATATTGAACAAAACCGGCCCCAGGACCGACCCTTGGGGCACTCCGCTTGAAACCGGCTGCCAACTAGACATGGAGCCGTTGATCACTACCCGTTGAGCCCGACGATCTAGCCAGCTTTCTATCCACCTTATAGTCCATTCATCCAGCCCATACTTCTTTAACTTGCCGGCAAGAATACTGTGGGAGACCGTATCAAAAGCTTTGCTAAAGTCAAGGAATAACACATCCACTGCTTTCCCCTCATCCACAGACCCAGTTATCTCCTCATAGAAGGCAATTAGGTTAGTCAGGCATGACTTGCCCTTGGTGAATCCATGCTGACTGTTCCTGATCACTTTCCTCTCCTCTAAGTGCTTCAGAATTGATTCCTTGAGGACCTGCTCCATGATTTTTCCAGGGACTGAGGTGAGGCTGACTGGCCTGTAGTTCCCCGGATCCTCCTTCTTCCCTTTTTTAAAGATGGGCACTACATTAGCCTTCTTCCAGTCATCGGGGACCTCCCCCGATCACCCAAATCTAATCCAGTGTGTTTTTCCATGGATCTCAGTTAGGTCCTGAGCTAAATTCTGCTCTCAGTTAAACCTGTGTGGTTCCAGAGAAGTCACTGAAGTTACTTTGTAGTCACACTGGTGTAACTAAGCAGAATTTAGCCCAAGATGTTTAATTTAGCAGATACATATTTCTTTATCACATCAGAGAATGAGCTACAAGAGTAATGTAAAACCAGAGGAAACCCTCCTCACCTAACCTCCCCCTCCCCTAAAATAACCAACCAACAACCACAACAAAAACCCTGTGCTGTAAGTTCCTTGTTTACTTGTTTGATGAAAAATTTGACAAATCAACCTTTTGCCTATTGCTTTGTGCATTTTTGTCATTCATTACTTTCAGTGAGTAAAACTGAAAGATGTGCATTTCAGAAAAGAGGGGGAAGGAGAGAAGAAGGCAAAGTTCAAATTCAGCTAACTGCCTTTTGGTCTATATCAAATTGTTACCCAGGTGACGAGCACAGCAGGAACCAAGGCAGTCTTGGCAGGGAAAAGAGTCTGTGTAGGTGTTAAAATGATACAGTATGGCAAAGGGAATGAACAGATGGTAAAAATAAAGGATGGAGCAGGAAAGAAAATGAAACCAACCACCTGACCAAAGTTCCACTGCAAAAAAGGAAAAAAGCCAAGGACAGAGGCAGATGTAGTGGCGACGTTTCCTCAACTAACCAATAAAGGAATACTTGAGAAAGCAGCAAAGCACCTTGGTACCCATGTGCTCACTTGAGCTATAATCTTTTATGTTGGCAGATTATGGAGTCAAACTTGTTCCAGTTAAAGTAAATGGGAGGTTTGCCACTGGCTTCAATGTCATCAGTGCTAATATTTGGGAGGACATAATGCATGGAACATGTAAACAATACCACATGACAGGGTGTATGTTTGTCATCCCGGCAGGCACCTGTCAGGATCAGTCTTAAGGGACTTAGTGGTAGAGCAGGAGGGGCAGAAACACCCCAGAGTTAACTTTTTTCCTCTGCCTATTTCTCTCTCTCTCTGTCACCTAAGATGGCAAACTAACCAGCCCTTTGACTTTGGGGTGTGGGGTGGGAATCCTGGCCAGAGAATTTGGTCAGCTCTGTTGCTGGGAACATGTGGTAAGGATTTTACCTTGAACTAAGTCCAGTTTGTTAAGTTTTAGCTACTAGAAAGCATTTTATCTTTATTTCTCATGTAACCATTTCTGACTTTAATACCTTGTACTTCTACTCACTTAAAATCTCTTTCTTTGTAGTTAAAATAAACTAGTTTTATTCTTTAATCAAAGTTAATCCAGACTTGTGTTTAAACTGAACTGTTTGGGTAATTCCAGTTAAAAAGCAAACTGCTTTGCGAACAGGGGCCACTAACAGGGAGTTTCGAGAGGGAGTTCTCCAGGTGAAGGAGGAGCAACTATGGGACCCTTGAGGTAAGTGGCTGTCTGTAGTGCGGGTTTGTGTTTGGGGGTTACTTGCTGTGTGCTGAGCTTGTGTTTGTCTGTTTGTCTGTTTGTTTGTTTGTTTGTAGGACCATGTGCTGTGACTAGGGGCAGCTCTAGGCACCAGCAAAGCAAGCAGCTGCTTGGGGCAGCCCATTTGGAGGGGCGGCAGCCAGCAGGGATCCAGCCTGGGAGCTGAGAACCAACAGGGGGCCCTGGGAGCTGTAGTTCCTTGGTTAGCTCCCTGCCTATAGAGCCAGCCCTGGAGCAGGAAAAGAACTACATTTCCCAGCATTCCCTTGGCTGCTATCAACAGGAAAGTGAGGGGGAGGGAGTATGGTAGCTGAAACCTCATGCTGCAGCTTGCTGTGAATTGAGAGCTCACTGCTAGAGCGGGGTGGCACTGTGAACGGGGAACAAGTGTGCCCAAGGAGTAGAAGGCTTTGCCCCAGAGATCCCCTTCAGAAGACATCCCCAGACTGGATTCGGGATACTGGTGTGACCTCACCTTGCAGCCCCCAAAGAAAGAATTGGGTGGACTAAATGGACAGTGCCCCTCTCTATCTGAAGCCTAGCAAGGGAGGTATGTGGATCCCACTAGAATTTAAAATGAAAAGTAAGGGAGGGGAGGCTCTACTGGACCTGGGCAGCTTTAGATACAGTACCAGGCACGTAGGAGGATTTCCACTTCTGAGCCATGGAAGCAGAAATTGACTTTTCCTTTCCAGATTTAGCTAATATTCAGAAAGGGAATCTAGCACCTGCCTTCCAGATTTGAACACCTCAAAATTCAGGAGTGCTCAAGCTCAATTTGGGCAGCTGTTACTTCATTTCTCCCAAATCAAATATACTGATCCACTGTAACTTGCTGTAGAAAAAGTAGGATAATATTGAGCAAGAAATGCTTCCCAGTGGTTTTTAGGACTGGAATTGCTATTTTCAACAGCCATTGCCTTTTTTTTTTTNGCCCAGGGCTGGGGCAGCAGGGGGTGCGGGTGGAGGGGGAAGAGCCCAGAGCTGGGGCGGCAGGGGGTGTGTGGGTGAGGGGGCACTGGTGGGGGGGAGCCCAGAGCTGGGGCAGCACGGGGTCTGGGTCGCGGGGGGAGAGCCCAGGGCTGGGGTGGCAGGGGGTGCAGGGGGTGCAGGTGGTGGGGGGGGGGGAGAGCCCAGGGCTGGGGCAGCAGGAGGGTGTGGGGGGAGCCCAGGGCTGTGGTGGGGACAGCCAACAATTTTTTTGCTTGGGGCAGCAAAAAACCTAGAGCTGGCCCTGGCTGTGACTGGCAGTTGGAAGCTGTGAGCTTCTAAACAAGGTTTGAAATCTAGAAGTCTCTGTTCATTGGCTGAGCCTTAGTCATGGAGTGGGGCTATCAGGGGGGTGGGGCTATCAGGAAGGCCGGGGCTTTATAAAGCAGTGCACAAGCGACCAAGGAGCTTTACGAACAGGGGCTACTAACAGGGAGTTTCGAGAGGGAGTTGGGAAGGGGGCAAGGTACACTTGCCATTCTTTAAACCCTTTAAACTAGACTATAATCAAAACTTCTTGATTTAAACAAAACCCTACCAATAACCTAGGTAGCTGTAGGACAGAATGCAGGCAGAAGCCCAGCAGCACAGTGTTTATTGCGCTCAGTGTAGCATGTATGATTACCTGCCCGGTGGCATATGTGTGCATTCGGTGCAAGGAACTCCTGGCCCTCAGAGACCGCGTATGGGCTTTGGAGGCCAGGGTGGCAGAACTGGAGGAGCTAAGGGAGGCAGAGAGGTATGTTGATGAGGCTTTCCGGGACACTATAGATTTGTCCCACCTCCGATCAGACAGCCCCAGCACTGTTAAGGAGCATGAAAGGCTCAGGGAAGGAGAGCAGTCAACAGGAGCAGAGGGAAACCTTCCCATAGTTGGGACCCTCTTTCCAGATGATGTTGGGGTATCCTCTTGCACTGAGGTTACCTCTCCAGGGGAGGGAACTCCAGTCATTAGGAAAAGGTAGGTGTTAGTAATGGGCGATTCGATCATTAGAAACATAGATACCTGGGTTTGTGATGACCGGGAGAGAACCGTATGGTGACTTGCCTGCCTGGTGCGAAGGTTGCAGATCTCTCGAGGCATCTAGATAGACTTACGTGTAGTGCTGGGGAGGAGCCGGTGGTCATGGTACATGTAGGTACCAATGACATAGGGAAGGGTAGGAGAAATGTCCTGGAGGCCAAATTTAGGCTGCTAGGAAAGAGACTGAAATCCAGGACCTCTATGGTGGCATTCTCAGAAATGCTTCCAGTTCCACGCGCAGGGCCAGGCAGGGAGGCAGAGCTTCAGAGTCTCAATGCGTGGATGAGATGATGGTGTAGGGAGGAGGTGTTTAGATTTATTAGGAATTGGGGAAACTTTTGGGATAGGGAGAGCCTAAACAGGGAGGATGGGCACCACCTAAACCAAAGTGGATCCAGACTGCTAGCACTTAACATTAAAAAGGTTACAGAGCAGTTTTTAAACTAAGAGATGGGGGAAAGCCGATTTCTGCAGAGGAGAACGTGGATCAGACAGAGACTTCTCTTAGAGGAGAGTCTATTGATAGAGATTCTCTAGGTTTTAGTCAGGAAGAGAGGATAAAGTATGGGCCAGATCAGACGAGAAACATTCATATAAAAAAGAATCTGACACATCAGAAAAGGGCAGACAAATAAACAGTGACAAGTTTTTAAAGTGCTTGTATACAAATGCTAGAAGTCTAAATAATAAGATGGGTGAACTAGAGTGCCTCGTGTTAAAGGAGGATATTGATATAATTGGCATCACAGAAACCTGGTGGAGTGAGGACAATCAATGGGACACAATCATTCCGGGGTACAAAATATATCAGAAGGACAGAACAGGTCGTGCGGAGGGGGGCGGGGGTGAGGGAGTGGCACTATATGTGAAAGAAAATGTAGAATCAAATGAAGTAAAAATTTTAAATGAATCCACATGTTCCATAGAAATTCCATGCTCTAATAAGAATATAACAGTAGGGATCTATTATTGACCACCTGACCAGGACAGTGATAGTGACTATGAAATGCTAAGGGAAATTAGAGAGGCTATCAAAATAAAGAACTCAATAATAGTGGGGGATTTCAATTATCCCCATATTGACTGGGTACATGTCACCTCAGGACGAAATGCAGAGACAAAATTTCTTGATACTTTAAATAACTGCTTCTTGGAGCAGCTGGTACAGGAACCCACAAGGGGAGAGGCAATTTAGTCCTGAGTGGAGTGCAGGAGCTGGTCCAAGAGGTAACTATAACAGGACCGCTTGGAAATAGTGACCATAATATAATAACATTTAACATTCCTGTGGTGGGAAGAACACCTCAACAGCCTAACACTGTGGCATTTAATTTCAGAAAGGAGAACTATGCAAAAATGAGGAGGTTAGTTAAAGAGAAATTAAAAGGTACAGTGACTAGAGTGAAATTCCTGCAAGCTGCATGGCCACTTTTTAATTAAAAAACACAGTAAAAGAACTAAAAAATAGCCACCATGGCTTAGCAACCATGTAAAAGAAGCAGATAGAGATAAAAAGGCATCTTTTAAAAAGTGGAATTCAAATCCTAGTGAGGTAAATAGAAAGGAGCATAAACACTGCCAAATTAAGTGTAAAAATGTAATAAGAAAAGCCAAAAAGGAGTTTGAAGAACAGCTAGCCAAAAACTCAAAAGGTAATAAAAAAATGTTTTTTAAGTACATCAGAATCAGGAAGCCTGCTAAACAACCAGTGGGGCCCCTGGATGATTGAGATACAAAAGGAGCACTGAAAGACGATAAAGTCATTGCAGAGAAACTAAATTAATTCTGTGATTCAGTCTTCGCGGCTGAGGATGTTAGGGAGATTCCCAAACTGAGCCGTCCTTTGTAGGTGACAAATCTGAGGAACTTAACAGTAACAAGTCACCGGGACCAGATGGCATTCACCCAAGAGTTCTGAAAGAACTCAAATGTGAAATTGCGGAACTATTAACTATGGTTTGTAACCTGTCCTTTAAATCAGTTTCTGTACCCAATGACTGGAAGATAGCTAATGTAACACCAATATTTAAAAAGGGCTCTAGAGGTGATCCCAGCAATTACAGACCGGTAAGTCTAACATCAGTACCGGGCAAATTAGTAGAAACAATAGTAAAGAATGAGCAGCAAAGAATCCTGTGGCACCTTATAGACTAACAGACGTTTTGCAGCATGAGCTTTCGTGGGTGAATAC
This sequence comes from Platysternon megacephalum, assembly GCA_003942145.1. Lineage (NCBI taxonomy): Eukaryota > Metazoa > Chordata > Testudines > Platysternidae > Platysternon > Platysternon megacephalum. The sequence continues at coordinate 517,048 of QXTE01000425.1, forward strand.
CAACTTCTTCGGATGTTAGTCTATAAGGTGCCACAGGATTCTTTGCTGCTTTTACAGATCCAGACTAACACGGCTACCCCTCGAATAGTAAAGAATAAAATTGTCAGACACATAGAAGAACATAAATTGTTGGGCAAAAGTCAAGATGGTTTCTGTAAAGGGAAATCATGTCTTACTAATGTATTACAGTTCTTTGAAGGGGTCAACAAACATGTGGACAGGGGGGATTCAGTGGACATAGTGTACAGGTCTGTCTCATCTTACGCGCATTTAACATGCGCGATTTTGGCTTTGCGTGGTCGGCAAAAACAAAAAACAGAAAAAAAAAGAGAAAAATAGCAATTTATGTACTGTTCCTGTAGTGCGGGCGATTCTGCCCGCCATTAAACTCAATGGGATTTCGACTATACGTGGTTTTCGCTTTACGCGCTAACCGCGGAACGTAACCCCACCGTAAGATGAGACAGACCTGTACTTAGATTTCCAGAAAGCCGTTGACAAGGTCCCTCACCAAAGGCTCTTATGTAAATTAAGTTGTCATGGGATAAGAGGGAAGATCCTTTCATGGATTGAGAACTGGTTAAAAGACAGGAAACAAAGGATAGGAATAAATGGTAAATTTTCAGAATGGAGAGGGGTAACTAGTGGTGTTCCCCAAGGGTCAGTCCTAGGACCAATCCTCTTCAACTTATTCATAAATGATCTGGAGAAAGGGGTAAACAGTGAAGTGAATAGAGAATAAGATGGATAATATCTTATTGCCCTTATATAAATCCATAATACACCCACATCTTGAATGCTGCATACAGATGTGGTCTCCTCATCTCAAAAAAGATATACTGGCATTAGAAAAGGTTCAGAGAAGGGCAACTAAAATGATTACGGGTTTGGAACAGGTCCCATATAAGGAGAGATTAAAGAGGCAAGGACTTTTCAGCTTGGAAAAGAGGAGACTAAGGGGGAATATGATAGAGGTATATAACATCATGAGTGGTGTGGAGAAAGTGAATAAAGAATAGTTATTTACTTATTCCCATAATATAAGAACTAGGGGCCACCAAATGAAATTAATGGGCAGCAGGTTTAAAACAAATAAAAGGAAGTTCTTCGTCACACAGCGCACAGTTAACCTGTGGAACTCCTTGCCTGAGGAGGTTGTGAAGGGTAGGACTATAACAGCGTTTAAAAGAGAACTGGATAAATTCATGGAGGTTAAGTCCATTAATGGCTATTAGCCAGGATGGGTAAGGAATGGTGTCCCTAGCCTCTGTTTGTCAGATGGTGGAGATGGATGGCAGGAGAGAGATCACTTTGGGGCACCTGGCATTGGCCACTGTCGGCAGACAGGATGCTGGGCTGGATGGACCGTTGGTCTGACCCAGTAGGACCATTCTTATGTTCTTATGATATCGACCCCTTACAAGAGCAATGGATCTATAATATCTGGACTGTCCAAGAGAGGGCTGGACAGTACAGAACACTCGTTTTGGGGGAAATCCAGGACTGGGAGTATGTTGAGGTCACTCTGCAAGTAGTAACCAAGGCTGATGGAAGCTAGATTGTAACTGATGTGTGGCTGGAAGGCTGCAGCTATACACAGACACTTAGGGTGTGACCTGCATGTTGTTTGGTTGTTTAGGGGGAGGGGGCAGTTTGGACGGTACAGCAGCAAAGCATTGTGAGACACCCAAGGCTATAGGGCAGGTGGTGACACAGGGTGTGAAGTCACTCTTCAATTACTATAACTGTAAGCATAATCTCCCAGCTCAAACAAAAAGCGTGTGTGAACCTGCCCAGGAGCTTTTGCTGAGTATTGTTTTAGGTGGGTGTATGGGGGGAGATGTGTGTGTGTGGGGCGGGGGGAATAGAACAAACAGACACAAAAAACTGGAAAAGACTAAGAGAATGAGAGAGAGAGAGAGAGAGAGAGAGAGAGAGCTTTAGGGAACCACTGAAAGTAGTGTCTGACCCTGGAATAAACCCAGGAAGAAGTTTTTGGGTCTGAGAGCAGGCTGAAGAGAGTGCTGTTGCAGCTGTGAACAAAGGCAGCTGTTTCCTGCTACTTTAGTCTTTCTGTATTCAGAGATACAGGACTTTGTACATTCTGAGTAAATGAACAAAACTATCACCAATTTGTGCATAAGAACATAAGAACAGCCATACTAGGTCAGACCAAAGGTCCATCTAGCCCAGTATCCTGTCTTCGGACAGTGGCCAATGCCAGGTGCCCCAGAGGGAATGAACAGAACAGGTAATCATCAAGTGATCCATCCCCTGTCACCCATTCCCAGCTTCTGGCAAACAGAGGCTAGGGATACCATTCCTGCTCATCCTGGATAATAGCCATTGATGGACCTATACTCCATGAACTTATCTAGTTCTTTTTTGAATCCTGTTATAGTCTTGGCCTTAACAACATCCTCTGGCAAGAATTCCACAGGTTGACTGTGCATTGTGTGAAAAAATACTTCCTTTTTTTGTTTTAAACCTACTGCCTATTAATTTCATTTGGTGACCCCCAGTTCTTGTGTTATGAGGAGTAAATAACACTTCCTTATTTACTTTCTCCATACCACTCATGATTGTATAGACCTCTAGCATATCCATCCTTATCTTCTCTTTTCCAAGCTGACAAGTTCCAGTCTTATTAATCATTCCTCATACAGAAACCGTTCCATACCACTAATAATTTTTGTTGCCCTTTTCTGAACCTTTTCCAATTCCAATATATCTTTTTTTACATGGGGTGACCACATCTGCATGCAGTATTCAAGATGTAGGTGTACCATGGATTTATATAGAGGCAATATGATGTTTTCTATCTTATTATCTATCCCTTCCTTAATGATCCCAACATTCTGTTTGCTTTTTTGACTGCCGCTGCACCCTGCGTGGACGTCTTCAGAGAACTATCCACAATGACTCCAAGATCTCTTTCTTGAGTGGCAACGGCTAACTTAGATCCCATAATTTTCTACGTATAGTTGGGACTGTGTTTTCAAGTGTGCATTACAGTACTTTGCATTTATCAACATTGAATTTCATCTGCCATTTTGTTGCCCACTCACCCAGTTTTGAGAGATCCTTTTGTAGTTCTTTGCAGTCTGCCTGGGACTTAACTATCTTGAGTAGTTTTGTATCATCTGCAAATTTTGCCACTTCACTGTTTACCCCTTTTTCCAACTAAAACACTCACAGGGCCCCAAACTTTGCTAGCTGCTCAGGTAAACAAGGGACAACAGCATGTTTGTGAAGTGCTTTGAGACCAGTGTAGGGAAGGTGCTAATGTTATTTCATTATTATTTTATTATTATTATTATCATTATTTCATTAATGTATAGAACACCTGTCCCTAGGTCAGCTATGCCCTTATTACTAAAATAGGAAAACAGTTACACACAGTGAGTAGCACTGAAGAACCACTGCTGTTGTCATCAGAGATGGTAGCAACTACGGTGTGATTTTTCCAGGAAAAAAACAAACAAACAAAAGCTAAAACAAACAAATGCCATGCATCATGCTCTGAAGTGTGATAGTCCTATTCTCTGCCAGAGGGAATGAATTCTAAAGGCAAGGCTCCTCAGTAAGTCCAAACAATTATTAATTCATTATTATTATTAATTTTTCATTATTGTTTCTTGCAAGGGCAGATATCATAGCCTTCACAGTACAGTGCTTAGATGTTTCATTTCACTCTACCCTCTTGGAGCATTTATATAATACTAACTTCTAATAAAGTATGTCTCTCTCAAAGCTTGCTACAGTTCCCACAAGTAAAGCTTTAAATGAGCTAGTTATTAGATGAGGGACTTGCACGAGCTCTTAAGTGAATTTCCCTGAACATTCAAATGGTATTTTAGATGTAGGGAGCAGCATAGCTTCATCCTCAGTATGAGGTAGAGAAATGATTATTCTTCCTTTGACAGTACTGGTGTTAATATTACACATACATTTCTATGCTTTGTCTTTATCTTCCTCTTCCCCAACCCAGGGAGCATCAATGTCACCTAAAATGATCTTTTTTGTTCCACAACATACTCATCATTCTATAAAGAAAACTAAAGGTGAATTGAAAAGTTGTGTTTTGTTTTAATTAGCCAAATATTGAAGGACCAAGATCACTAATATGATATATGTGAAGATGTGTATTATTTTCACAGAGGTAAGCCACATCTGGAATACTCTCATGGGCCATCCAGAACAAGCCAAGCACATGATTGGAATCACAATCCCCTCTAAGAGTTAGGGTCATTCACTCATGAGGTCATGGAAGTTTTGACAGTAGTAAGAGCCTGTGACTGACACATCCCTTTTTGTATAAAAGAGAGTAGATAACACCTGGGACTCCTACTAACAGATGCTGTTGACACCTCCTTTGAAGAGAAGGTTTTACCACCACTCTAAAACATACAATAGTGCAACCAGAACTAAAGAAACCATCATTCATCACTCGAGACTCACAGACTATCCCTCAGTGTCTAACCTGCCTGTCGGAAGCAAGCTAATAGAGATACCAGCAAACAACTGCCTCCTTTACCACATGTCAACTGCCAGATTTGTAGATCCCTGTCAGTCAGGGTTCATGTCAGTGAATGGTACAGAAACAGCCCTAATTCTGGTGGCTGACCTCCTCCTGGCTATGGACAAAGGAAGTACATTCATACTCATCCTACTGGACCTCTCTGTGCCATTAGATACCGTTAGTCACAAATTATTCCTGTCCTGCCTCCAAGAGGCTGCCATTGAGTTTAAATCACTTCAACAACTTTTTTAGAAGTAAAAGAGAATTTCTGGAAATGCTGTTTTATATTTTTTTAACAAAGGACATTTTCCCAGTTGTGTTGGGATTGAACTCAGACATAGTGTTGTCAAGGTGTCACCCCCACTCTGAACTTTAGGGTACAGATGTGGGGACCTGCATGAGATAACCCCTAAGCTTATTTACCAGCTTAGATCTAGTAGCTGCCACCACCAAATAGTTTAAACAAACATTTATGGGAGAGTCATTTGGAAACTCTTTCTTCCCCCCAAATATTTCCCCAGTCTTTATCCCCCTTTTCCTGGCAGGATTGAGGCTGATTCACCTCCCACCAATTCCTGGTGAGCCCAGATCCAAAAAACCCTTGGATCTTAAAACAAGGAAAATCAATCAAGTTCTTAAAAGAAGACTTTTAATTAAAGAAAAAGGGTGAAAGGAATACCTCTGTGAGATTAGCATGCAAGCTAGTCTCACAGACAACAGATTCAAAACACAGAGGATGTCCCTCTGGGCCAAACCTTAGTTACACAAAGAAACCCAATTTGATTCTCCCTCTATGCAAAAAGAAGTCACAAAAGAAAATAAACATAATCTAATACATTCCTTCTCTAAACACTTACTACTTTTAAGAAATGTTAGATGGCTGATTCCTGGATCCTTCACTCTGGCACAAACTTTTCTGAACAGACAAAAGACTGATTTCCCTCCTCCCTCTTTGAAAACGTCTTGTCCCCCCATTGGTTCCTCTGGCCAGGTGTCAGCTAGGCTATGTGAACTTCTTAACCCTTTACAGGTAAAAGAGGAATTAACCCTTAACTGTCTGTTTATGACAAGTGTAAACAGAAATATTCCTTACAGTAAAAAGATCCTTAAATAGAAATTATTTCAATCACATCACACTCTCCACTGAATCTGATTTTGAAATATGAATAAAATGTATGGTTTTCATTGTACTAGATATCACTTTTCTATTATCCGACCACCTGTCTTCAGAGATGCCCCAACTAAATATTATGTTTACTAGAAGCCACCTTTACTAGGAGTCCCCCCTCCCCCCACACACACATTAAGCAACAACCTTCTGATAAGTTTTTGCTTAAGACACATTTCAAGATAATTCTTAACATTTATTTAGCACTCTTCATTTTTCATATGCTATAGCAGTAGCTCCCGAATTGTGGTTTCTGGTCACTTCCAGGGAGGGGGGAGGGGAAGGGGTGGGTTTCCCCTGAGCTGGTTGGTCACAGGTTCTGACTTGTTTTCAGCTCCTTTCTAAGAGCCTGTAAGCCAGTTAAAGCAGCTGGAAGCAAGTAGGAAAAAGCTTTTCTTGCAACTAATAAGGGCTGCTGCTACGTAAGAGGTAGGAGCGAGTGTGTGAGAGAAGTGGGATTAGAACTCAAAGAGTTTCTGGCTTTCAAACCTGGTGCGCTAATCACTAGATCAGCTTCTCTCTCTCTCTCATTTCTATTTTTACTTCCCAGAAAAAAGCCCAAAAAATAAAATATAGTCAGTTTGAATCGCTAATGAAGTTAAATGACAAGTTTTCAATAAAATTACGTTTCCAGATCTTATTTATCTACCTCTCACAACTGGAGAATCAGTTATTTACTTGTTTGGGGAAAAACACACAAAACGCAAAAACATTCCAAAACAAAAAATTTCACACTTGAAAAAAATTGTATCTTTTTTGTGTACTGTAATAGAAGCAAAACATTTGCAGGCAATATCATATTGCCTCTATATAAATCCATGTTACCCCCACATCTTGAATACTGCGTGCAGATGTGGTTGCCCCATCTCAAAAAAGAAACATTGGAATTGGAAAAGGTACAGAAAAGAGCAATAAAATGATTAAGGGTACAGAACGGCTGCCATATGAGGAGAGATTAATAAGACTGGGACTTTTCAGCTTGGAAAAGAGACAACTAAGGGGGGATATGATAGAGGTCTATAAAATCATGACTGGTGTGGAAAAAGTAAATAAGGATGTGTTATTTACTCCTTCTCATAACACAAGTGTCAAGGCTGATTCCCCACTCTGGCACTTCGAGTCCACAAGGATTTTAAAAATTAATACTGGCCACTCCAGGCTGTTATTAAACTCCCAAGGTCACAGCTTCTCTCTGACCTTGGATGGGTAGATGCTGCCACCACCCAAATGCAAAAAGACCCTTTGAAACCAGAAAGGCGCACTTAGGTATTCCTTCCCGGGGGGTACCCTCAAGCCCTTTCACCTCCCCTCCGGGGAATAGCTGAGAAAAAAAACAAAGGAAATCAGCTGTTGCCACCAGCTAATTAAACTTGAAGAGCTAAACTCCACCGAAGAAGGTTTTTTGTTAGTCTCTTTGTCTGTGGTGAAGCCACTTCAGTGCAGCATGTTCAGTCTGCAGGTGGAACCGCTGTCCCCAAATGTAGGGCATAGCTTCTCCAGAGCATACACAATGGCATAACATTCTTTTTCTGAGACTAACCAGTGGCTTTCCCTCTCAGAAAGTTTTTTGCTGAGAAATATGACAGGATGGAATTGTTGATCTGGTCCTTCCTGCATTAAAACTGCTCCTACACCACGCTCGGACGCATCTGTGGTTACGACGAACGGTTGATCGAAGTCCAGGGCCCATAGTATAGGGTCAGATGTAAGGGCCGCCTTAAGCTAGCTAAAGGCTTTCTGAAACTTCTCAGTCCACTGAACTGCATTTGGCTGTTTTTTCCTGGTCAGGTCTGTCAGTGGGGTGGCGATTTGGCTGTAGTGTGGTACAAATCGTTGGTAATACTCGGCCAAGCCCAAGAAGGATTGGACCTGCTTCTTCAACTTAGGGACATGCCAATTTTGTATAGCATTTACTTTAGCCTGTAGCCCACCTGGTGTCCAAGGTACGTTACCCTGTTTAAGCCTATTTGACATTTTTTGGCCTTAACAGTTAATCCTTCCTCCCTTATGCACTGGAAGACAGCTTGGAGGTGTTCCAGGTATTCTGCCCATGAATCTGAGAATATAGCCACATCGTCAAGGTAGGCGACTGCAAATTCCCCAAATCCAGCCAGAAGGTTATTTACCAGTCTCTGGAAGGTGGCGGGTGCATTTCGCAGTCCGAAAGAGAGCACATTGAATTCATACAGCCCTACATGGGTGATGAAGGCTGACCTTTCCCTGGTGGGGTTATCTAGTGGCACTTACCAGTACCCCTTAGTTAAGTCTAAGGTGGAGATGAACTGGCACGTCCCAGTTTCTCCAATAGCTCATTTGTGCGTGGCATTGGATAGTTTTCTGGGTGAGTTACAGCATTTAGCTTACAGTAGTTCACACAAAAGCAGATTTCCCCATCTGGTTTGGGAACCAGAACCACTGGAGAGGCCCATGGACTCTCAGAGGGGCAGATTACCCTTTCTATTGCAGTTTTGGCTTGTGGAGCCATCCGGGAGGGTTGGGCTCTAATTGGGCGAGCATCACGTGTGTCAATGGAGTGGTACACACGTTCTGTCCGTCCTGGGGTGGCTGAAAACATTTCTGCGACGCTCGTGCAAAGCTCCTGGATTTGCTGTTGCTGCTTACAGCCAAAGTGATGGAAAGGCTCATCTCTTCTACATCACCATTGCTTTTTCCTTCATAGTAGACTCCTTCAGGCCACTCAGCATCGTCTCTCTCCTGGGCTGTGAACTGGAGAACCTTGATTTCTCAGGAATAATAGGTCTTTAGAGAATTAACATGATATACTTTAGGTTTTAGGGTAGGGTCTGGGAACGCTATGAGGTAATTAACAGCTCCCAGGCGCTCTCAGACCATAAATGGCCCCTCCCATGACGCTTCCATCTTATTGGCCTGGAGCGCTTTCAGGACCATGACTTGGTCACCTACTCTGAAGGAACGCTCTCTGGCATGTTTATCATACCAGGCCTTTTGCTCTTGTTGAGCATCCTGTAGGTTTTCTCAAGCAAGGGCTAGAGAGTCCTTGAGGGTGTTTTGCAGGTTGGTTACCAAGTCCAAAATGTTAGTTCCTGGAGAAGATGTAACCCCCTCCCATTGCTGCTTCACCAACTGTAATGTTCCCTTAACTTCATGGCCCTAAACGAGTTCAAAGGGTGAAAATCCCAAACTGGGATGTGGTACAGCACTGTAGGCAAAAAGCAACTGCTGCAACACTAGGTCCCAATCATTGGAGTGCTCATTCAAGAATTTACATATCATGGTCCCAAAATTCCCATTAAATGACTCCACTGGGCCATTCATCTGATGGTAGTAAGGGGGGCAACCAAGTGGTTCACCCCATAAGCTTCCCAAAGTTGTTTCATGATCCCTGCCAGGAAGTTAGTTCCCGAATCTGTAAAGATGTCAGAGGGCCAACCTACCCTGGCAAAAATGTCTGCCAATGCCTGGCTCACGCTTTTAGCCTTGGCGTTGCTTAGAGCTATTGCTTCCGGGCATTGGATGGCAAAATCTATGAAAGTCAGTATGTACAGCTTTCCTCTGGGTGTCTTCTTAGGGAAAGGACCCAGAATACCCACAGCTACACGCTGAAATGGAACCTCAATGATGGGGAGTGGCTGGAGAGGGACCTTGACCCGGTCTTGAGGCTTTCCCACCCTCTGGCACACCTCACAAGACCGGACATAGGCAGAAACATCCTTGCCTATTCCCTCCCAGTGAAATGACTTCCCCAAACGGTCCTTGGTTCTGTTCACCCCAGCATGGCCACTAGGGTGATCATCGGCTAAGCTCAAGAGCTTTTCCCTATACTTAGTTGGAACTACCAACTGTCTCTGAGGATGCTAGTCCTCCTTGTGCCCACCGGAAAGGGTTTCCTTATATAAGATTCCTCCTTCTACAACAAACCTGGAAGAGCTGAGAGATGGTGGGTCACTCTGCTGCCGTCCAAGCTCCCTTGAGGCTTTCATCTGCTTTCTGCTCTGCCTGGAACTGCTCCCTTGATGCTGGAGACATTAGTTCCTCACTGGGTTGTGGACTTGGGCATGATCCCACTGGAAGCGATGCAGGTGATGGGGGTGTCTCCATCGACTGTGAACCATTTTCCGCTGGTGCACTGGGTTGTATTTCAGGCTATTGAGCTTCTTGCACCGGTTTAGCTGCTGCTGCAGGTGCAGGCTCTGTAGTGCCCTTTGGTGCTGGCTCCCCTGACTCTGGTGCGGTTGCAAGCACGGGCTCTGGTGCTGACTGCTCCGCCAGTTCTGATCCTTGGGCTGGTTCTGGCTGGGTCCCAGGAACTGGATCTACAACTGCTGTCATAGACTCTGGTTTGGGGTCTGGTTTCCCCACCTCTGGCTGGGTCCCTGTAGGAGGCTCAGGAATGGAGTTAGGTGTAGAGGCAGGTGACCATCCTCACCCATTTTGTTAGCCTCACGTGGTTGTCTAAGTCTTCTCCCAGAAGCAATCCCATCCCATCCCCATCCCAATTTTTTACAATGTGGTAGGCGTTTCAGGAAAATGTCACATCTGGTTTCCACCTTAGGGCTCTGAACTGCCGACGGGCATGCTCGGGTGTTAGCCCCATTCTAATTCTGGCCTTTTGTTTAAAAAGTTTGTATTTGTTCATGTGTTCTTTGGGCATTTCAGCTGCCACCTCTGCTAAGGATCCACTGAGTTATGGCCTCAGCTCCACCATATACTGGTCTGTAGGGGTGTTGTACCCAAGGCAGGTCCTTTCAAAATTTTCTAAGAAGGCCTCTGTATCATCGCCTACCTTGTATGTGGAGAATTTCTTGTTTGCGGACCGGTGCCTAGAGAAGGACTGTTAGGGTTACCTGGTGGATCCAGCTTAGCCCTCTCCAGCTTTAAGCGTTTCAGCTCTGTCTCTGCTTCTAAGCCCTTCGCCTCCATTTCCACCTCCAAGTGCTTCGCCTCTGCTTCCGCCTGCCAGCGCTTCACCTCCGCTTCCAAGCACTTGCCCTCTGCTTCCAAGCACTTGTCCTCCTCTTCCAAGTGCTTCATCTCTAGGACAAAATTCCTTTCTGCCTCAGTTAGAACTCAGCCTGAGCTAAGGATATCCCTCCATTCTGGTACTGGGATCTTGGTTGGGGGAGGGCTGACCCTTCCCTCCTGGGAAGTCCCCGTTCCCCCATCCCTTCCCTGCATTTCTGTCATGGAGCTGGATGTCTGGGCTTGATCTGGGTCTGTCTTCTCAGTGGCATGCCGCTTTGGGAAGACTGGTTTCTCTAGGGTTTTGGTGCCTGACCTCAACCTCATGCAGGCTGCCCTACCCTAGCCTAACTATTTTGTTGCCACAAAGCTAGAAAAAAAATAAACTGCTTGTTGGACTTCCTGGCTTTGCAGGCCAAACCCTTTGCATGCCTGTTCCCCCTCAGGCAGCAAAGAAAAGAAAAGAAAGAAAAAAATATAAACTCCCTGGCTTTCAAGCAGCCAAAAGGAAAAATGTGTCCTTTTAAAATCCTGAAATCTGTGCTTCTGGTTCAAAATGATCCCATCGCTGTGCCACCATGTCAAGGCTGATTCCCCACTCTGGCACTTCGAGTGCAGAAGGTGGGGGCCCGCAAGGATTTTAAAAATTAATACTGGCCACTCCAGGCTGGTATTAAACTCCCAAGGTCACAGCTTCTCTCTGACCTTGGATGTGTAGATACTTCTACCACCCAAATGAAAAAGACCCTTTGAAGCCAGAAAGGCACACTTGGGAATTCCTTCCTGTAGGGTAACCTCAAGCCCTTTCACCTCCCCGCTCCCCCCGGGGAAGATCTGAGAAAGAAAAACAAAGCAAATCAGCTGTTGCCACCAGCTAATTAAACAACATATGCACAAACCTCGTAGGACACCAAAAATCCAATCCTGTCCTTAAAAAGGTAAATTTTATTAAAAACAAAAAGAAAGAAAATACATCTGGAACTTAGGCTTTTGCCAGATTTTAAAAACCCACTTACAAAATTTAAACATCAAGAATAACCTTCTTGAGGTCCATCTTAAAGGTTACAAGCAAAACAAAAAGCATTTGGGGCTAACACAGAGGAGTCCACTATCTATAAGAAATAAACAGAAATAAACCTAATCTTTCTAAACATTCCTGATCTACTTACATATTAGGGGTTGTTAAAAGTAGTTCTAGATATGATCCGATAATTTTCATATCTGGCTTAAAGCTTCTCACAATGTGAGCGTGCCCTGTTCCCCTCTTTCCCGGAGAACCACAACACACAGACAAAGGGAAGTTTTTTTCCCAATTTTAAAAAGTTCTAACCCTCCTATTGGGTTAGATGCCCACTCCTTTCCTTTTACGTGTGGGCTTGTTAACCCTTTACAGGTAAAGCAAGTAGAGAACAACCACCAAGAAGGATTCCATAGTCCAGTGGTTCCCAAACTTGTTCCGCCGCTTGTGCAGGGAAAGCCCCTGGCGGGCCGGGCCGGTTTGTGTACCTGCCACATCCGCAGGTTCAGCGGATCGTGGCTCCCAGTGGCCGCAGTTCGCTGCTCCAGGCCAATGGGAGCTGCTGGAAGCGGCGCGGGCCGAGGAGCCGCGATTGGCCAAACCTGCGGACATGGCAGGTACACAAACTGGCCCAGCCCGCCAGGAGCTTTCCCCGCACAAGCGGCAGAACAAGTTTGGGAACCACTGCCATAGTCAACTGGCTGGCTGGGGGTCCACAAAAGGAAGCTAGTCCGCACTCTCATTTATCACAACAAGAACTAGGGGTCACCAAATGAAATTAATATGCAGCAAGGGGGCTGCTAAGAGGGAGTTTCGCAAGGGAATTCTCCAGGTGAAGGAGGAGCAAATACAACACCCTTGGGGTAAGTGACTGTCTGTAGTGTGTGTTTGTTTGTGTTTGGGGGTTACTCGCTGTGTGCTGAGCTTGTGTTTGTCCGTCTGTTTGTTTGTTTGGTTGTTTGAAGGACTGTGTGCTGTGGCTGGCAGTTGGAAGCTGTGAGCTTCAAAGGAAGGTTTGAAAGCTAGAAGCCTCTGGTAATTGGCTGAGCCTTAGTCAGTGGGCGGGGCATTCACCCAGGCCAGGGCTTTATAAAGCAGTACGCAAGTGACCAGGGAGCTTTGCGACCAGGGGCTGCTAACAGGGAGTTTCACAAGGGAGTTTGGAAGGGCCTCTTGCTGTTTTTTAAAACTATAAACCAAACTACACCCTTTCATTAACTAGGAGACCATGCAGGCAGAAACCCAGCTGCAGAGTGGGGGCTATCCAGTTTATTGTGCTGAGTGCAGCATGTATGATTACTTGCCCTGTGGGCGGGTGGTATATGTGTGCATTCGGTGCAAGGAGCTCCTGGCCCTCAGAGACCACGTACGGGCTTTGGAGGCCAGGGTGGCAGAACTGGAGGAGCTACGGGAGGCAGAGAGGTATGTTGATGAGGCTTTCCGGGACACTGTAGAATGGTCCCACCTCCGCTCAGACAGCCCCTGCACTGTTGAGGAGGATGAAAGGCCCAGGGAAGCAGAGCAGTCAACGGGAGCTGAGGGAAACCTTCCCATAGTTGGGACCCTCCTTCCAGATGGTGTTAGGGTATCCTCTCCCACTGACGTTACCTCTCCAGGGGAGGGAACTCCAGTCACTAGGAAAAGGCAGGTGTTAGTAATGGGAGATTCAATTATTAGAAACGTAGCTAGCTGGGTTTGTGATGACCGGGAGGACCGTAGGGTGACTTGCCTGCCTGGTGGGAAGGTTGCGGATCTCTCGAGGCATCTAGATAGACTTATGTGTAGTGCTGGGGAGGAGCCGGTGGTCGTGGTACATGTAGGTACCAATGACATAGGGAAGGGTAGGAGAGATGTCCTGGAGGCCAAATTTAGGCTGCTAGGAAAGAGACTGAAATCCAGGACCTCTATGGTGGCGTTCTCAGAAATGATCCCAGTTCCATGCGCAGGGCCAGGTAGGCAGGCAGAACTTCAGAGTCTCAATGCATGGATGAGATGATGGTGTAGAGAGGAGGGGTTTAGATTTATTAGGAATTGGGGAAACTTTTGGGATAGGGGGAGCCTAAACAGGAAGGATGGGCTCCACCTAAACCAAAGTGGAACCAGACTGCTGGCACTTAACATTAAAAAGGTTACAGAGTAGTTTTTAAACTAGGAGATGGGGGAAAGCCGACTGCTGCAGAGGAGCATGTGGATCGGACAGAGACTTCTCTTAGAAGAGAGTCTACTGATAGAGATTCTCTAGGTTCTAGACAGGAACTGAGGATGGAAGAGGATAATGTAAGGGCCAGATCAGATGAGAAACATTCACATAAAGAATCGGACACATCAGAAAAGGGCAGACAAATAAACAGTGACAAGTTTTTAAAGTGCTTGTACATAAATGCTAGAAGTCTAAATAATAAGATGGGTGAACTAGAGTGCCTCATGATAAAGGAGGATATTGATATAATAGGGATCACAGAAACCTGGTGGAGTGAGGACAATCAATGGGACACAATCATTCCGGGGCACAAAATATATCGGAAGGACAGAACAGGTCGTGCAGGGGTGGGAGTGGCACTATATGTGAAAGAAAATGTAGAATCAAATGAAGTAAAAATCTTAAGTGAATCCAGATGTTCCATAGAATCTCTATGGATAGTAATTCCATGTTCTAATAAGAATATAACATTAGGGATCTATTATCGACCATCTGACCAGGACAGTGATAGTCATGATGAAATGCTAAGGGAAATTAGAGAGGCTATCAAAATTAAGAACCCAATAATAGTGGGGGATTTCAATTATCCCCATATTGACTGGGAACATGTCACCTCAGGACGAAATGCAGAGACAAAATTTCTTGATACTTTAAATAACTGCTTCTTGGAGCAGCTGGTACAGGAACCCACAAGGGGAGAGGCAACTCTAGATTTAGTCCTGAGTGCAGCGCAGGAGCTGGTCCAAGAGGTAACTATAACAGGACCGCTTGGAAATAGTGACCATAATATAATAACATTTAACATACCTGTGGTGGGAAGAACATCTCAACAGCCCAACACTGTGGCATTTAATTTCAAAAAGGGGAACTATGCAAAAATGAGGGGGTTAGTTAAACAGAAATTAAAAGGTACAGTGACTAAAGTGAAATCCCTGCAAGCTACATGGGTGCTTTTTAAAGACAACATAATAGAGGTCCAACTTAAATGTATACCCCAAATTAAGAAACATAGTAAAAGAACTAAAAAAGAGCCACCATGGCTTAACAACCATGTAAAAGAAGCAGTGAGAGATAAAAAGACTTCCTTTAAAAAGTGGAAGTCAAATCCTAGTGAGGTAAATAGAAAGGAGCATAAACACTGCCAAATTAAGTGTAAAAATGTAATAAGAAAAGCCAAAGAGGAGTTTGAAGAACGGCTAGCCAAAAACTCAAGAGGTAATAACAAAATGTTTTTTAAGTACATCAGAAGCAAGAAGCCTGCTAAACAACCAGTGGGGCCCCTCGATGATCGAGATAGAAAAGGAGCGCTTAAAGATGATAAAGTCATTGCTGAGAAACTAAACAAATTCTTTGCTTCAGTCTTCACGGCTGAGGATGTTAGGGAGATTCCCAAACCTGAGCTGGCTTTTGTAGGTGACAAATCTGAGGAACTGTCACAGATTGAAGTGTCACTAGAGGAGGTTTTGGAATTAATTGATAAACTTAACATTAATAAGTCACCGGGACCAGATGGCATTCATCCAAGAGTTCTGAAGGAACTCAAATGTGAAATTGCGGAAGTATTAACTAGGGTTTGTAACCTGTCCTTTAAATCGACTTCTGTACCCAATGACTGGAAGATAGCAAATGTAACGCCAATATTTAAAAAGGGCTCTAGAGGTTATCCCAGCAATTACAGACCAGTAAGTCTAATGTCGGTACCGGGCAAATTAGTCGAAACAATACTAAAGAATAAAATTGTCAGACACATAGAAGAACATAAATTGTTGCGCAAAAGTCAACATGGTTTCTGTAAAGGGAAATCGTGTCTTAGTAATCTATTAGAGTTCTTTGAAGGGGTCAACAAACATGTGGACAAGGGGGATCCAGTGGACATAGTGTACTTCGATTTCCAGAAAGCTTTTGACAAGGTCCCTCACCAAAGGCTCTTACGTAAATTAGGTTGTCATGGGATAAAAGGGAAGGTCCTGTCATGGATTGAGAACTGGTTAAAGGACAGGGAACAAAGGGTAGGAATTAATGGTAAATTCTCAGAATGGAGAGGGGTAACTAGTGGTGTTCCCCAAGGGTCAGTCCTAGGACCAATCCTCTTCAATTTATTAATAATCTGGAGAAAGGGGTAAAAAGTGGAAAAGTTTGCAGATGATACTAAACTGCTCAAGATAGTTAAGACCAAAGCAGACTGTGAAGAACTTCAAAAAGATCTCACAAAACTAAGTGATTGGGCAACAAAATGGCAAATGAAATTTAATGTGGATAAATGTAAAGTAATGCACATTGGAAAAAATAACCCCAACTATACATACAATATGATGGGGGCTAATTTTAGCTACAACAAATCAGGAAAGAGATCTTGGAGTCATTGTGGATAGTTCTCTAAAGATGTCCACGCAGTGTGCAGAGGCGGTCAAAAAAGCAAACAGGATGTTAGGAATCATTACAAAGGGGATAGAGAATAAGACCGAGAATGTATTATTGCCCTTATATAAATCGATGGTACGCCCACATCTCAAATATTGTGTACAGATGTGGTCTCCTCATCTCAAAAAAGATATACTGGCACTAGAAAAGGTTCAGAGAAGGGCAACTAAAATGATTAGGGGTTTGGAAAGGGTCCCATATGAGGAGAGATTAAAGAGGCTAGGACTTATCAGCTTGGAAAAGAGGAGACTAAGGGGGGATATGATAGAGGTATATAAAATTATGAGTGATGTGGAGAAAGTAGATAAGGAAAAGTTATTTACTTATTCCCATAATACAAGAACTATGAGTCAGAAAATGAAATTAATAGGCAGCAGGTTTAAAACAAATAAAAGAAGTTCTTCACACAGCGCACAGTCAACTTGTGGAACTCCTTACCTGAGGAGGTTGTGAAGGCTAGGACTATAACAGCGTTTAAAAGAGAACTGGATAAATTCATGGAGGTTAAGTCCATTAATGGCTATTAGCCACAATGGGTAAGGAATGGTGTCCCTAGCCTCTGTTTGTCAGAGGTGGAGATGGATGGCAGGAGAGAAATCACTGTTAGTTTCACTCCCTCTGGGGTACCTGGCATTGGCCACTGTCGGTAGACAGGATACTGGGCTGGATGGACCTTTGGTCTGACCCTGTATGGCCGTTCTTATGTTCTTAAGTTTTAAACAAACAAAAGTAAGTATTTTTTCACACAACGCACAGTCAACCTGTGGAACTCCTTGCCAGAATATGTTGTTTAAAAAAGAACTAGATAAGTTCATGGAGGATAGGTCCATCAATGGCTATAAGCCAGGATGGACAGGGATGGTGTCCCTAGCCTCTGTTTGCCAGAAGCTGGGAATGGGCAACAGGGGATGGATCACTTGATTACCTGTTCTGTTCATTCCCTCTGGGGCACCTGGCATTGGCCACTGTTGGAAGACAGAATACTGGACTAGATGGACCTTTTGTCTGACCCAGTATGGCCGTTTCTATGTTTTTAGTGTATTGGGTGCTTCTCTGTTGGTATGGATGGAACTGGGAGAGTAGATCTGGCAGTGGGCAGAGTTTCTATCTCTATGTTTCTTCCCAATACTCAACCTACAGTACAAGTACTTTCTTTCTTTCTTTTCCGCAAAATGTGCTTTAGTATGAAGGCAGGATATTATGCAGAAAAGGCAGAAGGATGTTAAACAGCAGCTACTAAAGTTAGACATTTTTAAATCAGCAGGTCTAGATAACTTGTATCCGTGAGTTTTTAAAGAGCTGACTAAGGAACTCACTGGACCATTGATGTTGATTTTCAATAAGTCTTGGAGCACTGCGGGGGGGGGGGGGGGGGGGGGGG